>CM070828.1:28947014-29394514 GCA_036326025.1 Chrosomus eos
CAGGGTTCCCGCGGGCCCTTTAAAAAAATCTTAAAAAGTCTTAAATTATTTTTTTAAAAATTTTAAAAGGCCATAAAAAGTCTTATAAAGCCCTTATTTTTACTTATGAAAGGTCTTAAATTTTAGATGACACTTCGACTTAGACATATATAAATGTTTTACAAATTAAAACTAATTAGCGTAGTATTTTTTTTATTATCTTTGTGGATTTGCTTGGTCACGTGACAATTCGCATCACATTCGCGGCAGCAGCATAACGTCTGTCTCCTGCACGCGAGAGAGGAGAGAAGGAGAAAGTTGGCGAATGTCACTGTCAGTTCAGTCGTAAGTTCATTCTTTATGTGCGTAGGGGTGTGCGATGTGTATTGTCTAATATGATATTGTAATAATCATTGTTTTAACGATGTATGAGGCACTGTGAGCTGACATCGCATTTGTCTCTCGTGCTTTCACTGCGTGTGCGTGATGTGTGTAGTTAAAGGTAGGCTATGTCCCCAAATTAGTTTTTGTCTTATATTTACATCATATTATGTTCTTCTTATATTAGAATATCACATCAGTGAGTGCCGTTTTCCCGTGCACAAGTGCAATGTTTATGATATACAATAGTTAAATTAAAAATAAATTAACATTGTGAGTTACTTTTTAGACACAATATTGTTTGTTTTCCCTTTATTTCGCCGACTAGAATTTCAAAATGAATCCGTAGCAGTCAGAGTCTCAATGCCACAGACAGCGATGATTTCTTGACTGAAATCCGCGTTTTGAACGAGTCATTTTAACGATTCAATGAACAATCACTTTCTTCCCCGAATGAATCAGCCGTTTGAACGAATCGGTTGAATGAATGACTCTCTCAACTCGCTTATTAAGACAGTGACTTGCCACCACCTACTGGCGGTTTTAGTTTCATATTTAAAGTACCCTTTAATTAAAACGTTAAAATTAGAAATCATTTAAATATTGAATATTTTATTTATTTATTTTTTAAACTCTCTCATAGCATGGAGTGTAAATATTAATGCCACTTCTGATGCTGCTTCTGTCACCTCTGCTCTGCAAAGATGGATTTTGATTGAATGATTTAATTTGACTGGTAACGGTGGTACTGTATAATTGTGTAATTAAGTATTACTGTATAAATAAGTATAATTACTGTATAATTTAATTTTAATAATTTGAATGTTAGTATTTGACATAAAAGGTGATGCATAATTCTAAATAGGTTTAGAAAGAATGTCCATATATAGGTGAAAATGCCCCTGGAAGTCAATTTAAGTTTGCAAATATTGCATATTAATTAATCATTTCTGTCACTGCTGTGAACTGACCACTGCATAGAATATGAAAAATATTAATATCTTCGTGAGTCAGCTGTCAACAACAGGCCTAAACCAGCCATGGCACCAGCAGAAAAACACAATCAGTAAAAATCATCTAATTATTATCAACAAAACGTTGAAAATATCGAGATATATTTTTGTTAATATTGCACACCCCTAATTTATGGTATTAATTTTGATTTCTTCAGGTCTTAAAAAGGTCTTAAAAAGACTTAAATTTGACTTTAAAAAGTGTGCAGGAACCCTGTATATAATCTCATTCTGTTTTATTATTGAGTGTTTACTGCATTTGTCAAGTTCAAGTTACACTATTGTAAGATAATCTTTAATTTATGAAAAATATCATTAACTACAAACCAAACTAGCCCCTATGAGTTATAGTGTGCACACACACAGAAGTCCAAAGGTTCAAAGACTAACACATGCTAGTAGGTGCATGAAATCGGCTTTGAACCTCTTCCACCTGTTTCTTCCAGGTGGCACAAAGGAAATATAGCACACGTGGAGGTCCGTACTCTTTCCTAACAGTGTCCTACACCCCAGTGGGAACTACTTACACCTTTGTGTGGAGGTATTGTGGGGTATGTCCGAGTAGATCTCTGTGGTGCTTTAACACCAGTCATCCTGCTGTTTCAGGGGTTAGAATTGGAGATGAAACCTTTACTGTCAGAGATGTAGGGAGTCTGCCTGAGGATCTTTTACAAGAAGATCAAAGAGTTTAGCTTTTATCAAATAATGTATTAGTGATCTAACATTGCAAATCACACTCTTAAAGGAATAGTTCACTAGGAAATTCAAAATTGTCATTATTTACTCGGCTTCATGTCAATCAAAACCCTTGTGACTGTCTTTAAAAAATGTTTTTGTAATATCTCAAATAGTAGTGAAATAACATGCAAATAGTCTGATAATACTGGCATGAAATATGGAAATTACATAAGATGTTAAAATCATGTCAGTCAAAACCCTTGTGACTGACTTTCTTCAAAATGTTTTTGTAATATCTCAAATAATAGTGAAATAACATGATGGAAATTACATAAGATGTTAAAAGCATTAATACCCCCTGTGGTAAAAAAAATTGTTTTTAATGTTGTTTATATGTCTATATGGTGTTTTTAATATGCTTCATGTGCAAATTAAACAGTCAACACACCATTGCTTAGTATTTTCTACTGAACTGCAGTGTATCGAAGTCAGTCTCAAAACCGCAGTTTGGAACCACCCGTTTCCTACCATCACAGACAAGAACACCTTCAAGAAGACACAGGAAAAATCATAAGAACATGGTTTGTGTAACATTAGCAACTCAATTTTAGCTGTTTGATTACGTAGTCAAGCCAAAGGCTAATCATATCAATTGCAGTTATGTGTCCGACGTTGTAGAGAGCGATACATTACCATTCTGATACTTCAACTTGTAGACGACCCTGTATAATTCACTCTTCCATTTCATCTTCTGAATCATGTTTCCTTTTCAAACATATATTGCTGAATTAAACCAGTATTTGTAATTGCCATTGTGTAGAGTTTACTACAGTTGACCTAGTGGATCAGGTAGTCTGAGTTGGTGTGATTGATTGGAGGCAGGGACTAATTTGGGACTTTCTAAATGTAGAAAGGGTGTAGTTACATTCAAGCTATTTTAAAACATGATGACATTATTTTCACAGGAAAAAATATTCAAATATGACATTTTGATTATCAAAGATAAGTTTTAAGGGATAAAATGATTGACTGCAGGGGGATTTCAGAAGAAGACGAATTGTGGCTTTTGTAAGTTGAGCATTAATATTTGCCAGACATAGGAATGTGTTTAAGTGTGTGTCCATGTTCTGCAGTCACTTGTAGTGCATGCTTGGTTGAACACTTAATGTGAAGATATGTATATAGGCCTACACTTTATGCATGCTCATTTAGCACAAGTATTTATTTATTTGAATAATTATTTATTTAAGTGTAAAAACTGTTGCAGTGTCTCATATCTCTTATGACATTAATGCTAATGTGAAGGCTATATCATCTGAATTGCAATTAATTAGTTATGCTTATGAATTTAAGCCTACATAAGTTATACCCTATTATCTGTCATTGAAAGCAGGGATGTGGAATGCATAAAATCTGGACAAATTATGACATATCACTAATATTTCAGACGGTTTTCCATACATTTCTGTTGTTACTTTTATTGGATTTATGATGCTGTACACAACATGCAATTTGACATTATGAAATGTTTTTAATTTAGGAGGCTGTATTCTAGAAGCAGCAATTAATCGTTTATAGATCTTCTCAGTGGGCGTTTCTCTTGCATATGTAACTCAATGTGTCATTTTAATCTTATCTTATTATTGTGTGAACACTTTTTAACAACCTAAGTAAACAAAAGTTAAATCCGTTTCATAACATTTTTTTTTGAGTGGCATGGGAACATGTCCAGCACATTTGAGAAATATCCATTCAACTTTGAGGAAGTGAGCTGAGCCCCTCAAGGTACTGACGGATATGTTGACTCCCATCTCACCTGTAAGCTCCAGAGTATCCTGTGTGAATAACTCCCATCACACTGCTGACAAACAACAAATATGCTATGCTGCATCTTTTTTTGTATGTTTGGTTTACTTTTTCAAAATCTTGTGTTTCAAGGTCAGAACTGACAATTTGAAGATGTCATGTTTAAATGAATGAGGGCGAGTAACTAACTGGGTGAACTAGCCTAGTTACATTTTGCATAACAATCTCTGTTCAGGTTTAGGATAACAGTAAAATAACGTACAATATTAGATTTTTCTTTCCAAACCTGTGTGGCTTTGTGACTTTCTTTTTATTTTGATATATCTTAAATAGTATATCTCCCCACCATGAAAATATCCACTGCCATGGAATATGGAAATTACATGATATTTAAAAACATTAATTGTCAATTTGAAGATGTTTAAACATATGCAGAAGATAGAAATCCAGAATCAAAAACATAACAGGGTGACCTTGAAATTAAAAAAGAAAAACATGTTTTTTGAGGAAGAAGGAATGTCTTGCAACCTGTCCACTTTAGGATCTACATAATTTGGCTTCTACGAAGTGACGGATGGATTTGCACAAAAATACTGTTGGTTTTAATTGGGCTGCGTGGCTTTTGACATCAACAGCAAAATATATGGGAACCACTTTCTCCTTCCTTTAAAAAGTAGATAAGCCTATTTAATTTGCTCTCCTAAATGGATGGTTATACACTTAGTTGCATTTTAGTTTGCATTTAACATTTAGAACAGACGTGTGACCCATTTTTGGGTCTCGACCCACCAGCTGGGAACTACTGCTTAAATATTAAATAGTTATTTTGTTGTTGTTGTTTTTGACAGTTTCTTTTGTGCACACCAGGGACTGATGTCGTTTGTATGAATTGCACGTGTTGTTTATTAAACAGCCAGAATGACTTTTCCCACTGTCTAAAATAAAATCAAAATATTTTATTTGGTTTGTTTTTTTGGTTTGGTCAGTTTGGAGTGTTACGCTTGGAAAGACGCATTGTGTCTTCAGCTGGTAAATCATGTTCTTGGTCAATATGTTCTGTGTAAATCTGCAATTTCATTCATAGATCCAGAATTACTAGCAGCTTGCGCCAGTGCAAACCCTCTTTTGGCGTAAAAACTACTGACAGGATTTTACTAAAGATACACAGTGAAAAACCAGCGCTGTGTGGACACAGCTATTTTTACGGCTAACATTATTGCATATGTATTTGTAGGAGATTCCCTTTCAGACACAAATTTATGGAAGGAGAGTATAAAATTAATAATTCAAGGTGATTTAAGGTTTGTGACTTTGCGCTAGTCAATGTACTGGAATTTGCGTCATTATTTAAACCAGTCTTAAACCAGACTCTAATTTGTGCTGCTCTTGGTACATTGCGTTGGTCATTATGGAAATCATCTGGCTGACTTGTAATATCTTTCATCCAGGTCCTTAGTTTTGAAATGTCTGCCTTCATTCTGATTTCAGATGCTACCTGTTGGATGGGATCTCAAAAGGAGCATGGTTGAACCGTTCCAGTATCATTTACGCAGGGAATGACAAGTGGTCAGGGGATCCTCGTGTGTCCATCGTATCGAATGTGGGGGATAAACATGAATACAGCTTACAGATACAGAAAGTGGATGTAACGGACGAGGGCTTGTACACCTGCTCGATACAGAGTGAACGTAACCTACGCCCAAAGCTCATTCAGTTAATTGTAAAAGGTGAGTGTTTCATCAGATTTCATTATAACTACATTTTTCATATTTGATGTTTTTCATTGATAAATAACTAGTTATTTAGCGATATACTAACTCCTAGTTTGGTTTTTAGGGGTAAGGGTGGCGAGTCATTGCATTAACAATATTTTTCTCTTTGCTGACAATATTAATAGAATCGATATAAATTTGTGTTGAACTTACATCCATATTCATGAAAGTATATTTTGACTTCAAAGGGCCCAAAATGTCAAAACAATTTTGAATTAAAGCATGAGTAGTTTTTCATACATGTATGTTTGCAGCATTACTGAAAATATGGAACGAATGTGTTACCAATGACTATGAAATTATCAAACGTTGGTGAAAACCTTTTACATTTCATTATGTAAATAGGGATTCTAGTTCTACATGTGTGTTCCCCTTTTAAGAAATTAGCCTATAGGCTATAGATAGCAGTTGGTGTAGGATGTAGTGTGAGATTTTATGTTACGTAATAACATAATGATTAAATACAGCCAAGTTCAAGTGGATCTAAATATACATTTTATGGGGTTTGATTGTTAATTTTCATATGTATTGATGAATTTTCTTTTTCACGGTGGGCAAATAAGTCAGAAGTAAATTAGTCTGTCTTTAGAGGAGTGGCTCCATTTATGGTCCAAATTTATGCTGGAAAAAAATTATGGAACAAAATGCTCTCCATCCTGCTCAGCAGCAAAATAATACTGATAATGTCCATGTGAAATAACATTTTACATTATAGTGCCCAAACAGTTGATGGGCCCCATTGACTTCCATAGAAAAAAAATCAATGGGGCCCATCAACTGTTTGGTTACCCATATTCTACAAAATATCTTCTTTTGTGTTCAGCAGAAGAAAGACATTTATACAGGTTTGGAACAACTTGAGGGAGAGTAAATAATGACAGAATTTTCATGAGGTGCCACCTAGGATGCTTTTTAATTTCCATTGAAGGCGTTCCAATGTATGCTGGTTCCCATGTTGGCTGCTTTTCCTTTACTATCTGTTCCAACTCATCAACACATTTTTTTTTAGCTCATTTAAATTGATTACAATTTTAGTTTTATAAAGAAGTTAATATTTAGGCATATAAATATGATATCCATTTTTATAAATATTGAATTATTCTTTTGAGTTGTTGTGTAGATATCTGCTTTGTTTATTGGCTTTCCCTCACATTCCAGTCATTGGGAGATAGTTTCATGATGAATATTTGTCTAAATTCTCTGGTAGGCTGTTATTGTGTGTTCTCTTACGAGAGTATCTCTCGTACTGCGTAATATCTTACGCTATGGGGAAAACTCTTTTCCTCGAGATATTGAAGCCAAAAATTATCCTTAATTTTCATAAATGTAAAACGCTTTGCAGCAGCAAGCAGACAAGGGCGAGGCAGCTCGCGCGCCCATTGGCTGCCTTGCTGGAAAAGCTGCAGCCTATCGAGTGAGGCACTGCGTGACGTAATGACGAATGGGGGCGCTTCGCGCCCATTTCGTCATGTCCCGCCAGTAAAGGCGGGTCTCGCCCTATAAATACCCCCTCGATAGCTGTATTTCCTCTGATTTTTCTACTCTTCAAGCGAAGCTCACGCATCGCTGGATCCGGAGTGAGAAGCCGCGCCGTTGACTTGTAGCCTTCTCAGCGGGACGTGCCATCATCTGAAGTCGCTGGCCCAGCCGCCTTCAGCCGCCGTACCTGCTGCGCTTTCCGGCGTACTATTTACATTTTACATTTATTCATTTAGCAGACGCTTTTATCCAAAGCGACTTACAAATGAGAACCATAGAAGCAGTTAAACTAACAGCAGGACAACAAAATGTAAGTGCTATAACCTTTCACAGTTTAATCCAACGTAGAATCCGTATATTTTTTTTTTTTTTTTTGTTTTTTTTTTTTTATATAATAGAAAGGAAGAGAAGAGAAAGTGTTAGTATTACTGGAACAAGTGCTGCCGAAAGAGATGCGTCTTCAACCGTTTCTTGAAAATGGCTACGGACTCAGCAGATCTGGTTGAGTTAGGTAGGTCATTCCACCAGCAGGGAACAGTCATGGTAAAGGTCTGAGAAAGAGATCTTGTGCCTCTTTGACGTGGCACCACAAGACGACGTTCACTTGTAGAGCGTAAATTTCTGGATGGGACATAAGTCTGAAGTAATGAGTTCAGGTAAAAGGGAGCAGAGCCAGTGGTTGTTCTGTAAGCAAGCGTCAGTGACTTGAATTTGATGCGAGCTGCAACTGGCAGCCAGTGCAATTTTGTGAGGAGAGGAGTGGGCGTGTGCTCTCTTCGGCTCGTTAAAGACCACTCTAGCTGCAGCATTTTGGATTAGCTGCAGAGGTTTGATCGTGCAAGCTGGAAGACCAGCCAGGAGAGCATTGCAATAGTCCAGTCTGGATAGAACAAGCGCTTGAACAAGGAGTTGTGTAGCATGCTCTGATAGGAAGGGCCTGATCTTCCTAATGTTGTACAAGGCAAATCTGCAGGACCGGGCAGTTCTAGTAGTGTGGTCTGTGAAGTTCAATTGATCATCAATAACAACTCCAAGGTTCCTGGCTGACCGTGATGGATTATGGATGACGGGCCTAGTTGAATAGTGAAGTTGTGACAAAGTGTTGGTTTGGCCGGGATAACAAGTAGCTCAGTCTTCGCAAGGTTAAGTTGAAGATGGTGGTCTTTCATCCAGTCAGAGATGTCTGTCAGGCAAGCTGAGATGCGAGCAGCTACCGTCGGATCATCAGGCTGGAATGAGAGGTAGAGTTGTGTGTCATCCGCGTAGCAGTGATAGGAAAAGCCATGTTTCTGAATCACAGTTCCTAGTGATGTCATGTAGATGGAGAAGAGAAGTGGTCCAAGCACTGAGCCCTGAGGCACCCCAGTAGGTAGATGTTGTGACTTCGACACCTCACTCCTCCACTCCTACTGTGCCGCGCCGCAAGAAGCGTCGCGCCCAGCGCGCTCCCGAGCCTTCTCCAGCCCGCCAAAGCTCGCCGGTTCGCCCGCCTGCTTTGCCGGCTTCACTTGAGTCGCTCCCGGACGGACAGCGCCCGCCGTCTGCCGCCGCTTCCGCTCCCGAGTTGGACGAACCTGCTGAGGTATGCTCTCTTGTGGCTTCTGACAGCGAGGATTGGGCGAGCTCTGTGGACCTCCCCCCCGCTGACGTGTCTAGCCAACCCTCTGGAAAGAGACCCGGCATTGAGGCTGAGCTGATGCGTCTGCTCACCCAGGCCGTGGAGTGCATCGGCCTCGAGTGGGAGGCGCCTGCGTTGCCGCCGCGCAACAGACTCGACGGGCGCTTTCTCAGAAAGGACGAAGCCCCGTCTAGGTCTAGGGCCGCCCCCTTCCTCCCTGAGCTCCACGACGAAGTCGCCAAGTCATGGACCGCCCCTTTCTCCGCCAGGCTGCGCACTTCCACCTCTGCGGCTTTTTCCTCTGTCGTCGGCGGGAAGATAAAGGATATCTCTCCATTCCTCCTGTGGAGGCGGCGGTTGCGTCGCATCTCTGCCCGCCCTCTGCGGGACGGCGCGCGCAGACGACGCTTCCTTCCAAAGCCTGCCGGGTGACGTCATCGCTGCACGGGCGCGCTTACACAGCCGCTGGACAGGCGGTCTCAGCGCTGCATACTATGGCGGTCTTGCAGATTTACCAGGCTGACCTTCTCCTTAAATTGGACGAGGAAGGGCCGGGTGCTGTCAGTGTGGCGGATTTACGAGGCGCTACGGACCTTGCTCTACGCGCCGCTAAAGCCCTGCTCAGGCCATGGGGCGGAATATGGCCTCTCTCACCGTTGCTGAGAGACATCTGTGGTTGACGCTGTCTGAGATGACGGAAGCTGAGCGCTCTGTATTCCTCGACGCGCCCATCTCCCCTGCGGGCCTCTTCGGATCTGCCGTCAAAGATTTCGCGGACAGATATTCTGAGGTGCAGAAGACTTCGCAGGCCATGAAGCACTTCCTCCCGAAGCGCTCAAGCTCCGCTGCAGGTCGCTCTAAGCAGCCGTCTGCTCGCAGCTCTCAGCCTCGGCCTGCATCGCCCGCAGCCGCCGCTACACAGCGCCGCCAGGCCCGGGATCAGAGACCGCGCTCTCGCTCTGCTGGACGCCGCCCCGCTCAGCGCGGGCCCCGGCCGAAGATTGAGCTCAAGCCCGAGGCCTCGAAGCTTTCCTAGCCACTCTAGGAAAGCGACGGTGTTCGGATCCCGCTGCGGCCGGTTCCCCCCCGAAACGATTCGCTCGTTCAGTTCCTTGCGATGTGACTGTGCCAGTGTATTTAGCAGCGAAGCAGCCGGTGTCTCAGCCCGCTTGCCTGCACACAAAAGCCGTTTTTATGGCTACCCAGATAAAACCAATAAAGAGTGTATTTTCTGGTGTACCGGCCACGGCCGATGGTGTTATGAGTGTTGTAAGAATGCCCACGCCCCAGTGCCCATTCCCACACCCAGACACAGCCCGCCACGGTGCGAGGCTAGCACACATAAATCTGACTCAGGTCGATTGTGCAGACAATGTAGTGAATGCGCCCATACAATGCCCGCTCACACTACACGCCGCGTGTCCCTTGGTTTCTGTAAAAACGAAACCAACACACAGTCTATCGGCTCCGACCGAAAGCGTGTACAGTGCAGTAGATGTGCCCGTAGGTTTGCGCCCACATCCCCCCGCAAGCACACTGAATCCTACGGGATTCGCCCCGCTCACTCTCGCTGTGTGTCCCGCCATAGAGAATTTGAGTGCGGCCAGGCTGCCCGCTGTGATCAGCGCGCCCCCCGCCTCGAACGCTGTAAACACGGCGTTGTGTTCCCAGGGTACCGGGGCTCTCGAGCCGTTGCCTGGTCACGGCCAGAGCCCGGTCTGCATTCTACCTCTAGCTATTCACGCAGAAGCGTGGTCAAAGCTACCCGGGGTATCAGACTGGGTGCTGAACACTATAGAGAGAGGCTACTCGCTACAATTCGCGCGACGTCCCCGCCGTTATACGGCGCGCGTCGAGACTACGGTGGGAAACGAAGTATCTCATCTACTTCGAGCCGAGATAGCGAAACTGCTGAGCAAAGGGGCCATAGAGCCCCTTTCTCAGGCTCAGAGCGAAGGGGGCTTATAAAGCAGATATTTTCTGGTACCGAAAAAAGATGGGGGCTTCAGACCCATTCTAGATCTGGGACAGCTGAACAAAGCGCTTGTGAAGCGCCAGTTCAAGATGCTTACGACCAGGAGAATCCTCGCGCAAGTGCGCCAAGGGGACTGGTTTATGTCAATAGATCTGAAAGACGCCTATTTCCAAATACGAATAGCGTCCCATCACAGGCGATTCTTGAGATTCGCGTTCGAGGGCCAGGCATATCAATACACAGTCCTGCCGTTCGGCCTGTCCTTGGCACCCCGTACAGGGGCTCTCGCACCCCTGAGACTTCGGGGCATGCGAGTTATGAACTACTTGGACGATTGGCTGATTCTAGCTCGATCGCGGTCAGAGCTCATAGAACACAGGGCCACACTGCTCGAGCACCTCGAGAAACTGGGCCTGACAGTCAACTGGGAAAAGAGCTCGCTGTGTCCCAGCCAGAGAATTTCTTTCCTGGGAACAGTGTTAGACTCGCTATCCATGACGGCACGCCTGTCACCGGAGCGCGTACTAAGTATTCAGCACGTCGCGGAATCTTCCGCCACGGCTCTATAGTCCCGCTCAGAGGGTTTCAGAAAATGCTGGGCCTGATGGCCTCGGCAGCCTCTGTACTCCAGCTGGGCCTGCTTCGCATGCGCCCACTGCAGAGGTGGCTGAAAGCACGGGTCCCGCCCCGGGCATGGACCACGGGCCGGTGTCGCCTCAGGGTCGACCAATGGTGCGTTTCGGCTCTGGAACCCTGGAAAGTAACCAGCTGGTATCAGTCTGGTGTGAGTCTGGGGACCGCCTCAAGGGTGAAAGTGGTGTCTACGGACGCCTCCACCACGGGGTGGGGAGCGCTGCTCGAGGGCAGCGCTGGCCTATGGTCAGAGCGGGAGAAGCTCCTTCACATAAACTGCTTGGAAATGATAGCAGTCGACAAAGCGCTACGGCGCTTCTGTCCCCAGATAAAAGGCCACCACGTCTTGGTCCGGTCGGACAACACGTCAGTGGTGGCGTACATAAATCGCCAGGGCGGCGTCGGGTCCAGAAGCCTTTGCAGGCTGACGGAACCCCTCTTGGTCTGGGCCCAGCGCAACCTCCTTTCACTGAAAGCGGCGCACGTGCCTGGTCACCTGAATGTGGGTCCAGACAAGCTGTCCAGAGGCAACGTCCCGACAGGGGAATGGTCGCTGCATCCGCAGACGGTCCAGCTGCTGTGGGAAACGTTTGGCAGAGCGCAGGTGGACCTGTTCGCGTCCCGCGAGAACGCTCACTGCCCAGTATTCTTCTCGAAAAGCAGGGACGCACTGGCCCATGTCTGGCCCAGCGGTCCCCTGTATGCTTTTCCCCCCGTCTCGCTCCTGCCTCAGGTGTTGGAGCGGATCAGGGAAAATGGATGCCCAGTGCTGCTTGTAGCTCCGCTCTGGACGAACCAGGCTTGGTTTCCTGTCCTGATGCAGCTGACCAGCACTGCCCCGTGGCCTGTACCATTGAGGAGAGATCTCCTCTCTCAGGCGGAGGGCTCGATTTGGCATCCTCGCCCGGATCTGTGGTCCCTGCACGCATGGGCAATCAACGGGTACCCCCTAGCCTCCCGGAAGGAGTGCTAAACACGATCGCGCAGGCTGGAGCTCCGTCTACCAGACGGCTCTATGCCTCGAAATGGTCGGTGTTCTCTACTTGGTGTCGAGCCCGTGGCTTTTCACCTGTGGACTGCGGGGTTACGGAAGTGCTTGCCTTCCTTCAGGAGCTGATGGATAAGGGCAGGACCCCATCCACGCTCAAAGTTTATGTGGCGGCCATAGCAACGTTTGCTAAACCGGTGTCTGGCCAGTCACTGGGAAGAAACGACTTAGTCGTGCGTTTCCTACGAGGAGCTCGGAGGTTAAACCCTCCCAGGCCCCCTTCAGTCCCGGCTTGGGACCTTTCCACGGTCTTGGAGGCCATGAAAGGCGCCCCGTTTGAGCCGATCCAGCTGTCGGACATGAAGCACCTGTCCCTTAAGACGGTGTTTCTATTGGCTCTCGCTTCAGTGAAGCGTGTAGGGGACTTACAGGCGCTTTCTGTAAGCGCGTCATGTCTGGAGTTTGGGCCTAACGACTCAAAGGTCGTACTCAAACCGAAGCACGGCTACGTGCCGAAGTCCCTCAATACACCGTTTAGGGCCCAGGTAATTTCCCTGTCTGCCCTTCCGGTTCTCAATGAGGAGAAGGACGCGAGTCTCCTTTGCCCTGTCAGGGCGTTAAGGGCTTATGTGTCCCGCTCGGCTGGGTTCAGACAGACCGAGCAGCTTTTCGTGTTGTTTGGCGGGCGTTCTAAGGGACTTGCCGCTTCAAAACAGAGCCTATCCAGATGGATAGTGGATGCCATAGCGCTGGCTTACACTTCCAAGGGCCTGCAGTGCCCATTGGGTGTCAAAGCGCACTCCACGAGAGGCGTGGCCTCGTCGTGGGCATGGTATAGCGGGGTCTCCCTGCAAGATATCTGTACGGCTGCGGGCTGGGCTTCGCCGTCTACATTTATCAAGTACTATAACCTGGAGGTGCCCGCCTTACAAGCTAAGCTTTTGGCGGTCTGAACTTCGGGCTTATCGGCCGCCATGCGGCTTATGTGTGGAGTGTTGGCCTGTGCATCGCTCAGTCCGATGCGGCAGCTCCATGAGTGTGGTACCCTTACGGGTCTGATACCCCTACGGGACTATTTATAAAGGAGTGATGCTTCTAGCCTCTTCTCCTCTACTCTGTGAGAGTTGTGGTGATTGTGCACTAGATGCGCCCCGGGCTTCGGCCCTGGGACTCTGGTGTTGGATCCCTGTCCGCACGGCGTGTTACACGGTGTTCCCCATAGCGTAAGATATTACGCAGTACGAGAGATACTCTCGTAAGAGAACGTACTCGGTTACTAACGTAACCTCGGTTCTCTCTAGAGAGGGAACGAGTACTGCGTATCTTGCCGTGCTTGGAATACGCTCTGGTTCGCTTCGGCGTTGAAAAATCAGAGGAAATACAGCTATCGAGGGGGTATTTATAGGGCGAGACCACGCCTTTACTGGCGGGACATGACGAAATGGGCGCGAAGCGCGCCCCATTCGTCATTACGTCACGCAGTGCCTCACTCGATAGGCTGCAGCTTTTCCAGCAAGGCAGCCAATGGGCGCGCGAGCTGCCTCGCCCTTGTCTGCTTGCTGCTGCAAAGCGTTTTACATTTATGAAAATTAAGGATAATTTTTGGCTTCAATATCTCGAGGAAAAGAGTTTTCCCCATAGCGTAAGATATTACGCAGTACTCGTTCCCTCTCTAGAGAGAACCGAGGTTACGTTAATAACCGAGTACGTTTCTCCTGCAAAGTAAACTTGGTGTTTATGGTTGACACGTCAGTAGGAGGAGCTGACTCTCAGCAGTGGCAAATATGCTTATTTTCTATGCGCACTGTTTTCTAAGTCCACTGTCTATAATTAACTAGAGAAAGATCACTGTAAGGACCCTAACCCTCTTTGAGATAAAGCAAACTAATACAGACCATTCACATCTGAAGATGTGTAGTTAGAGGCCGTAACCTGTAGCCCATCACTGAGTCTCTTCTGTGTAATTATAATCAACAAAATTAATGTCCTTCTTTTTCACTCTCTTCGCCGAGGGCAGTTTCATGATCATGATGGATCTTTTGTCCTTAGAATCCATTACTTGCATGTATCTCTACATGATCTGGGATAATTAATAAGTACTGCTAAGAAAATATACAAGCACTGTTGGGGTAATGACAACAACTAAAGAGAGAGAGGAGAAACGACAGGAAACACATGATGAACAGCAGTCTTGTAATAGGAATCGGTGAGTGGTAAATGTAATCTCCTGCAGAATTGTATCAAAAATGAAATTGCTAGATTGACTCTTACAGTGGCACAAATCCTGGAACACCAAATTGTGCGTAATGCGATTAAAATGTCTTATTTGTCCTTTTGGAAATTTGAACAGACTCTACTTGCGGGCTCTTCGAGCTATCTTGATGTATCCTGAACATTTGTGTGGACGAAACAGTTTTGCTAGGTCATTCTTTCTAGCCAACGGGTCAATACTGGGCATCATCAGAGAATGAGTGTGCTTGTTTGTTTTGTAGAGATCGAATGAGGATAGCCCACACACATTTTTTGGAGAATAATCACCTATCTTCTCCACCACTTAAATCTTAGCCTTGTTTACCAGACAGTACCATTTGTCAAAGTCCTTGGTGAGTCACCATTAAATAGAGCAGTTTGAGACCACCACATTATTCTTTTATAGATGTGCTCAGTTAGTGAATGACAGATAAAATGTATTGCTATTCTGCACATAGACCCTATATATCTAACTTAGCTAAATATTAGGACCGATAGTCTGCTTGTCATCAGCAACCACCATTTTGTTTATTGATCAAGAAGAAATATGGCTGCCCGGCATTGCATACTTTCCAGTATAGCTGTAACAGTAAGACTGAACAGAAAGGACTTTTCTGATTGTATACATTTTATTAATGACTTCTATGGAAGATGTTCAATCATGAAATATTGATTGTCACACAGAGAGATCTAAATTTCAAGGGAAATTCCAAGTCTTTTAAAGTCATACAATAGTTTTGTAGACAAACAGACTGATATTTAAGGCGTTATTCAGAGAACATGATCTCTCCGTGGCCTCTCTCAGATGCCATTGTCTGTTTCACATTGCCAAGGTCTGTCATGTTCAGTTATATCAGTGGCGTCGTCTTGGCTTGATATACCAGTCGGCATGATAAACCAAAATAAATTTGTAGAGATTTTGGACTATCGTCTCTATCGCAGTTACACTGAAGTGATGTTGCTGTGCTGTGCAGTGCAGTCACAAAAGCTTTTCATTTGCATTAGTTTTTAAGCAAATGCGGTTTAAAAACAAGTCATTTTAAACCATTTAAGTGCAATAAGCCTTGTAAACACAGTCATTTATGTCATAAGTGAACGTAAACAGTTGAGAGATGAAAAACATCTTAACAGTATCCTGGATCCATGCATTCAGTCTTAAATTGACAGCAGCCTACCTGCTGCCGTGTGTGTCATTACTGTTAATCAAACAACAAAAGAGAGAAGATCTCTCAATGCTCAATGCTTACTCTCAATGGTAAATCTATTTCATTTTTGTCTTTTTTTCTATTGTAGATTGTTGTCCTTTTGCTGGTAATTAGTTTCTTTTTTCTTATTATATCACTGACAGTTTACTTGTCTTCGTAAGCTTGAGTTTTTTTTATTTTAGCCAATTGTTTTACTTATTACTACTTAGTAATAAACTACTTAGAATTAGTTCTTTGTGATATTGAAATTGGTAACAAGACTTATACATTTTCAATGGTATAAAACATTTTGATATCATAAAATAATTTATTTAAAGAAAAAAAACTAATCATGATATATATTGTTATTGTGACATAAAATTATCGTAAAATACGCTTTTGATCATATCGCCCACCACTACAACATGGTGCAATTGTAATTGGTTACTTCAGTGATAGTTTAAACATGTTGCTAGTACTTAAATTATCTTTGATTTATTTCTCCCCCACTGAATAGTTCACACTTATGTTTAGAATTTACTGGAATAATTGGACAGAAGTTTTTTAACTGGAATTATTGTTATTTTTGCATTATCCAGTAGCATAGTTAACAGTTTTTCCTTTTTCAAAGGCTACACACATATTTTTTTCTGATCTACTGCTGTTTTGAAATGTACATTTCTGCATTTTTACAATTAAAAGAAATATATTTACTTTTATAAAAAAAAAATACAAATGAGGACATTTTAGGTCACTTCTGGGTACAAATTTGTCGCCAAATTTTGGCTAAAAAGCAACACACACCACACACACACACACACACACACACACACACCACACACACACACACACCACACACACCACTCCTCACTCCTCCTCTCTCTCTCCTCTCCTCATCTCTCCTCTCTCTCCTCCTCTCTCTCTCTCTCTCTCTCTCTCTCTCTCTCTCTCTCTCTCTCTCTCCTCTCCCCTCTCTCTCTCTCTCTCTCTCACTCACACACAAGTAAAGTTGTCTATTCATATATTTTAAAATGTAATTTATTTCTGTGATGGCAAAGCTGAATTTTTAGCAGCTATTACTCCAGTCTTCAGTGTCACATGAAATCATGACACAGAAATCATTTTATTATGTTGATTTAGTGCTTGTTTCTTATTATTAGCAATGTTGAAAGGTCCTTACGGTCACTTTAATATAATCAATAAGTAGTCATTTTAATTAATTAATAAATACTAATAAGTATTTATTAAGTATACTAATAAGTTTTATACTGACCTTAGGTGTGTGTGGTGTGTGTGTGTGTGTGTGTGTGTGTTGTGTGTGTGTGTGTGTGTGTGTGGTGTGTGTGTGTGTGTGTGTGTGTGTGTGTGTGTGTGTGTGTGTGTGTGTGTGTGTGTGTGTGTGTGTGTGTGTGTGTGTGTGTGTGTGTGTGTGTGTGTGTGTGGTGTGTGTTTGTGTATGTGTGTTTGTGTGTGTGCATGGTTCTAGTATTCCCTACTTTATGGGGACCACATATCCACACACGGTCAAAGTTTACTGGTATTTCTATACTTGTGGGGAAATGATTTTGGTCCAAATGAGGAAACAAGCTTATAAATCATACAGAATGATAAATTATACAGAATGATATTTTTTGAACATCTAAAATGAGTGTGTGGTGTGTGTGGTGCTTGCGTGGTGCTGTGCGTGGTGCGTGGATTATTTACATATTGTATATGCATATTTAGTAGGGCTGTGTTCCATACATCAATGCAACAATATATTGTAACAGCCTACTACTTGTCGATACAAGTTTTGAAACAGCTGCTTCTGTATCGATTCCGCAGCATGTGCGCAGCAGTTTATAAGGCTTCTAATTTTTGAATATTTTTTCTTAAGAGTGTTAAGTTTTCTTAATAGGTATACCATTACCTATATTGCTAATAAGTGCTGTATAGGCCCTTCATAATGCAGAAGGTAACTGCAGTGGCCCTATAGTATGCAGTGTTTAATAAACAGCTGTGATACTAAATTCTGCTGAGGTCAAATTTAGTGCAGACTTATTGTGACCTATGGGGATACAGATTGTATCATTACATTGTTGCTGATACACAGCCCTAATATTTAGGTATGTATACAGTATGTATGTTTGTATGCATGTACCGATAACACTTTTTCTATAAACAATCCAATACCGAGACTTTCATTTCTTACCATTACCGATACGATACTGTATTTACATTCATTGCATTTAAAATGTTTTAAAATATTGGCCATACCAAAAAGAATGTGAATCATATTAGTTGGCTTAATTAGTTTAGCAAATAGATATTTCCTTCAGTTATTTTGTCTTTCATTTAATAGTATATATATTTATAGATGCTCCAGCATGCTCAAATCTAAGGATTTTTTTAGGACCAGTGGTTCAATTTTTTAGATACACAATTTTAGATACACAATTCTCTAGACACTACACAAGACACTACTGCAAAAACTATTAGCATAACTGATATAAATTTAAAACATTATTATGTATGTATTGGCATCTAGTTTATTCTGAATTGATCAAGCAAAAAACAACACTGGTATCACTATCATTAGTCCTCAATGTTGGTGGAACATCGTTAAGCTAGGTTAAGGTGTTTTGAACTTCCCTCTGAAATGTCATGAAATATTAAGCCTCATTTTAGATTCTGTACCAGTGGGTCTGCACCTCACAGCAACTCTGCAAAGTCTTTAATGTGAAAGTTGATCCTTTCATGAATACCTAATATTCCTCCCCCTGATATCTCTGTTCATACTGTAAGCACTCCTGCCTATAGATAGAAATGATACAGTGTGCTGGGGAACAAAGCAGTGTGTCTATGTCAGAATGTTACTTGTATACCTTTTATATTGTATTAATATTAGCGCTGGGCAATGATGAATCGTGATTAATCGCATCCAAAATAAAAGTGTTGTTACTAATAGTGTGTGTACTATGTATAATTATTTTGTATATATAAAATCACACACATATATATATATATATATATATATATATATATATATATATATATATATATATATATATATATATATATATATATATATTATATATATAAAATAATAGTATACTATAAAAAATATGTATATATAATATAAATTATGTATAAAAATATAAACACACAGAGGAAGACAAAGAGCCAAAACATTTGTTCATTTTATCTCCTGTTTACAATAAAAGATTTTTAGAATGCAGACCTTTTTAAATATATACATGCATATGTGTGTATTTATATGTACAAAATAATTATACACAGTAAACACACATATTATGTAAACACAAAGTTTTATTTTGGATGCGATTAATCATTGCCCAGCACTAATTAATATATATTCAATGAGAGATAATAGATTACGAGAAGAATATTTAGAAATATTATCAAAATATTATAAATGCATACTTTTTTACTAATTTCATTTAATCAAAGTACTACATTTCAATTAACTCTTCAAATGGACACGTTGTACCAAGAGAGCTCATGTACTGGGTCGTGCACACCTCACTGTCTCACGTTCCGTGGCATTACCAACTGAAGAAATCCCAGTGGGTTGAGCAGCCTGTCACAGGGTTTGTGTTTTGTTTCTGTCTATGACACCTAATTAGGGATCTAAGTTGGTTGGTTTTAGCAGCCTTCAGGTTGTATGGGGAATTGGGATGAATGAATGTGAAATCTGGCAGTTTTGCAAGTGTAGCGTATTTCCACTTCCAGCCACATGAGTATATTTAAAATGTATGTGCATATTTGTACTACAATATGTCTCTGGATCAAAATATTCAGTATTCCTGTAATGGTGTGCATGGATGAATCATAAGGAGTATTCCCAACATGCACCTGTTTTAAAACCTGTTACGCTGCCTATTAAGGCTGCATCCTAACTGATTTGGAATGCTTACATTTGCAGCAACTCTGCATCATACAAATAGCAAGACTACAAAAACGAGACTAATTTGATGTTAGCATGTTGCTAGCTAGGCTAACAAAATTATACTCTTAGCATAAAAATACATACAGTAGTGCATAAATTATATTTTAGAATGTATTCGGCCATCTCAGAGCAATTAGGAAGTTGACTCTCTTGTGAAGAATACCTGTGACTGTGGATTATAATTAGGTTGTTTCTTCTGTTTTTCTTTCCTTTTCTTGTTCTTTTGATTTACATTATTATCCTAGAAGGCAGCAAAATCATGCTTCCTACCTTTTGGAACAGCCGTAGCATTGGGTTTGTGCCTAGGATTTCTTCAAGTGCTGCCTATGTTGGCAGCTCACTAGCTTTTACAGAGCCGCATTGTGAATCACATTGGTTTCTCAGGACAAAGAAGTTTATTATTATGTTCAAAGTTGTTACTGACCCTCTAACTTCCTGATCTCAACGTCTCTTTCTAGATAAGTCAGTGTGAGCTTGATGCAGTGAATGTAATTTTCTTCCTAACATTTCTAAACTGAAATCCTAATTTTTTTTTTCTCAAGTGATTCAACATGGCAGGATTTTCAGACTGAACACCCAATTGCATTCAAACCAACTGTACACATGAATCATAGTTTTTTCAAGCAGACTCTGACATGGCTTGATGTGCACACACCAAAAAACTTTAAAAGGTTTATCTTTGTAACCTAAAGGGTGCATATTAGTACCTTAAACGTATATATTAGTACCTAAAGGGTGCATTCAGTACCTAAATTGTACATATTATTACTTTTACCACCCCGGTAAAAGCTTTTATAGATTTTTCTTTCTTAGAATTCACTATAAGTTCGTTAAAAAAAGTATTTCCACTCATCAAATGAACTAGGCCTAAAAGCTCTTGTGTGAAAACTCTGCTGACTATAACAGTAATATACTGTATTAATGTTTATTTAAATGTAAGTTACTGTTGCAGTTCTTCTAGAAAGGAGGATGAGAAAAAATAATTTAGACTGCTCTCTGTGTATTTTTGGCATGGCATGCAACAGCTATTAAGGGTTAATGATGGGCTCAGCTGTCCAATAGAGCACATCTTTTATAGTTTTGCTTATTCTACAGGTAATTTACCACTCAGAGGCCTCATATATTTATATACCATACATGTATCCACAATACTGTAACATACAAGTCCATTTTATTATACAGTACATCAGTCTTAACTTATTTTTTCAATCTTTTTTCAGCCAGAAGACAACAACTAGATAAGACTGCATCTGATTTCTTTGCCTGTCTCTCCTTGGCTCTTTGCCTATGCTAGTCTGCATCATGACAGGAGCCCACTTTTCCCTCAGCTCTGTAATTGGAATGTGGGCTGGCAGTGTGTGAAGCAATGGGGTCTTGGAATTGGGTGGCAACAGTCAGCAATGGAGAACCTGTCAGAATTTATAGAAAGGCAAGCCATGTACTCCGCTTTATTCAGAGGACAGTCTGCATTTTAATAGCTGTAAGCGTTTCAGTAATTCAAGGTGGCGTCATTAGAGGCTTATTTATTCACTCTGGGGCTGAGAGACAGAAAGCCTCCCCCATCAGCTGTAGCAGCTCCATCTCAGCGCCTCCCGCCGAGGAGAGGAGGAGGGAGAATTAGAGTTGAATGGGCAAACATGACAATCGTGCAACAGTTAATGAATTAAATGGAAAACAAAGCATCAGGTTGTCTTGAATGGGGCCTTGGGGTAGGGCTTTAGCATTGTCTTGTTTTTCTCTTGTCGTCATTACCTTACCAATTGAACAGACATAGTGGAAATAAACAGGTTAAAAATAACTATGGCCAAAAGCATTGAGGTTGACAATCGGAATGGATTCATAGAAGAGTCCAATTGTGGTTAGATCTTGAGCTTAAATAACACGTGGTTTCATTATGAATTTAGTGTCAGTTTAAAGAGCATGCAGGGATAGGTTGTTGACCTTTACATCTGTTTATGTTGCCATTTCTGTATAGTGTCGAAGCATACTAGTCCTCTCGGCTTTTTTAAGCTACTTGAAAATACAGAGAGGTTTTCATTTCATCTGATAATATACTCTGTATTCACAGGTAGTACACACAAGACCAGTAATGAAAGTCAAAACTGTCTTGGGCTGTAATGAGAGATATTCCTTCAATGCACCAAATCCTCTAGTCTTTTTCACTGCCAACTTTATAGCTCAAAAAGCTCAATTGTTTCGACACAATTTTGCTATTATTGCATTGTAATAGTAAAGAAGTGTCTGGGGGGAGAAAAACCCAATAATAAAAGACCTCAAATCTGATGGTGTGTGTTCACAGAGAAAGTTCTAGGATATATGGCAATATGTTTCTTCAAACATGTTCAGCTTAAAGATCTGCAAAGACCCACATCTCATTTAAAGGGCCGGTACCTGACTCCTCAGGCATTGACTAATAGGGTCTTGATCCTGTTGAGGGCAGATATGATCAGTAGACGAATGCAACATTTTCCCTTTGTGCTATCAGTGATTGTGGACATTTGTCAACAGTGGGAGGAAGTTCAAGCAAACCTGCAGTGGAGAGCATGACAGTCAGATCAGTGCTTTCAAACAATGAAAGGGTACATTAGAATTTCAACTCACCCATTAAAGGGATAGTTCACTTTGAAATTAATTTTTGATATGTTTTAGCTTACCTCAAGGGCATCCAAGATGTAGGTGTCTTTGTGGCCACAGTATTTTCAATTTTGATATGTTTAGGTCAAACCGTTCTTGTCTGTCAGTCATATAATGCAGGCAATAGGGAACCACCTTAAAAAGCATACACAGAGAAGTCCAAATGTAATATGATTTAATGACTCGTAAACGTAAGTACACATTGATGACCTAAGACACGAAACGAGTGGTTTTTGTGAGAAAACGAACAGTATTTATATAGTTTTTACCTCTTGTAAACACAGCCACGTCCAAGTGATCTGAGATCGCGAGCGCTTCGGTCTTTTCCGGAAAGCACCGGAAGTGAAACCTCGCGCGTGTACGTCACTCATTGTTTACACAGAACAGAGATTGTAGGTAAGACTGCTAATTAAAAGGGTACTAATTTGCGCTTATCCGGGATGTTTAAACCGTCGTAAATGAAAACAATTACAAAAAAATAAAAAATAAAACAATTGTATGAGTGACGTACACGCGCGAGGTTTCACTTCCGGTGCTTTCCGGAAAAGACCGAAGCGCTCGCGATCTCAGATCACTTGGACGTGGCTGTGTTTACAAGAGGTAAAAACTATATAAATACTGTTCGTTTTCTCACAAAAACCACTCGTTTCGTGTCTTAGGTCATCAATGTGTACTTACGTTTACGAGTCATTAAATCATGTTTAATTTGGACTTCTCTGTGTATGCTTTTTAAGGTGGTTCCCTATTGCCTGCATTATATGACTGACAGACAAGAACGGGTTGACCTAAAAATATCAAAATTGAAAATACTGCGGCCACAAAGACACCTACATCTTGGATGCCCTTGAGGTAAGCTAAAACATATCAAAAATTAATTCCAAAGTGAACTATCCCTTTAAGTGCCAACAGATTACAAAAACCATGATAAGAAAGACCTAAACTGGAGATCATTGTGTAGGAGTGAATGATGTTGCTTGCAAGGTACAAATTCCTAAATGTTTGGTTTCCTTTTGCTTGGAAGTAGCGGCATTTCATTGATAACTTGAAAGCCTGCTCATTATTTCAGTCCAGTATGTTTTAAAGGCTCTTATTTTGATTCTGACAGTGTCTTGTTTTCTTCTAATTGATTTCCCCCAGATGAGTATTGCTTATTCTATAATAGCATAATTCATGATTATATATATTGCAGCTGGTTATACATGGAAGCAGTGGGGAGGATAACTATTAAGTGACATGTACAATAAAATACAAATTAATTACAATTCAATTTACTGTTTGAGAAGAACAAATATCTCTTGAGAAAGTTTGGCCATTATACATGCATCTCCAGTAAATGCATGGTGTTTATAATATTATATTGGAGGAAGAGAGGGAAAAGATCAAAACTGGTCTAGTTAAATGCTAAACACTTCAAACAACATAGCTGGACCTCAAAACATGAACAAAGGGAATAGCTGATTTTGCAGACTCCTGACAATTTATTGCCTTTTAATGTAGCAAAACCAGGAGGTTAGGTATTAATTCATAAACCCCTTGACAACTGATGTGTTTTTTAGAAAGAGTGATGGCCGTGTGTGATGATAGGTATAAGAGTAAAGCAAGATTTACATCTAGACTTATCTTAGGTTTTTATCTGCCAGAAAACCATCACTTTCATTTTAGCACCAAAATGTTACCTAAGATTCCATGAAGAAGTCAAAATCAGATGTTTTATTGAACACATTATGTACATGTATTTCCATCACAGGTTTGGTTTTAAATTTCATACAAGTTGGTATTAAAAAAGTCTTACATTTAACTTGTTTATATCTGCAGACACCCTGTATTCGAAAATGCTTGACAATAACAATTCATTTCTTCTTTCTTTTATTTTTGGGGGTTCAGTCATACAATTCTGAGAATTCTATTATTTTTTGTCAGCATTGTTACTGTATAATTTTTCTGCCTTTCAATGAAATATACTGAAAAAAACCCCTCCTTCATTGTATTACCTAAAATTATTAATTTCATTGAACTCAAAATTTTAAGGCAACCAGGTTACTTACTTTTTAAAGTCGGCATGAAACGGAAGTTGAGATTGTCATTTTTTCCTTGCTGTGACGTATATTCGAGTGAAACGGCTTCTGAAATTTGAAAAAATGTAGGGCGGGGCTTGATTCCGTCCTTCGGGAATTGATTGGATCGTTGGAGGACACTGACACTGACAGGTTCTCTGAGAGGCTGTGCTCCGATAGCCGCACCCTCATCGGCTCTGGCCGCACCCTTTCGCCATTGCACGTGACCGGAAGAAAAGAGAGGTCGTTTCGAGGGGGGAGGGAAGGGTAATGTATTTGATTAAAGATTATAAGGGTACATGAATTTTAAAAAAATAATGAAGTGCACAGATAAATCATTTATAATAAACACTACAATATTACATATAAAAAGAAGATTTGTCAAATTTGATTTCATGCCGACTTTAAGTTAAACCAGCAATGTTTTTTTTTTTACAGTGTAGATAGTAGAAATACGGAATAAATTAACCTGATGTCGCAATAGTTTTTAGTTTTATTTAACGTTTTATATTTTCAATCTCTTGGCTCATGGCCAATGAATACCTTTATTATTTATTTAAATCATGTTACCCTTAGGCTTTATATTTGTGAAGTAATCATAGGAAGACGATTTTCTGGTCTCCCAATGCCAATAATTATTTAATAATTACAATGTTAACAATGTCCAACAAAAAGATTAGAGCAGAACAGTTGTTCTTTTAAAATATGAATGACAGACATATGACCTTGTTGGAATAAAGTGTTATTTAGTTTGGACCTCTATAATTGCTGCTTGCAGCTATATTGACTCTTGTTGTTGTTTATGCTTGACATTCTAGATCTAGGCATCTGACATTGAGCTCATTTGCAGCTTTGTTTATCTAACTGTTTGTTTTGTTTCACAGTTCCTCCCAAAATCTATGACATTTCATCGGACATTACAGTAAACGAAGGCAGCAATGTTTCACTCATCTGCACAGCTAGTGGGAAACCAGAGCCCAAAATCTCTTGGAGACACATCACCCCATCAGGTGAGTTCAAAGCAGTTACTGTAAAATATGTCACAATGGGGCTTTTCACACTTTTCGTTGTAAACCCCACTTTTAAAACTCGGGTAAAGGAACATTTCAGATGTAGTAATATAGAAGTGAGATTAGCAAGGATAGCACTGCTTTTGTGGTGTTAACCCTGCATTGCGGTGTTAAACTATAGTGTGAAATGATGTAGTTTTAGAATGGTACACCAGATGCTTAGCAACAGACAACGAATTGCGTGTCTCATATTCATGTGCTTTGAACAGTCACGGAAACACAGCACGTTGAATAAACAGTCGTTTCAGCATCTGAGGAGAAAAATGTCCAATGGTGACAGAAAATGCAACAACTGGAGTGAGAAAGACACTATTTCTTTCTTGCCTTTATAGTTTGAAAACATGTAAACATCGTGTGTAGCATTCATCAAATCTGTGACACTGGCACTGCAAATGTGCAAATAAGGACGTTAATCTGGGGTTTAGGAATGTCCAGTGTGAAACGTCAACTTATGAATAGCCAAGATTAATTGTTAACCCTGGGTAAATCATGAGCAGTGTGAAACGTGAAGCAAGATTACCCAGGGTTTACAATGACCTAGGGTTACTATTCATGTGTGAAACACCCTAATAAGTTAGACAGAATTTCACGTTGTCTTTAAAACAGAGTATGTCTGTCCCGGTTGTTCAATGTGGAGGAGTTAGAGGCTCAGAAGATTAAGGTGATGAAACTAAGATGTTTCTGTTCTAAACCCTCCATAATTGAGTTTAGGAAAGGCTTTTAATCAATGATCGCTTCATTTTTCTGTTGTTCTCACAAAGACATCTTAGTTTATATTAAGTTATCACTATGCTGCAGCGTAAACAACATGTTGAGGAAGCATCAACCTCATATTTACCTTTCATAGTTTGTATTCAGCTGTTAAAGCATAAATAATTTTGGCACATTTTCAAAGCAAATTGAAAAGTCAGTACAACAGCAGTATTTTTGAGTGGTTGTGAATTTTATTGAAGTCGGCTACACTTATCTTTGGACTGCCATATTCATTTCATTCTCCAGTGTATTTTGTGATTGAACTGCTTTTCGAGATTCTGATCAAAAGAGTCACTTCTTTCAAAAGGTAGGATACTTCAAATTATAGAAATTCATAAATTACTCAACCCTTAAGTTGTTCTAACCCTTTATGAATTTCTTTCTTCTGTTGAACACAAAAGAAGATATTTTGAAGAATGTCAGTAACCAAACAGTTGATAGGCCCCATTGACTTCCATAGTATTTATTCCATACTACTGTATGGAATTCAATAGGGCCCTGGGCCTGTTCGGTTACCGACATTCTTCAAAATATCTTCTTTTGTGTTCAGCAGAAGAAAGAAATTCATACAGGTTTGAAGCAACTTGAGGGTGAGTAAATGAAAATTTTCATTTTTGGGTGAACTATCCTGCTAACTGTCCTGCATATGGTGAACTTTTCCTTTTGATCAACAGATTCAGTCTGGCTCAGATGTGACTGAAAGCCATTTAAGCCAGTCTAAACTATTCTTCTTCTGGCTAATTAAGGTCTGGGTGGGAAGAGAGGATGACAATGAGCGAGAGCCAGTGAGAATAGAAACCTTTTAAAGATACTACTGCTTCTGCCACTGAAGGTTGTTATTTACTAAAAAGATGAATTTAAAATATTTAAACGGCTCAAACAAATATGCATGAAACTGATGGTTGTACGAGGCTACAAAAATACCAGGAAAAATGCTAAAGGCTCAGCCTTAAAGTAGACATTTTTCCTTTGGACAAGCCAACATTATGTTCAGACTTATATCTGTCAGGGTTGCTGTGCAGGTGCTGAAGACGAGGACACGAAAGCTTCAATATAAATGTTTTAATAACAAAATGAAAACTTTCCAAACTTAAACAGAAACAAAACTCCAGGAAATCAGAAGACACACAACCATACGAGGACGACGATCGACCAACACTGGGAGAAAACACAGGGCTTAAATACACTTGAAATGATTGGATAATTAACTGAACACAGGTGATGAGACTGAACACAAACGAGGAGCGGGAAAACTTAACAGGACTAAACCAAAAACCACAAAGACAGGGGAAACCAAGATCACAAAACAGAACTTAAACATACCGAAACGTGACACTACCTCCCCCCTTCCCGAAGGCGCGACCTCGCGCCGTATAACATCCAAAGGGGTGGGAGGGTGGGCGCCCTGGAGGCTGACGAGGGCATGGTGCAGGTCCAGGAAGCCTCCAGGGCGGAGCAGGCTGCGGGCGTGGCAATGGCGGAGCAGGCTGTGGGCGTGACCAAGGCGGAGCAGGCTGTGGTCGTGACCAAGGCGGAGCTGTGGGATCCTCGGGCGTCCAGGGCGGTGCTGGCTCTTCAGGTGGCCACGGCGGTGAAGACCCTTCAGGTGGCCGTGGTGGTGAAGACCCTTCAGGTGGCCATGGCGGTGCAGACCCTTCAGGTGGCCATGGCGGTGCAGACCCTTCAGGTTGCCATGGCGGTGCAGACCCTTCAGGTGGCCATGGCGGTGCAGACCCTTCAGGTGGCCATGGCGGTGCAGACCCTTCAGGTGGCCATGGCGGTGCAGACCCTTCAGGTGGCCATGGCGGTGCAGACCCTTCAGGTGGCCATGGCGGTGCAGACCCTTCAGGTGGCCATGGCGGTGCAGACCCTTCAGGTGGCCATGGCGGTGCAGACCCTTCAGGTGGCCATGGCGGTGCGGACCCTTCAGGTGGCCATGGCGGTGAGGACCCTTCAGGTGGCCATGGCGGTGAGGACCCTTCAGGTGGCCATGGCGGTGTTATCTTTTCGGGCCTCCGTGGATCTTTGGCCGGCCACGGCGAAGGCGTATGGCGCCCCCCCAAAATTTTCTTGGGGAGGACAGGCTCATGATCGGGAACTGACTTGACATCAACGGGCGCTGGGTCAACGGGTTCTGGGTCAACGGGCTCTGGGTCTGGGTCAACGGGCTCTGGGTCAACGGTTCTGGTCTGGCGCTGGTCAACGGGCTCTGGCTTGCGCTGGGTCAACGGCTCTGGCTCTGGCGCTGGGTCAACGGGCTCTGGCTCTGGCGCTGGGTCAACGGGCTCTGGCTCTGGCGCTGGGTCAACGGGCTCTGGCTCTGGCTCTGGGTCAACGGGCTCTGGCTCTGGCTCTGGGTCAACGGGCTCTGGCTCTGGCTCTGGGTCAACGGGCTCTTGGCTCTGGGTCAACGGGCTCTGGCTCTGGCTCTGGGTCAACGGGCTCTGGCTCTGGCTCTGGGTCAACGGGCTCTGGCCTCGGCTCTGGGGTCAACGGGCTCTGGCTCTGGCTCAGCATGGGACTCGGAACTGGACGGGACCAGCACATCAGGGGATTCGGAACTGGACGGGCTCAGCAAATCAGGAAGCTTGGGGCTAGATTCATGCTCTAGCGGGCAGGCAACTGTCTCTGGCTGGACGGTCTCTGGCTGGACGGTCTCTGGCTGGACGGTCTCTGGCTGGACGGTCTCTGGCTGGACAGGGCTGGATGGGATCAGCGGCGAAGGCTCTGTGTTTGGAGTGGGCTCAGGCGTTGGCGTGCAGGTGATGGGCTCAGGCGTTGGCGTGCAGGTGATGGGCTCCTGCTCTGGCTGGCCGTGGAGATCGGGCTGGATGTCTCCCACGGTGAGTGAGGAACCACACACCCACAGCGTACGGTCAATAAACTTAACTAAAGGGAGGTGGAGATCTCCCAATAACAGTATCTGGGCGAGGGTATCGTCCATCCCACTCCAGAATTCATGGGTAAGAGTCTCCTCATTCCAATAATAGTCCTGGAAAAGATGGAGATATATCTCTGCGTAGTCTTTCAGAGACCGGCCATCTTGTGGGACACAGAGTTCGTAATTCATCCCTTCGTTTGTTAGGTTGGTCGTTCTGTCAGGGTTGCTGTGCAGGTGCTGAAGACGAGGACACGAAAGCTTCAATATAAATGTTTTAATAACAAAATGAAAACTTTCCAAACTTAAACAGAAACAAAACTCCAGGAAATCAGAAGACACACAACCATACGAGGACGACGATCGACCAACACTGGGAGAAAACACAGGGCTTAAATACACTTGAAATGATTGGATAATTAACTGAACACAGGTGATGAGACTGAACACAAACGAGGAGCGGGAAAACTTAACAGGACTAAACCAAAAACCACAAAGACAGGGGAAACCAAGATCACAAAACAGAACTTAAACATACCGAAACGTGACAATATCATTGCACCATCAAGTATAACAGTATTTGATGCCTATATGGCAGCACTGAAGTAATAGTGCAGAGCTGTAATCACAGTAGCTCATGGGCTGTTATTTCCAGTAGTTCTTGAATGACCCTGCAGGAGACTGAACCTTTAACCTAGAGCCACTAGATTTAATTGCCGACATACTCTAAATGCAATTGGCCTCATTCATTTTTTTGTGTGTCTGTCATCAGACTTTTGACTTCTGTGCCTCTAATTATTGCTTGGCATATATGGTCTTTTCATTGATATAAACCTAAGAGCTAATTACTCTTAAAGACCTTATAAAGACATTATGTGTTGAAGAACTCTTAAGACCTTTCACTTATAACGATGAACAGCTTTTCATCTGATTCAAAAGTTTGGTCTACAATGGTAGTTGACTGAGTGCATTTTTATGCTCAAGTATTCACAACATTTGTAGATTAGACTAAAACGTACAATATGGATTTATTCACATAATCTAAAATATGAATGTATGTACATGCATAAATTTAGAAACATTAGAATTTTACAGTGTGAATAGTTTCATATTATAAATATATTTGTATAGTTATGTTTTACTATGGTATAGATATTTTGAGTAATGGAGCATTTGAATACAGCACCATAAAACACACAGAACAGAATGAAACTTATAAAGAAAGATTACATAATGCATTCAATAAATGTGATGGTATTGAACAAATGTATTTAATGCCATTGATTAAATACAATAAAATCGACCTATTAATTCCATGAATTCAAAGATTTTTTTAAAGGTTTGTCAATTTCTAAAGCTATTCATATGCAAAATGTGTATGTTTTAGATGCTGAAAATAACTTCCACTTCAGTTACGACAACTAAAACCACACTACAGTACACGCAAACACTTGCAATCATGTTGGACCGACTTTCAAGTATCCAGCACACTCTCTCCACCGCTGCAGATTTTGAATGATTGCTGAAGAACTTGAAATGAGCCCTTCTTTGTCTAAGCTTTAAATCACACTCTGTATTTTAATACTTTCAGTACTGAGGGCATTGAAAATGGCCTTATAGACATGATTTCAAATGCTGTATGCTAGATGATGATAGATCCTAAACTGAGCCCTATATAGGGGCGTATTGAGGCTGCAGGGCGGCCTCATGCTCTCCGTACAGCCTGGCCCAGCATGCTTGATCCCAAACATGCTTTCATAAGCTTTTTCCATTGTGATTTAAGGCCTCGGGATATAAGGAACTCTGACCTTTCAAATAGCTGACTATAACACTTCAGATTTTATTTTTTTCTCATATGATAAGGCTACAGTGAAGCGTTCAATTGTCCTTTTGTCAATCCTTTGTTCGTGCCTCTGCCTCCCAAAATTGTCTTTACTCTGGTTTATTGTTTCCCGAACAATAGCTCTGTACTCGGCACTGACAGTCTGTCTAAACATCGCCAAATGGTTTCAATACAAAGACCAGCTCTTAAAAAGTGCTAGGACCGATATTCAGCAATTGTTTTGGGGCACTTTGGGACAATGAGGAGGCTATCAGGGTTAAGGTGAGATACTGGGAATGGAAAAGTGGAGGCGGTTCAGGTGCATGTGCGTTTTGTGTGTGAGAGCCAGAGAACGAGTATGTGTGGCGGTTGAATGATGGTTGATGGTTCATTGCTGACAACTCAATGAATGCCTGGGGGAAGACTCTCATAATGCAACATTTGGGCTGCCGCAGTGTTCTCTCACAGGTTAAGGGAAGGGATGTACAGAGAACTGCCACCTTAGCCCATAATGTATTCTTCACCAGCGCTCATCATATCAGCAGCAGGCAGACCTTAAGGAAATGTACTTTGTGCTCTCCACACAATGTGGGAAAGTGCTTACTGTGACTGCACTTAACACAGAGCAATATGGAATCCTAGATTAACCTTGCTATGATTTGGCTAATTTGGCTAGAGTGACATTTCCCAGAGGCTATACGACCAGTCTCTCTTGAGCTTTTCAAATAACTCTCAACATGCACAATTCGGCAGCCAGCCGAGATTGCGATGATAAGGGGCAAGTTTACATTTGAATACGTTTCTGGCACATAATCAGTGTCCCTTGAGCCTTTAAAATGCTCCAGTGTGTGTGTTTTTTTGTAGTATAGCAAACAAGTTGGTTGATGCATCAAAGGTTGATTTCACAAAGGATCCATTCTTTATTAAATGTCACTAAACCTTGGTAATTTCCTCTTTTGGTGTAATCAGTAAGATAAATGATAGTTCATTGTGAAGTCTCTGTTTGGAAAAAGAAAATAAATCACTGAACTAAGGGAATTATGGAGTGAGTTAATCATTGATAATGATCCCTCTGGTTTTTAGCTAGAGGAAGAAATATGGTAGGTTGTAGTCAATGTTTGTTAATTTTCTAAGTTCGCCTCTTACCTGAGAACAGTTGTTTTAATAATGTGATGATTGTCACTGCTGTTATTGAGATCTATATAGTATTTGATTGTATTTTACATGTACGACACATACATTTGCTTGCGTTTCCATAGACACTGAAATGTAAAATATTGATGTATTTACAGGACTAAAACGTAAATTATTTTATATCACTAACTTTTTAAACTTTTTAATATTAAAGGGTTAGTTCACCCAAATTTTTATTTTTTTTGTAAATTACTCACCCTCATTTCGTTCTATACCCGTAAGACCTTTATTCATCTTCGGAACACAAATGCAGATATTTTTGATGAAATCCGAGAGCTTTCTGACCCCCCCATAGACTGCAACGTTTTAACCACTTTCAAAGCCCAAAAAGGTAATAAAGACATTGTTAAAATAGTCCATTTGACAATAGTGAATCAAACATATTGTTATGAAGCGACAAGCAACATTTTAGTAATTTTGTGATGTCACATAAGAGAGTATTGAGGGCGGCTTCTGTCAAATTGAGTGATTTATTGCCATCATAAAGCCCCTCCCCTACCCATTTATGGCCTGGGTGGGATTTTCCCACGTTAGCCCCGCCCCTTTCCCCGCCCACTTCCGGGTATGTCATGTGACCGTGGGAATTCCCTAGACTCAGCCCCTCATCCCCCCAACCCCTCCCTTAGGGGTGTGAACATCTGTAGAGTTGTGGGGTGGTGGTGTCACCCCCACGATTACTAGCTCTTAATGTGAAAATGTTCAAAAATGATAAAAAACATTCAAAACAATCTTTTTTAAGAAGGATGACAGAGTCAGAGATGAGTTTAGTGTTTTTTATTAAAGACTTTTTCATACACTTTAAAACAATGTGTTAAAAAGTATATATTTTTTCTTAAAGTACTCAAAAAATGTGTTAGTGTTATTACATCAAATAGTTGTGCTTTGTAACATGGTTAAATGTTAAATGTCATTTAAAAACGTTTTTCAGTAAAACAAGAGTTTTTTTTTTTACCTTAAAATGGTTAAAACTGTTTCAAACACAGCATAATATTTAAACTATATGTTTAAAATCATTTTCAGTAAAACAAGTTAAAGAGTTTTTTTTACCTTAAAATGGTTAAAACTGTTTCAAACACAGCATAATATTCAAACTATATGTTTAAAACCATATTAAAAAAAAGACCTTGCGTTTTTTACAAACCGTTTTGTTGAATAAAGAACACGAGTTAACCAGTTCGCTGTTTAAAGATGTGTAAAAGTGAACAGAGTGCATCTTCTCCAAAGTTGAGAGATTTTCAAGTAATCTCCGGGGGAGCATAGCGAAAACACATCTGCTTACATGAAAGATCTGACCAGAAATGACGATCTGAAAGAGCGTTCTGAGCCACACGCAGACTCCTCCCACGACACGCCTTCCACAGCGTAAGCGTGGGAAATACAACAAGCGTCACACATACGTCACACGCACACACATAATGAAAGAGTCTCCACCTCCCCGCGGTCTATTTAAAAAGGAGCGCGCGTTCTGTGGGGGATACTTGGAATTTATACGCTACTGTAGACCCACAGACTCCCGAGAGATGCCTTGATGAAGCTATGATGGATTTAACTTTAGCTCCGCGAAAATTACAAGGATTGTGATTAACACGATTTCTCCACGAGATGGCGGACCACGTGAAGTACACTTTTCACCTGTCTGGAGGAAGGGCGTGCGCGTACGAGTTTGACAAGGATTACGTGAAGGCAGATTGACCAGTGTGGATATAACGATAGAAGATTTACATGGAATAGGACAACAGAGCACCATTGATTTGGTTTTCACAGAGCGAGATATTGGATTTTATTTTTTACCACGTTATGGATTGGTATGAAAAGACTGAGGAGACGGATTAACAAATGGGAATATACAGACTGCTCACGGACCACGTTAATAAATACCCACGTATTAAATAAATGTATTTAATGTAATAAATAATAAATATACTTCCTTTGCATATCCTTTGCATCCTTCCTATTGCTTTAACCGGACATCCTGTACCCATTTAATTACACTGAAGCAGAAAAGTTAAGTGAACAAATGTTCCCTGAGACACAGTCGAAGTCTAGCTACACGACATGCACGACATAACATTACATACTGTAGATAAATAACACGGGACCATGCGTCAGCTAGGTGGTAATAATATAAAGTGCCAACATAATTAACATTGTAAACATTTAGACGGAATGCCTCATGGTCTAAATTCTCTCTTATGAACGTATTTTACAATAAAACACATTGAATTGCACATACAATTAGTTGCACGCACACACATATTCCTTAGTTAACAACGCTTGATTTTAACTATTATTTACATAACAAGCGCATCTGCAAATTCTCTCTCCATTAGGCGTTTTCAAACACCACGGAAAGTTTTAGAACAGTCCATATCGCGAGCAGAGTTGGGGGGTGTTTGGAAGAGTCCATTTCCAAAGGGGCTTTTTTACTGTTTTATAACAAATAACATGTCGCAGGAGAAGTTCGCGCACGCCACACACACACACACACACACACCACACACACACACACACACACACACACACAACACACACACACACACACACACACACACACACACACACACACACACACACACCACACACACACACACACACACACAACAAAACAACGTGCTAGTTTAAATTTTTGATTGTGATGCAATGTATTGGGTAATTGTTATCTGAAGAAAGTTAGTGGTCCTTCACATAGGCCTACAGATTTAAAAATCATTCAAAACAACATCCCGATGTGCAATCATTTAAAACAAGTGTAAAAAAAAAAAAAAAATAAAGAATAGGCTACATTAAACAAAGGCTCGAGTTCTCTAGACCTATGCTACTAAAGTTTAGTTTTAAGTTCCGTATGATACATCACTCATCGACGGTAGAAATTTCATGAAGCAGGTTCTCAGTGTGTGAAGCCGAGTCTCCGACCACCTAACACTAGATTTATTTATAATTAGGCCTGTACTAAATAACATTTATAAAAATAATAGTTGTTTAAAAAATTTTTTTTAACTATCTTACTGATTTATTCACTCTTCGATATGATAATCCACCTCACCCAATGGAGAAATCTGATCATTGTTTGAGAATGCGTTTTTGGAGTAAAAAATTATGAATCCGTTCAAAACTATGTGCTTTTTAAACTTTTAAAAAAGTGAAATGTAAGCGGTAGGCAAACAGACATGTAGCATACACTTTCACATACAACTTTAATAACTTTTTAAATGATACAGACCTTTAAAATACAAATGTTTATAGGCTAAAACGTATAGGCATCAGAACAATTTAAAACAGGTTAGAATGTTTTCCTTCACACAGCCTACAGATTTTAAAACCAGCTAAAAACAAAAAAAGTCAACGTTAAATCTTTTAAAACAAGAATGTCTTTCACGAACAACTTTTAAAGATAGGCCTACCAGAAAAATAGTAAATTGTTTTAAACAATGTTTCAAACGTGAACATTTAACATATCAACAGTTAAAAAATACATAAAACGAATAGTTTTTAAGCAAATCTTTTTAACATTTCAATTCACTACTAAACTTTTGTTTAGTTCTTAGCTAAAAATATATCTTTCACTGTCCCGCAAAGCAACCTCACGGCTCGCGCTCCGAAAGCAAAACATGAATGAGAAATAGACGGTCTGTGAGTCTCCGCCCACCTACAACTCCGACAACGCATGAGAATATGTAGGCTATGTGCAGAGGTATACAGATTTCAATATTGGTAAAAAGACTTAAAACAACGTTTATGTTTTATTTTATTTAGTTATTAATTCACTATTATATCTTTCTGGCCTAATATTTTCAAGTGGGCCTCTAGCACAGCGCCCCCAACACACGCACGCACACTTTACATTTACATTTTACATATGGATGAGCGTCTTTACATTTAACTACATCATGGAGAGAGAGAGAGAGCATCACTTTGTACCATGACATGTTATGCCTAGAAAACGAGAAATGATCTCTTGTCAACTCTGAATGGTATTGTGAGCTTTGGGTGATATAGGCTACTGTAAACTTTTGGTTTTCTCAAAAATAGATTGATGAAAGCTATTTTTAAAGTCGACATGAAATCAAAATGTACCCTATTTACTTTGTTAGCCCATATTGCTAGTCTTGTGGTGACCAATTAATCAGTGCATGTTAATACACAGGGAGAAAAAAAATGGCTTGGTAATCTTTAATCAAAATCTGAAAAGCTACTTCTGGTCATGATGTGGCATTCCTTTTTGATGACGTCAGCTTGACGGGTTGGGTTGAAAACGTTTAACCACTCCCCACAAGTCTGAGCAGAGATGGAGAGGAGGAGTGCTAGAATAAAACCCTCCCTCTGTTCAATATTCCCTTTCACTGGGAAATCGTCACAACACTGGAGAAAAGTTGTTTTGCAACTTCCGGTTCACAGGGACTTTTAAAAACATTAATACAACTCTTTGCTTTACAAAAACTGTTATTACACTAAAACAAGACACAAAATAGGATATTTAATTTACCCCTACAGCTAGTCATATAGTTAATTCTTTTTTTTATTCTGTATTTTTACAGACCTAAAACCATGATTAGAAGTAGTCAAAGACACAAACGATTTTGAACATTTATATACATTTGTGTGTTGCAAAAGCAGAAGGCTATCTTCTTTAAATAAAGATTTACCTCTATTTATGCCTTAATTTCTTTAAAATAACCAGGTGACCTGCGTTATCTCTGTGATTACTTGATTAGTAATATTGCGAGAGGTTTCCTCACACGAGTAAAAGCACTTTAGATGTGTTTGTGGCAAACACATTGTATCTACTTAGACTTTTTAAATGTATTTAACATTTTAAATGTTTTTCTTCTGTCCAACTTACATTTCATATATGAATTACCTGAGACGTTTAACAACCACATATAGGGAATGCATGTTGATTAGTACACTGTACCCCTACCATCACTGTATATTCTGAGGAAATATCAGTTACTTACTTGGGATAATCTCATTAAATTCAAAAACATTTGTTTAATTTATAAAATCAGACATGGTCTAGCACCTCATGCTTTCTGTGTGCATTTAAACATTATATATTTATTTTATATGAATTGTATTTCTTAACCATAATGTAATTTTATTTTTGTGTTTTTATACCTGTGGTTATCTTTAAGGTTGCCTTTTATTACACCCGGCTGAGGGACTAACGATGAAAATTAGCACTTTTGAGCTAACTTGGGTACATTCACATTGTTTTAATGCTGATTAATGTAACAAAGCCATATGAGCTAAGAATGTTCTCTAACACCAAATAAACAGATAATGGAATGTTTGCAATCTACAATATGTTAGACATTACTCAGTATACATGTGTGTAAATAATTGTGCTTGAATCTTTGGGCGTATTTTACACACATCAACATATTTTGTCTGAAAATGTTCCACAGTCTTGTAAAGCCTATGGACTAACTTTAAAACATAATCTTTATACAGAAATCACACGTGTCCAAAACAAACATACAAGATTCAAAAAGACCAAATCAAAGAGGGATGAAAAGCATTTGTTTATAAGAAATACACAAAAGTTTGCAAATGACGGTTTATCATTAGTTTTTAGTCATCTTATGCTCAGATAGCAGATGACAGCGTTCACATCTTGTTTCTCGGATTGTACGTGTTTTAGGTGAAGACTTTTCTTTATAGAATTTATAGTCTTTCTGTTTGAGAATCTATCTATGATGCTGAATCACACAAAGTATTAACACGAAAAGTAAGTGCATGCTGTTTTACACTTAAACTATAACCACAGAATCACTTGAGTTAAATTAAAGCTTGAGTTAAGTTACAACCAAACGTATCGTCATACCTGTTGTACCAGACACAAATTGTTCTAACAAATCTTTTTTGTTTTATAAATACACTTTTCTTAGTTCTAAAAATATCGGGGCTATATGAAGTTAATACACAATGAAACGAAAATAATGCTACCAAATATGTCTGACACAATGTTTTTAAGAAAAGGCAGTGTTTTGAAATACAGATGTTTTTTCTATTGACAAACCTACAATTCCAATGATCTCACCCCGTGGTGTTTAACATCCAAGAACTGAAGAAGCAGTTCTTTATGCAAAAAAGCTAATTAATTAAAAAACAACAACACTACAAATACTTTAAGTTATAGTAAACATTTACAATGTGTAATTCTGTCAGTTTGACATGCCGTATACCTGTACCACATTATTGTAATGCAAACACATTTGAGGGTTAACGTTACCTGTCCTTGTAAAGGATGTGGATAAAATTCAAAGATTATGGTTGCACAAAAGTAAACTCTAGAGGTCAACTTGCTAAAAAGTAAATAGCTACATGAGACAATTAAAATGAATATAGAAAAACCACTTGTGATCAGTTTTGAATGTTTGTAATCAATATTTTATATACTAGTCGATTACGATGTTTACAACTTGTTTCTTTTTATTTTTGTACAGTGTGTAAAACTATAGTCTCAGAGAATGCAAACATGTTCATATGAATTTATGGGGAAAAAACACGTACAAATATAGCATAAAGAGAATTAAATGACCGTCCTTCTACACGACTTCTACATTTCTTTTACAACATATTTATTTGACAACATATTTCTGCTATCTCTACGAAACATCGAGATGAAAGATGAGTATTGCTGTTTTTCTGTTACCTAAAAAACTATTACACATCAAACCTGTCTATTACACTTAAAGATGTGCATTTCACAGCACAATCATTTATACACAGTTATGTTATGTGTGTCACTAAACAACAGTTAAGATAATGAATTCTAAATGATACTTATTTTTAAGTGAAAGGTGGGATAATTAATTTTTATTCTTTCCATTTAACATCGCCATTCGCAATCTATTGCATCGTGTCTATTTCCCTTACGCCCTGAAAAACAAACTTTGAAAACAACTATGCTTTCTTAGAATGTCATCAACCGTAGAAATGTCTTGCGTATGTCTCTCTCTCTCACAACTATCGCCGGAGTTTCCTACATCATCTAATGTACCACTAAATAAAGCATTTACAAGAGTTGTGAAATGTGCGTTAAATTGAAATCTATAAGTGACCCTCAAATTCTGTGCATTCAACAAAGCACAGTGCAGCAGTGCACGATGATTTATCATAAAATTTCTTCTGTCACATTGTCTGAAGAAAAAAACTTTAATCAGCTGGTGCTTAATAACTATTGAAGTTATTAAACAACACTGAATTTAATGATGTGTTTTATGCGATTATTTATATCTTGTTTTAATTTTAACTAAATACATTTGAAAGCTCTAAAGGTTTATATTTGAATGATGAATGAATGAATGAATGAATGAATGAATGAATGAATGAATGAATGAATGAATGAATGAATGAATGAATGAGGCATTTATATAGCGCTTTCGTAAAAGTTTTTCTTTCTACTTTATTAATACTTGTTACAACTCTTATTGCGAACAATCCATCCCATACATATGTTTTTGATCTTGTAATGTTTAATCAAAATGTTGTAATTGGAGTGAAAATCACTAAGTCACTAAACAATAGTTACACCCACTGTTTACGACGTCATGACGGATACGCCCCCTATACAACCCCTCCCCTCCACACAATTTAAACAGCTTGTCTATTATTGAAAAGATGCTGTGAGATATGGGTATAATGCGAACCATTTATCCATTTTTTTTTAAATACCGCTAAACAAAAGAATGAAGATCATTTGGTTATTATTATTATTATTATTATTGCTTAATACCTCCTAATGGTATGGATTAAGGTTGCATGTTGTTTTTATGATCTCAGACATGACCACAAAATATTTTTTAAAAACAATTTATTTAAACAATATATTGAGAGATAAACAGTATATTCATACATTGAAACGTTATACAATATATTCATACATTGAAATGTTAAAAAGTAAAACAATAGTAATGACATTAAAGTTTGTCTAACCAGGAAATAAATTTTTTGCAGGCTGTGTTATCTTGCTCTAGGATGTAGCTGAGTAGAGTTTCAACGATTTCGCAGACGGCACAGAGTTTCTCATTTTTTGAAAACAGTGACGCACATAGATCTGTTACAAACGTACACATACAGAGAACTTCAAACTCGCCACTACAATCAAACACCACACTCAGAACTTTTCTGAGGATTACACAGATCGGCTCGTTGGCATTAAGACACACGATCGTAACATCACGCCATGAATTTGTTAGGCCTCTTACAATCATTTCATTTTTGAGTTTTGTTACACGTCTAGTATCTCCCGCACAGTCCTTATTCGAATCACACGCAGCATCGATGATCTTATGCATCAAGTCAACCATCTGGGCTCTAAAATAATCTTCAAACATACAGTCTATAGTATCTCTTAAACGACACTCTTTGCTCATGGCACAGTCAAACACCGTAGGCTTGTTCGTAGCATCTTTAGAACTCAAAGCGGAGTTGTGCTCCATCATGCTTTTAGTCCAAAGTTTTTAGATTTTTAGAACAAAACTTCATGGATGGTGTAAACTTTGTCCCCTATCCGATGTTGAAAGATTCGGATAGTTCCTGGAATGTCATGTGATTGAGTCGTTGCAGCACGATCATCCAAGTCTTGTGCATTAACACTCTGAAGTTGTGGGTTATGGGTCAGATCCTCCATAGTGATGTCAGTCGAAGAAGCCCAATGCGTGTCATGCTCAGATATACAAGAATGTTGAAGCGTTCTTTGGTTGTCCATGTAACAATCAGACAATGTTCTTTCAACCTTTGACCGCTGAGATGTTGTAGTAGTAGAGACGTCTACGCCTGAACTCGTACTGTCCTGTTAGGTCAGCTCTGTCAGGAGGTCACCAGCTCTGTGTCTCCCTGTGAGATTATCAGGGTGGTTATATAACCCTGCTGGAGGGGTTGTATAGGGGGCGTATCCGTCATGACGTCGTAAACAGTGGGTGTAACTATTGTTTAGTGACTTAGTGATTTTCACTCCAATTACAACATTTTGATTAAACATTACAAGATCAAAAACATATGTATGGGATGGATTGTTCGCAATAAGAGTTGTAACAAGTATTAATAAAGTAGAAAGAAAAACTTTTACGAAAGCGCTATATAAATGCCTCATTCATTCATTCATTCATTCATTCATTCATTCATTCATTCATTCATTCATTCATTCATTCAAATATAAACCTTTAGAGCTTTCAAATGTATTTAGTTAAAATTAAAACAAGATATAAATAATCGCATAAAACACATCATTAAATTCAGTGTTGTTTAATAACTTCAATAGTTATTAAGCACCAGCTGATTAAAGTTTTTTTCTTCAGACAATGTGACAGAAGAAATTTTATGATAAATCATCGTGCACTGCTGCACTGTGCTTTGTTGAATGCACAGAATTTGAGGGTCACTTATAGATTTCAATTTAACGCACATTTCACAACTCTTGTAAATGCTTTATTTAGTGGTACATTAGATGATGTAGGAAACTCCGGCGATAGTTGTGAGAGAGAGAGACATACGCAAGACATTTCTACGGTTGATGACATTCTAAGAAAGCATAGTTGTTTTCAAAGTTTGTTTTTCAGGGCGTAAGGGAAATAGACACGATGCAATAGATTGCGAATGGCGATGTTAAATGGAAAGAATAAAAATTAATTATCCCACCTTTCACTTAAAAATAAGTATCATTTAGAATTCATTATCTTAACTGTTGTTTAGTGACACACATAACATAACTGTGTATAAATGATTGTGCTGTGAAATGCACATCTTTAAGTGTAATAGACAGGTTTGATGTGTAATAGTTTTTTAGGTAACAGAAAAACAGCAATACTCATCTTTCATCTCGATGTTTCGTAGAGATAGCAGAAATATGTTGTCAAATAAATATGTTGTAAAAGAAATGTAGAAGTCGTGTAGAAGGACGGTCATTTAATTCTCTTTATGCTATATTTGTACGTGTTTTTTCCCCATAAATTCATATGAACATGTTTGCATTCTCTGAGACTATAGTTTTACACACTGTACAAAAATAAAAAGAAACAAGTTGTAAACATCGTAATCGACTAGTATATAAAATATTGATTACAAACATTCAAAACTGATCACAAGTGGTTTTTCTATATTCATTTTAATTGTCTCATGTAGCTATTTACTTTTTAGCAAGTTGACCTCTAGAGTTTACTTTTGTGCAACCATAATCTTTGAATTTTATCCACATCCTTTACAAGGACAGGTAACGTTAACCCTCAAATGTGTTTGCATTACAATAATGTGGTACAGGTATACGGCATGTCAAACTGACAGAATTACACATTGTAAATGTTTACTATAACTTAAAGTATTTGTAGTGTTGTTGTTTTTTAATTAATTAGCTTTTTTGCATAAAGAACTGCTTCTTCAGTTCTTGGATGTTAAACACCACCGGGGGTGAGATCATTGGAATTGTAGGTTTGTCAATAGAAAAAACATCTGTATTTCAAAACACTGCCTTTTCTTAAAAACATTGTGTCAGACATATTTGGTAGCATTATTTTCGTTTCATTGTGTATTAACTTCATATAGCCCGATATTTTTAGAACTAAGAAAAGTGTATTTATAAAACAAAAAAGATTTGTTAGAACAATTTGTGTCTGGTACAACAGGTATGACGATACGTTTGGTTGTAACTTAACTCAAGCTTTAATTTAACTCAAGTGATTCTGTGGTTATAGTTTAAGTGTAAAACAGCATGCACTTACTTTTCGTGTTAATACTTTGTGTGATTCAGCATCATAGATAGATTCTCAAACAGAAAGACTATAAATTCTATAAAGAAAAGTCTTCACCTAAAACACGTACAATCCGAGAAACAAGATGTGAACGCTGTCATCTGCTATCTGAGCATAAGATGACTAAAAACTAATGATAAACCGTCATTTGCAAACTTTTGTGTATTTCTTATAAACAAATGCTTTTCATCCCTCTTTGATTTGGTCTTTTTGAATCTTGTATGTTTGTTTTGGACACGTGTGATTTCTGTATAAAGATTATGTTTTAAAGTTAGTCCATAGGCTTTACAAGACTGTGGAACATTTTCAGACAAAATATGTTGATGTGTGTAAAATACGCCCAAAGATTCAAGCACAATTATTTACACACATGTATACTGAGTAATGTCTAACATATTGTAGATTGCAAACATTCCATTATCTGTTTATTTGGTGTTAGAGAACATTCTTAGCTCATATGGCTTTGTTACATTAATCAGCATTAAAACAATGTGAATGTACCCAAGTTAGCTCAAAAGTGCTAATTTTCATCGTTAGTCCCTCAGCCGGGTGTAATAAAAGGCAACCTTAAAGATAACCACAGGTATAAAAACACAAAAATAAAATTACATTATGGTTAAGAAATACAATTCATATAAAATAAATATATAATGTTTAAATGCACACAGAAAGCATGAGGTGCTAGACCATGTCTGATTTTATAAATTAAACAAATGTTTTTGAATTTAATGAGATTATCCCAAGTAAGTAACTGATATTTCCTCAGAATATACAGTGATGGTAGGGGTACAGTGTACTAATCAACATGCATTCCCTATATGTGGTTGTTAAACGTCTCAGGTAATTCATATATGAAATGTAAGTTGGACAGAAGAAAAACATTTAAAATGTTAAATACATTTAAAAAGTCTAAGTAGATACAATGTGTTTGCCACAAACACATCTAAAGTGCTTTTACTCGTGTGAGGAAACCTCTCGCAATATTACTAATCAAGTAATCACAGAGATAACGCAGGTCACTGGTTATTTTAAAGAAATTAAGGCATAAATAGAGGTAAATCTTTATTTAAAGAAGATAGCCTTCTGCTTTTGCAACACACAAATGTATATAAATGTTCAAAATCGTTTGTGTCTTTGACTACTTCTAATCATGGTTTTAGGTCTGTAAAAATACAGAATAAAAAAAAGAATTAACTATATGACTAGCTGTAGGGGTAAATTAAATATCCTATTTTGTGTCTTGTTTTAGTGTAATAACAGTTTTTGTAAAGCAAAGAGTTGTATTAATGTTTTTAAAAGTCCCTGTGAACCGGAAGTTGCAAAACAACTTTTCTCCAGTGTTGTGACGATTTCCCAGTGAAAGGGAATATTGAACAGAGGGAGGGTTTTATTCTAGCACTCCTCCTCTCCATCTCTGCTCAGACTTGTGGGGGTGGTTAAACGTTTTCAACCCAACCCGTCAAGCTGACGTCATCAAAAGGAATGCCACATCATGACCAGAAGTAGCTTTTCAGATTTTGATTAAAGATTACCAAGCCATTTTTTTTCCCCTGTGTATTAACATGCACTGATTAATTGGTCACCACAAGACTAGCAATATGGGCTAACAAAGTAAATAGGGTACATTTTGATTTCATGTCGACTTTAAAAATAGCTTTCATCAATCTATTTTTGAGAAAACCAAAAGTTTACAGTAGCCTATATCACCCAAAGCTCACAATACCATTCAGAGTTGACAAGAGATCATTTCTCGTTTTCTAGGCATAACATGTCATGGTACAAAGTGATGCTCTCTCTCTCTCTCTCCATGATGTAGTTAAATGTAAAGACGCTCATCCATATGTAAAATGTAAATGTAAAGTGTGCGTGCGTGTGTTGGGGGCGCTGTGCTAGAGGCCCACTTGAAAATATTAGGCCAGAAAGATATAATAGTGAATTAATAACTAAATAAAATAAAACATAAACGTTGTTTTAAGTCTTTTTACCAATATTGAAATCTGTAGGTATACCTCTGCACATAGCCTACATATTCTCATGCGTTGTCGGAGTTGTAGGTGGGCGGAGACTCACAGACCGTCTATTTCTCATTCATGTTTTGCTTTCGGAGCGCGAGCCGTGAGGTTGCTTTGCGGGACAGTGAAAGATATATTTTTAGCTAAGAACTAAACAAAAGTTTAGTAGTGAATTGAAATGTTAAAAAGATTTGCTTAAAAACTATTCGTTTTATGTATTTTTTAACTGTTGATATGTTAAATGTTCACGTTTGAAACATTGTTTAAAACAATTTACTATTTTTCTGGTAGGCCTATCTTTAAAAGTTGTTCGTGAAAGACATTCTTGTTTTAAAAGATTTAACGTTGACTTTTTTTGTTTTTAGCTGGTTTTAAAATCTGTAGGCTGTGTGAAGGAAAACATTCTAACCTGTTTTAAATTGTTCTGATGCCTATACGTTTTAGCCTATAAACATTTGTATTTTAAAGGTCTGTATCATTTAAAAAGTTATTAAAGTTGTATGTGAAAGTGTATGCTACATGTCTGTTTGCCTACCGCTTACATTTCACTTTTTTAAAAGTTTAAAAAGCACATAGTTTTGAACGGATTCATAATTTTTTACTCCAAAAACGCATTCTCAAACAATGATCAGATTTCTCCATTGGGTGAGGTGGATTATCATATCGAAGAGTGAATAAATCAGTAAGATAGTTAAAAAAAATTTTTTAAACAACTATTATTTTTATAAATGTTATTTAGTACAGGCCTAATTATAAATAAATCTAGTGTTAGGTGGTCGGAGACTCGGCTTCACACACTGAGAACCTGCTTCATGAAATTTCTACCGTCGATGAGTGATGTATCATACGGAACTTAAAACTAAACTTTAGTAGCATAGGTCTAGAGAACTCGAGCCTTTGTTTAATGTAGCCTATTCTTTATTTTTTTTTTTTACACTTGTTTTAAATGATTGCACATCGGGATGTTGTTTTGAATGATTTTTAAATCTGTAGGCCTATGTGAAGGACCACTAACTTTCTTCAGATAACAATTACCCAATACATTGCATCACAATCAAAAATTTAAACTAGCACGTTGTTTTGTGTGTGTGTGTGTGTGTGTGTGTGTGTGTGTTGTGTGTGTGTGTGTGTGTGTGTGTGTGTGTGTGTGTGTGTGTGTGTGTGTGTGTGTGTTGTGTGTGTGTGTGCGTGCGCGAACTTCTCCTGCGACATGTTATTTGTTATAAAACAGTAAAAAAGCCCCTTTGGAAATGGACTCTTCCAAACACCCCCCAACTCTGCTCGCGATATGGACTGTTCTAAAACTTTCCGTGGTGTTTGAAAACGCCTAATGGAGAGAGAATTTGCAGATGCGCTTGTTATGTAAATAATAGTTAAAATCAAGCGTTGTTAACTAAGGAATATGTGTGTGCGTGCAACTAATTGTATGTGCAATTCAATGTGTTTTATTGTAAAATACGTTCATAAGAGAGAATTTAGACCATGAGGCATTCCGTCTAAATGTTTACAATGTTAATTATGTTGGCACTTTATATTATTACCACCATAGCTGACGCATGGTCCCGTGTTATTTATCTACAGTATGTAATGTTATGTCGTGCATGTCGTGTAGCTAGACTTCGACTGTGTCTCAGGGAACATTTGTTCACTTAACTTTTCTGCTTCAGTGTAATTAAATGGGTACAGGATGTCCGGTTAAAGCAATAGGAAGGATGCAAAGGATATGCAAAGGAAGTATATTTATTATTTATTACATTAAATACATTTATTTAATACGTGGGTATTTATTAACGTGGTCCGTGAGCAGTCTGTATATTCCCATTTGTTAATCCGTCTCCTCAGTCTTTTCATACCAATCCATAACGTGGTAAAAAATAAAATCCAATATCTCCCTCTGTGAAAACCAAATCAATGGTGCTCTGTTGTCCTATTCCATGTAAATCTTCTATCGTTATATCCACACTGGTCAATCTGCCTTCACGTAATCCTTGTCAAACTCGTACGCGCACGCCCTTCCTCCAGACAGGTGAAAAGTGTACTTCACGTGGTCCGCCATCTCGTGGAGAAATCGTGTTAATCACAATCCTTGTAATTTTCGCGGAGCTAAAGTTAAATCCATCATAGCTTCATCAAGGCATCTCTCGGGAGTCTGTGGGTCTACAGTAGCGTATAAATTCCAAGTATCCCCCACAGAACGCGCGCTCCTTTTTAAATAGACCGCGGGGAGGTGGAGACTCTTTCATTATGTGTGTGCGTGTGACGTATGTGTGACGCTTGTTGTATTTCCCACGCTTACGCTGTGGAAGGCGTGTCGTGGGAGGAGTCTGCGTGTGGCTCAGAACGCTCTTTCAGATCGTCATTTCTGGTCAGATCTTTCATGTAAGCAGATGTGTTTTCGCTATGCTCCCCCGGAGATTACTTGAAAATCTCTCAACTTTGGAGAAGATGCACTCTGTTCACTTTTACACATCTTTAAACAGCGAACTGGTTAACTCGTGTTCTTTATTCAACAAAACGGTTTGTAAAAAACGCAAGGTCTTTTTTTTAATATGGTTTTAAACATATAGTTTGAATATTATGCTGTGTTTGAAACAGTTTTAATAATTTTAAGGTAAAAAAAACTCTTTAACTTGTTTTACTGAAAATGATTTTAAACATATAGTTTAAATATTATGCTGTGTTTGAAACAGTTTTAACCATTTTAAGGTAAAAAAAAAACTCTTGTTTTACTGAAAAACGTTTTTAAATGACATTTAACATTTAACCATGTTACAAAGCACAACTATTTGATGTAATAACACTAACACATTTTTTGAGTACTTTAAGAAAAAATATATACTTTTTAACACATTGTTTTAAAGTGTATGAAAAAGTCTTTAATAAAAAACACTAAACTCATCTCTGACTCTGTCATCCTTCTTAAAAAAGATTGTTTTGAATGTTTTTTATCATTTTTGAACATTTTCACATTAAGAGCTAGTAATCGTGGGGGTGACACCCCCACCCCACAACTCTACAGATGTTCACACCCCTAAGGGAGGGGTTGGGGGGATGAGGGGCTGAGTCTAGGGAATTCCCACGGTCACATGACATACCCGGAAGTGGGCGGGGAAAGGGGCGGGGCTAACGTGGGAAAATCCCACCCAGGCCATAAATGGGTAGGGGAGGGGCTTTATGATGGCAATAAATCACTCAATTTGACAGAAGCCGCCCTCAATACTCTCTCACATAACATTTATTTAGCTTAAGTTTATTTTATTTGAGTAATATTAATACTTCAACTTTAGCTTATTTTTGTAGTTTTTTAAAGTTTTCATCTTATATTTTATTTTATTTCAGATGGTTATGATTATGAAAGGTTTGGGTGAGCTTTCTCATACTATAATGTTTACTTCCTCTGATGTACTATTTTTCTTTTCATCTTTGTACATTTAAATATAGGTTGGTTTTGCGTGAATACATTTGACACAATTTATCCTATTTTACAGTTTTTGCCTCTATTCATTTGTATAGCATTGGGAGCCAAATAGCACCTTGTCAGCTCAGATATACATCTGAGTCAGTTTCTTGATAACCCCAAAGCAAACTATTTTGTTCAATTTTTCAGTTTGTTACCTACTATACAAATGTAATTGTTTTCATGCAACACGCAAATATTTATGCAAATTACACAAGGTTTGAATAATTTGGTCTTGGAGCTCTTGTATTTCTATCGGTGCTGTACCAGGTAGTCCAAATAATGTTCGTTTTTTTTGTGTGTGAGGAGCAGTTCGAAATGTAAGTTTATGAGAGAAGTAATGTCTGATTTGTTAAAAAAACAACAACATTATTTTCAGTCAGATCCTTTCAATGAATCAGTGATCCAGTTTACAAAACTGATCTGAATGATTCTTTCTTGACTCAGACTGATTTTCAGTTCAATTAACTCCAACTTCATTTATTGTGTCTTTATTGTGTCTCAGCTGTTAATAGCACACTGGACAAGGATATCAAGTACCCTATCCCTAACCCTAACCAACCTAAATATCTATCATATATTTGTCAGAAAAAACATTGTTTCCCAATAATTATTAAAATATTTTGAAACTTATCATAATAACATAAAAATGTTTTATGCCATTGCTTTGGCAAAGCATCTGCTAAACAATCAAATCGATCATAATGATTACAATATATAGAAAATTTGGCAGTTGTTGTGTATGTTTATTCAGAGTTGGTGTCATCTGAAGACCTCAGAGGGGTTGGCGTCATCTCTTCACAGGTGTTGGGTCATCTGAAATCTTTGTAAGAGGATGGATCCAAACTGGAGCTGGCATAATAGATGGGCATCCTGAGGTAGAAACAAAAAAGCAAATAGAAAATAATTAGCGTAGCGTAACATGTTTCTGAGGTGGAAAAAGGCTGTTTTTGTAACATGAAATATGATTTGAATATGAAGTTGCTGTCTAATGTAACACCCATGTATTTAACTGTAGAGGATGAAGTAACAGTGCATCCTTCTAGATGCGAATTGTATTCTAAGAGATGTGTGTACAGGTTTTTGGTCCAATAAGTAATACCTCGATCTTATCCGAATTTAATAGAAGAACATTACTGGTCATCCAATATTTTTATTCTGACACCTGAATGTGTTATTTTGAATCTTTAACACACATAGCCGACTTTGATCATTTAGGGATTTCATCTGGTTGTGATTAAATAAATGATTGAGAATCCTCGGGATAACACTGGAAATTACCAAGGGGCAGCATGTTTATTAAGAATAGCAGAGGGCCAAAAACAGACTCTTGTGCCACTCCGAATTTACTGATGTTAAAGGTGGGGTATGTGATTCTCTTTTTTGTCCATTTTTTCAAAATAACTTGAAATCCTATTCATAACCCAATTACAGCCACTGAGTTAGAAGCACTGAAATGAAAAGTAATTTTATAATCTGTGGAACGGGCAGGACTCGAAAAACTCCAGCCAATCATTTCCAAGACAACCTAGAATCATTGGACAGTAAGTTCATCAATCAAACGGTTGTACCACACCCCCCTCCCCCCAGCGCGCGTGACCCAGTCAGGGCCAGCGTTGGAGGAAAGAAGGTGGGACCATTTGATTTGTGTATTTTCAAAATCTGCCGGTCGTTTTCCAAATCACATACCCCACCTTTAACTTGGATAATTCCCCATTTAAATAAACGAAATGGTCACCTAGGTAGGTACGATCTAAACCACCTTAATGCTTTTCCCTGAATACCAGTGTAATTTTGCAATCGATCTAAGAGTGTATTATAGTGTTGAATGCAGCACTAAGATCAAGTAAAACTAGTATTGAGATGCAGCCTTGGTCAGAGGCTATAAGTAAGTAATTTGTAATTTTAAAGTAACACCAAGTAACTTTTCCTCTTCTGTCGCCCTACTGGTTGGAAACGAAATTGTCCATTGCCGCTGTCGTAAATAATTTAGCCTACCGTCGCACGCACGCTCGCTGTTTATCCAGCACCGGCTTTAGAATGAACGATGTCCACAGACAAGGTCGAGTACAGTATGTTACATGATTTCATGAAAGGATGATGTATTGTGACATCAGAAACGAAGAAAAAACGAAATAATGACTATTGTAGCGCTTGACGTAAAGCAGTTGAATTTTGTAGTTCTTTTAAGTTACATAGTGCCAGTAAAAGCGATACAGACCACGTCAGGCTATGGCAGACGAGTCATTTAACTTATTTTAAGTCGATGTACCATCACAAGGGTCTTGGAAATATATTATGAAGGTTGAAAAACTACTTAATGTTACTTTAATGAGTGCAGTTTCTGTGCTATGATGGGGCTTGAATTCTGACTGAAATTGTTCATTGATATAAAAAAAAAAAATCAAGGAGGATCACAATTGAAGTTAAGAAGTGAAGAAATTGACTTTGAAATATTCTTTGAAATAGACTTTGAAATATTCAAAACCTTTTTGAATGGCCAGAGGCCCACCATACAGTAGTTTCACAAAAATCCTGTGGAAAACACTGCTGAGCAATCTTATGGCTAGTGCATGAACCATTTTTAAAAACTTGTTTTTATACCTTATTTTGAGTACTTTTTGGAACTTGAAAACTCCGATCCCTATTAATTTGAATTGTATGGAAAAGAGCGATGAGAACACTATACAGGACAGGTTTGGAACAATATGAGGGTGAGTAAATGATGACAACGTTTTCATTTTTGTCTGAACTATACCTTTAAAGCTTTTTGATGTCAGATCTTGAATCACTTTGATGCTTTACAAAGCACTTGGTAAAAACACATCCCTCCCAAAGCCTCGCCATTCTCTCTCCTTTTTTTTTTTCCATCGCTCTCCTTGCTTTTTTTATCCTGTGGGTTTTTTGCTGAGTCAAAGGCTCCTCTTCCGTATGCCAGTGCAGGATTTACCTCTCTGTGCCATGAGACAGATTCACCTTACTGTAAAGTAGGGTATAAATAGGTTTCACTGAGGAATATTACAATAAGGTTGTTTCCTGGTCTGGGGAACCCTGGGAGGTTTTTAGTCCAATAGAAGCATGGCCGCCTCATGCTGTGCTTTATTGCCTCTCATTACTCAAGGACCTCAAGTCATATTTGTCATATTGGCACAGTTCTGATTTCCTCACAGTATTTGACGCCAATAATATTCCTCCCTGTGTGAATACGGCTCATTGGGGAGATGCTTCCCACTGGATGTCTTGCCAACAAAGCAATTATGTGCCTTAAACATTTTTTTTTTTTTTTCAGTTTTCTGGGTGCACTTGGGTTTCTTTTACTGGTGTTTATACTGTACCTTTAAGCATTTAGCCATGAAGTAGTGCATGGGTGTGAAAGAACTCTTCTGAAGGATTGTGATTGTTTATTTTCTTATGTTCACAGCCAGGAAGTACGAAAGTGGGGAGTATTTAAATATCACAGGCATCACTCGGGATCAAGCAGGGGACTATGAGTGCGGCGCCGAAAACGACATTGCTTCACCTGATACTAAGACCGTGAGAGTCACAGTCAACTGTGAGTACCATATACTTCTTTTGTTTATGTTTGTTTACTGTCAGACAGTGTAGAATCACATGCACAATGACATTGAGTCTTTCCCCCCTCTCTTACTGGAGATACTTACTGGAGCTCTGTTCTGAAACCTAGTCAGGCTGTCAACTGTCTACTGCATCCTAACTGAAATGGGACATTGTAAGTGACCGATTTGGAAAGCTCTACATGGGCAGAAACTCCATGTATTATAAAATAGCAAAGCACACAGGAAACTTGCCTCACATTTGTTTTAAATGGAGTGTGGTGTTAGCATGTCGATAAGCTAACGGGACAATACCCTAATAAAATCTGTTGGAATAGTCTTATTTAATTACTCTGAACTATTTTATTGATCCTGAATGATTTTTTTAATGATTTAGTTTATAACTTTAGCTTTTATTATAATTATAATGGTAGCACTTTATTTTGCAGTCCTGTTCCCCATGTGCATACTTTGTACTTACAGTAATTGCAATAACTGGGTAATAACTGAACTTACCCCTAAACCTAACCTTAACCTATGTAGTTACCTTATATGACCCAGTACTTTCTTACACTGTAAGTGCATGTAAGTGCATGTACTGTAAAATAAAGTACGCCCATTATTATTTTAATAATATAAGGTCAGACTTTAACTAAATACTTACATCAAAAGATATATATATATATATATATATATATATATATATATATATATATATATAATATATATATATATATATATATATATATATATATATATATATATATAGGTGCAATGTACTTATTGTGTTCATGTTGTATTGCAAACACTTCTGCTGCTACTGATGTGGGATACAGGTAAGGTTAGGGCAGGTTTGGTGGTATGGTTAAGTTTAAGGGTGAGTTAAGGTATAAGGGAAGGGTCAACAGTGTAATTGATTGTATTTACAGCTGTTATTCATTTCTGTAAAACATCTATGTAAAAACATGTATGTATACAATAATTGCATTGTATCAAATTATTAATTTAAATGTTAGTACATAGTAGATAAAGAAAGTTAATTTAAAGTGGGACCTAATATAATATTATATTATTATAATTATGTAATATAATATTAGAATATATAATCCACATTTCAGTCATTTGCCATCTTAAAATCCGATTCAGCTCCTTGTTGTGGCATCTGGCTGCTCACTAGATTTTGAAACAGAGCTACGGTCTTACTTCTGTATCTCCAAGGCCGACTGGGATGGAAATTAGAATAGAATTCGTGGTACTGGAGTTCCTTAATATTTAACGAAAGAATTCCCTTTTTTGTCTGGGATGGAATGATTAATTTTCAGTGAGGAATGGTCTCAGTGTTATACGGAGTCTTCTATTATGCAGGTAATGAGTCTCTCAAAGTGTGAAAAGACTGTAATGAGCACTCCAAGCATTAATGAATTATACTGACTTTACCCATCATGCTCATAGTGAGGCTCTGCCTCCCACCACATACAGGGGGAAGGACACTTGACAGTTTCTCTTCCTCCTCTGTTCTCTTTTAAGTCATTTTGTCTCATCTGCGGTCACAGGGATCATTAATCTCTTTGTCTCCGTATATACCATATGCTGAATCATGGCACAGGGAGAGCACATAAATCAGATAGCCCGACACTCACACCAGAATAAATGTGGCGTTCAGACCATCAAACGCCAGCTCCCTTTACTATCATGCAAACACAGACTAATGGGCAGATAACCACTTGGAAATGTCAAGATTTGAGCGGGAATGGCTAGATGACAAGGATGAAGTCATAAGTCATATCACATCTCCTCCCCGTCGATTGTATTGACACTCTCTAATGAGGAGTGAAGCTGAGAAGATAGAGGAACAGCTCAGTGCTAAGTCTGCTGGTCTGGAATTTCTTCAGCTTAATGACCATTTTCAATGTGCAATTCCTTCATTTTATACCCACTTTTTTTTTTTTTTGCACTATTTTACCCATTTCTTGGGTTGGATGGTGGCAAGGGGTCAGGGTTTGGTGGGACATTTGAGACATTTTTGTGGTGCCATCAGCCAATCGCCATTGTCCTGAGATTTTCCTGTGGCTCCGGAGAGTCACATGCATTTACACTAATGGATGGCTTTTTCCAGGCATTATTAGACCTCACTGGAACCAAGAGGTTGATGTTTCGGTTGATTCACAGTGATTTACAGTGACAGCTAATGGAAGCAGGAACAACTGATCTTGTTCCCTTCAAAACATTTTGCTTTAGAGTAGGAAAAGGGATAGACATAATCCCAATGTATCAATCAAAGCACTTTAACCCACTAGAGCTGGGTAAAGAATTAGCTGGAATGGAGGCACCAATGCTTGATTTAGAAGAGAAGTGTTATCTCACCATTATGTCCGAAAATAAAAGTGATAAGGATGCGAGAGGACTACTCTAGTGCCCATTTCCTTGCTCAAAGAAATCCTCGATGTGAAATGTGCAGAGCTAATATGTTTTTATTCAACCACTCAACAGTAAAAAGAAAAGAAAAATCTCTGCATCAGAGTATAGTAAAATATGCTGTACTGTATCTGAGGATATTACCAGTGTAATGTGGTGGGTATGGTTTCATTGTTTTTTTCAGGTTTTATCATTCTGTATGAGTTTAGGTTACCAATTCATTTCAAGTAGGCTAGTTATTAATAAATTCTTACACAAAATTTGGTTAAAGAAAACTTGTGTAAAATGTTGCATTGGCAGAACTACTGATGATGTGACATCTGTGACACCTTTCTTTGTATTTGTAGTTGTATTAGCCTAACACGACTGCAGATAGTGTGACTCGACTCTGACATTTCAAGGGTAATCAGTGTAATTAAATACACACGAAAATAATCCGGTTTGAAAATAATTACGGCTTTTAGGTATGTGCGGAACTGACCTTCAGGTTAATTGCAGATTATGACCACTAATTGAAATAAGCTAATTTATTAGATGAAACCTAATTTGTGTTGTAATGCATTTAACACGTGTAGTTGTAACTTCATTGAAGCCACAAGGACTTTTGTGGAAATTTATGAATAGGACATTTTTTTACTTTTCAGCCATTTACACATAAAAATATCTAAATGAAGACCTACAGGTCAATGTCAGAATCTTCTGATAATTATAGACCTGCAGTAAATAGCCTAATAAAATCCCAACTGACCCATGTGCGACAAACACCTACTCGTTACTCGTTCCCCAGTGAATCCTCGGATGGTCTTCTGTCAGCATTCTGTGAAAGTCATGTAGATCACTCAGTTAACTGAAATAATGTTAACACTTTAGATGCCCATGATGACCTCCACATGCAAAAAAAATTTAAATAATAATAAGTTATTGTTTCTGTTGGTGTGCAGCGATTGTCTCTCTGAGTAAGTATACTAATTCCTAACATGCTGAAATTTGGCCTCTTGTAAACATTACCCAGACCTGGTGCTCAGTTCCAACCAAATCAAACATTCACCAAAAAAAAAAGAAGAAAAATGTTTAAAAAAAGCTGTCTGTTGGAGATCTCAGGTTTTACTATCCTTGTGGTCACCACGATGTAATATAAACACACACACAACACACACACACACACCACACACACACACACACACACACACACACACACCACACACCACACACACACACACACACACACACACAACACACACACACACACTCCATAGGCATAATGATTTTTATACTGTACAAACTGTATATTCTATACCCTTAAACTAAGCCTACCCCTAAACCTACCCATCACACACAACTTTCTGCATTTTTACATTTTCAAAAATACGCTGATTTATATGCTGTTTTCCTCATGGGGACCAAAAAAATGTCCCCACAAGGGCAAGGATTTCAGATATTACTATCTTTGTGGGGACATTTTGTCCCCATAATGTAGGGTTTGCCACACACACACACACACACACACAGATATATATATGAGAAACAACTATTGCATTTTAAATTTGCACTGGTTTGATTTAAATGAGGTGTCATGAAACTCAGTTTGTCTTGTCTAACTATATAGCGTTGTCTTATTTTCCTGTTGGAATTCGCACCAGATGTTTAGTTTTAAGTTCCACTTTTACACAGGTGGTATTCATATGCTGCCTCTAAAGACATCAAGCTAAAGAAATGTATAAATAAGACGGATTAGGTGATGTCATGTAGCTCACAGATGTTAGAATGTTTATGCAAAATGCAATTGTTAGAGCTTTCAGGCGGCAATGTAATGCCTTTACTTCATGTGTCATTTTGTCAAGTCACATTTTGAGCTAATGTGTCCTGAAACAACCACTTTGTTCTGCAAATTACGAAGAAAGACAGTCCGTTTACACTGAGATTTCACCTTCCTTAAACCTCCTAGTATTTTATAGGAATTTGTAGTCAGAGAGCGATTGGTGTTATTGTGATGGCATAAGAGGTTGATTTAAGCTCTATAGCTGCATGAATGATTTGTAGAATATTAATCTTTGATGGATGTTTTTTGTTTGCATGGATTTGTTTTGTACATTTTATGCATGATATACATACACTCTCTGTATAGACTGTATGTATAAAAATTGCTTCAATCTTTTTTTAGTTAAATAATCAGTCATGAAATCCATTGATTCCATGGAATCAAAATTGACCATATTTACAACTTTTTAAAAAATGTAATACAATTCTCATTGATATATTTTAACTAAAATAATGCTTGAAGCAAATTGGAATTGTGCAATTTGTGTGACACTGGCGTCATCAAACCAAACCCCCAAAATAATGACAGGTTCTCAACCACTTCACTGTCTACCATTGCTTGGCCAAACAGATACACTGAAGAAGAAAATAAAGTTGCTGCCTTTCATTTTTAAGTACAATCAACTTGGATGTTTAAGTCATTACAACTTAAATGATATTACTCTGACTTCAAAAATGCTTTGAATCTTGTATAAAATAAAAAAATTGAAAAATGCCTAACTTTAAAGCAATGTAAAAGTCAAAGCAATGTAAAAAAAAAAAAAAAATGCAGTCAAAACTTATTGATCATATAATTTGTTACAGTGTAGCCCTGCCCTAAACTCACATCATTGGTTGAGGTAATGTTGCTGTGGACCTATTGGAATGTGCAAACTGTCTCCGTTCATTGTAATTAGATGGAAAAAGCAACCAAGTCTGTAGGCTATACATTTTCCGTAATGTGACAAAATTGTAATTGTCCATGTCTCAAATAGATGTGTTTACATGATGGTTTCCTGTTATTGCCTAATGAGGCCAAGAGTCCACTTTTGCACTCTGTGTAAACATAGTCATTTACTAAGAGGTTATAGTGCAGCCTAAACTTCAGCTTTAATTTGAGGTTATTTAAACAATCTGTGAACAATGTCGCAATTACAGTCCCTTTTTCACACATTTTTTCGATTTTAAATTGGCTGTTCAGCCAGTTGCTTTTAGTCCAAACTTGTGTGGTTGCATTTTACATGCACAAGAAAGCTGTCAGAAAGTCGTGAGTTAATTTTAGCCATTTGCATTTCGAGTTTGTTGCTGAAGTTTCTCAACATGAGGACCAAAGACGTGTCAGTTCTGATAAAGCATGTTGTCATTAAGCCGAGCAGCAGGATAAACTGATCAGAGGCAAAGTAGGTGCGATATGGATATGTCCAAATCACCAGTTTGAAAAACACAGAACAGGGAAAAAAGAAGTGCTTGTGAACCATAGCATACCACCCTATTTGCGAGACATGGCTGTGTGCTATGCCCCAGGCATGTGAGGCTAATTCTGTCTCCCTTGACTTTAGTGATGTGATTGCTTATTAATGTAATGTGAGCTGTAATGAAGATGAATGCTGCTAATGCAACCAAGGAGTTTTTCAGAGCCCAGTGGGTGAATGGTATTGACTCTTGACCAACCAAATCATTCCCTAATCCAGTTGAGCATGCTTTTCATTCGCTGAAGACAACTAAAGATGGCTTTCACATGCCCAAAACAAACTAAATCACCATGGTCCTATGGGCAAGATTTCAGCCACTCATTGAATGCTGGGGATTTACTGCTAAGTATGTAATAATATGACTTCACTCCAGGGTTTTAGTTATTATATTTAACTAAAACCATCATTTTCATTACTTAAAATAAAATAAACTCCTACTGAAATAGAATAAAATCTCAAAAAAGATAAATAAAAAAACTTTATGAAAAAATTGTTCAAAATATTAAAGGGGTTATATATTGGTACATGCACTTTTTCAAGTTGATTGTACTGAAATGTGTGAGACACATTTAATTGTCGAACTTCTTTGCGGCCGTCATCTTGTTCCGGGTCCGACTCTGGTTCAAACTGATACGGTTGCACAGATGTGTCCTCCTCAGAGAGAATCCCGCTGCCATCATAGACTGTAAAAAAAAATAGGCTGCGATTCTTTCTCCAAAATATACCCGGCCTCAACTGTTGTCAAGTCAACACTCCACGTGCGTTGTGTCAAAGCGCCCGCAGAACAGAGGGGCGGAGTGAGCGAAGCTCATTATCATTTAAAGGCATATGCACTTAAACGGCGTGCTGAAAAAAGAGCTGTTTTTGACCAGGTAAAATGAGTGTTTTCTTAAAATACTAATGAGAATTTTTAATTAAAGTATATTACAAACTTTTCATTTAGACCCTAAAGAATCAAATTAACTTGTATGAAAATGGCATTATATGACCCCTTTAATAAAAGCTATAAATGGACATCTTTTTTATATTAAGGTCTGTAATTCTTTCAAGGTTCATCATTTTTGGAAATAAATACTCTGAAATTAAAGCTGTGTCATATCTGTTGTTGTTCTTGTTCATGCTTTCATATCTTTTATTTAGGAATTTGTCTTAGTCTTGTTTTCTGGTTAGTCATGTGACTCCCTTGTCCCTCATGTGATCATTGCTGTGTCTGAAATCGCATACTCTCTTGAGTAGGTGCTTAATTTGAATAAGTAATTACTTCGTGACTGCTAAAAAGTATGTTTCATATAGTATGAATGTGTGTAGTACAAATGTAATCTGGACGTACTACATTCGCCATGCTGTCATTATCATATGACCTACCAGCGTCAGTTATGTCGCTGCACTGCCATTTATAAATCCTCTCCTGTGGCCTCATGGGATAGTAAAAGTGTACATCATATGCATGCACACTTCAAAATCTCGCCGGAAGAAGTAGGCCTTCTGGGTACTTTTAGCCTACTACTGTGAATTCGTACATACTTCTTTTGTCACATAGGCCTACTGTTTTTTCGCCTACTATATAGTAGGGAAGTATTTGATTTCGGATGCAGCCAATGTCTTGTGGTTACCTTATCTAATGTGTCATGTTCTTATTGGTTTATCGTCTTGATTGTTCACAGGTATTTCTTGTTAGTCATTGGCCCATGTATTTAAGCCCTCATGTTTACCCTGTTAATTTGTTGGGTATTGAAGTAAGTTGCTGTCTTATGTTTCATAGTCTATAGTCAAGGATTATAATAATGGTTTATTAAGTTTTGTATTTTGTGTATAGTTTGTTTCATGCTTTGGATTTTCACCATATTAAATAAACTGAACTTCATAAGTTCATTACATCATCGTCCTGTTACAAGCTGACTGTTTGCAGTTTAGTCTTATGGTGATTCTAGATGGGTCATAACAATAATCGATAGTTTTATTTGCACATGGTCTGTGCTGCTGCAGTGATAAACCAACAACAAAATGGCCCTATTTGTCCCTTTATGGCCACAGTTGTGGGCTGCAATGTGAGCATCAAAATATATTTTAGGGTTCATTTGTTTGTCGCATCATCATCATATGCGTTTTTTAATATTAGCATAATGCAGTTGTATATTTTACATTTTAGTTTAAATTCACTTTGCATTCTCTTCTCTTTCACAGCTATAATTGCCTGAACAGTGCGTATTTAAAAAGTCACGGCTTCATCAGGGTTGTCCTGATTTGTATTCACATTATTTGTGGTATTTGTAAATGCAATTAAAGACTTAATCCTGTTACTGGCTTGACATTTTACTCTAATGATTATATCTATTCACGGACACATGCATTTATGATTTGACATATTCATATCACTGAAAGAATTTCCAACTTTTACAGCTGTATTCATTGGGCTGTGCAGTGCATTGCAGCCAACCAAGCATATGCAAAAAGCAAGGCTTGATTTTATGGAACATTGAGATTTATCAGAGAGGAAATGCACTGTTACTTGGCACAGTCCAACAGTGACCCATTATTTTTGTATGATTTGAAGTGTGACTGAAATTGTAGCAGGTTTCCCAGTCAAGATGTAGATTCCTGAACATTGTAATGCAATGAAAGAGCCTTTATGTCTGCAAGACTGGATAAGAAGGATGTGGGGGAGGCCTTTGGATGGCACTCAGTGTCATTTTACTTCAGTAGAAACCCAGCATAAAAACTAGCAAGAAGAAGTCAATCTTAACAGTTGTCCAGGGCTTACAATAAGCTTTTGAAATCAATGGATGACATTAGTTCTGTTCCAAAACCTACTGAACTGCCTTGCTGCCTACTGCCTACATGAGCAGCAATTGATTTCAATGGGGCTAACTGTTAACATGTTGCTAAGGTAATGGCACAACACTATAATAAGCATAAAATAGTATATTTTTAATTACGATATACTTTTCATCAATTTATTTTTTATATTGTGCTGCGTAAATGGCTGTGTCCGAAAGCTTAAAAATACTGCCTTCTGAGGATGCATTCCAAGGTAGGAATCCAACGTTAGCTTCACTTCCTGTCTCCTGAGATACCTTCATCTGATCGATTTTTGAAGGCAGCATAGATGTATTCTTTTCTGCTTTTGATGTCCCACAATCCTGTGAGCTCCATTCTGACATTTGAGCTAAAAAATAAAGATGACATGAATGTTGCATGTGAGTTTGTGTGTAATGTAGCCTATGTATTTGGACAACGTTTATTTTGCTTGGTTATCATCAAAGCTCTCTCTATTTTGTTGCATTAAACTATTATGCTGCCTCAGAAGACTGTCTCAAATCAGTTTTGTGAGGTACCTTTGTGCGCAACGTCATTGCGTGATAGGGCAACAAGTCAGCTGCCTATAAGCTTTCAGACTTTAATGTAATTCTGGCATGCACTAGATGCCCATTATGCTTTGTCCTTTGTCATTTTCTGTGATGTAAATGTAGGATTTGAGACTAGAAATTAGAAGTAACGAAAGGCCTCATTGATTGAAACACTTGCTCCCCGAAACTATGCAACTCTGGCGCACATACTAACAAAAGTCTGTAATACATTTTCATAAATTACTCTATGAATAATGCCCCTTTGATATTATAAGGCTTCACAGATAAATAACTGATTGTCTGGAGTGCCCATCTTCCCTGCACAGTACAATATGGCTCCTATTCTTCAGCATGATAGACTAAAAGCCCATTTGTCTATTTACATAGATTTGTGACACTGTGGTTAATGATTTCATTCAACTCAATACTTTTCTCCACAGCGCATATTCTCTATGGGGCACATAAAGCCTATGTTCCCTTAGCATGAATGTTATTTATAAGGATTGGATGTGTTAGGAAAAAGAACATGATGTTATTCTTGAATTTTAAATGGAAAACTTAATGAATTAATAAATCCTGGCTGCTAAACCCAGTGCTGGCGAACAGAATAGGACAATGAGGTGGAGACAGCAATTGGAGCAGTCTCTCTGTTTATAAGCTGATAAGTCATGGACTGATGATTCCATTCCTTAATTGTGAAGAAAACTCATTTTAGCCTCTGGCTGAAGAGGTGGGTTATTAATTGATCTTGTAATTAAAATAACATGTTATACTTGTTGGGAGGATAAAGGTGCAAGACTACAGTGGGGGAAATAAGTATTTGACCCCTTGCTGATTTTGCAGGTTTGCCCACTTACAAAGAATGCAACGATCTATAATTTTAATCATATGTACATTCTAACAGTGAAAGACAGAATCCCAAAGAAAATTCCAGAAAATCACATCATATGAATTTATAAAAATTGATAACCATCTGATGAGGAAAAACAAGTATATGACCCCCTACCAAACAGCAAGTATTCTGGCTCCTACAAGCCAGTTAGTCTTTCTTTAAGACACAGCCCCAATCCCAACCAATTATCTACATCAAATACACCTGCCTCACCACGTTACCTGTATAAAAGACACCTGTCAACACCCAAACAACCAGCATCCAACATCACCACCATGGGCAAGACCAAAGAGCTTTCTACGGACATCAGGGACAAGATTGTTGATCTGCATAAGGCTGGGATGGGCTACAAGAGAATCGGAAAGCAACTTGGAGAGAAAAGATCAACTGTCGGTGCAGTTATCAGGAAATGGAAGAAGCACCACACCACCGCCAACCTCTCTCGGTCTGGGCCTCCACACAAGATCTCGCCTCGTGGGGTGTCCCTGATCATGCGAACGGTGAGGAACCATCCCAAAACCACAAGGGGGGAACTGATGAATCAACTGAAGGCAGCTGGGACCACAGTTACAAAAGAAACGGTTGGTAACACACTACGCCGTGATGGATTGAAATCCTGCAGCGCACGCAAGGTCTCCCTGCTCAAGAAGAAACATACAGGCCCGCATGAAGTTCGCCATTCACCACCTGGATGACTCAGAAGAGGCCTGGAAGAAGGTGATGTGGTCAGATGAGACCAAAATAGAACTTTTTGGCCTCAACTCAACTCGTCGTGTTTGGAGGGCAAAGAACACCGAGTACAACCCAAAGAACACCATCCACACTGTCAAGCATGGTGGTGGCAACATCATGCTTTGGGGGTGCTTTTCAGCCAAGGGGACGGGACAACTCCATCGTATTGAGGGGAGGATGGACGGGGCCATGTATCGTGGAATTCTGGACCAACATCTCTGAAGATGGGTCGAGGATGGGTGTTTCAGCACGACAACGACCCTAAGCACACCGCCAAAGCATAAAAGAGTGGCTGAAGAAGAAGCACATCGAGGTTCTGGAGTGGCCTAGCCAGTCTCCAGACCTGAATCCAATTGAAAATCTTTGGAGGGAGCTTAAAATTCGAGTTGCCAGGCGACAACCTCGGAACCTGAAAGATTTGGAGGCTGTCTGCAGGGAGGAGTGGGCCAACATCCCTGCCGAAATGTGCACAAACCTTGTCACCAACTATAAAATGCGTTTGACATCTGTGCTGGCCAATAATGGCTTTTCTACAAAATATTAACATGCTGTTTGTCCAGGGGGTCATATACTTGTTTTTCCTCATCAGATGGTTATCAATTTTTATAAATTCATATGATGTGATTTTCTGGAATTTTCTTTGGGATTCTGTCTTTCACTGTTAGAATGTACATATGATTAAAATTATAGATCGTTGCATTCTTTGTAAGTGGGCAAACCTGCAAAATCAGCAAGGGGTCAAATACTTATTTCCCCCACTGTATATAAATCATCCCTTTCTCCAAAGCATTATTGTTACACGTGATAAATTAATTATTGTTGGATGGGAGATGTGCCAGTTAGTCATCCTGTACATCCAGCCGACACCAGCATTAGTGAACTTTAAAGTCAGACATGCTGTGACGTTATAAAACCTATTAAGAGGAAAAATAATAAACTGGATTACCATGCAGTTTCAGTTAACCCACTAACCTCTGGCTTCAGTGTGATTATAGAAAATCCTATTTCACTTTAGATTTGTTTTCCCCTTGAAAGATCAGGTTATACCAAGCCTAGATTTATCCCAACAATAGAAATAGTATTCAATAGCCGTCTATTTTGAATTAGTCAGCCTGCTTTTTTTGTACGTGTCAAATCTGTGCATGAAAGAAAAATCACAAAGGCGCTTAACCCTAGGGAACCTTGTTTGGCATATATTGATGTATTCACTGATTTGTGAGGTGCTGTGTTCACAGGTATTCTCAAACATAATCTCTACCTTGTCATTTTAATTTGCGTTTGTGATCAAGCCACAACTGGCAAATTTGTCAAACAGTAAGCCCCGCAGCATTCATTTTTCATGCCAACTTTGCTATTTTCAGACCCTCCCATCTGGTACAAGCTTAGAAACTCACCAATGATTTACAGTTGCAATCTTTTGTTATGAAGCCTGTAAATGACTAGGATTGTAGGGCTTTTGTGGTTTTTACACTGTGATTTTACATTAGTGAATGCTGGTATGTGATTGGTATAATGAGAGCTCCTTAAAAGACTAATGTAATTGTATCTAAGAAGCTCTGAATCGCTGTGAGAATCAGATTCTTGTTATAAAACCAGAAATGGTCTTTATTCATAATCAGTCAAATGAGAATTTTGTTCTGAATTTATTTATTTATTTATTTTTGACCAATGTAGTTTGTTTGTTAGTTTCCCCCAAAAAAATATATTCAGTAACTCGTTAAAACATTCACTTCTTTTTTACTATAAAATATATTTTTGATGTTTGAAATTAGATGACTTTCATGAATTCTGTCCCTCCGGACCCTTTATCACTGCAGTATATGTGCTCAAACGATTTTAATTAATATGAAAAGTTGTGGTTGCAGTTGTGGCTAATGCTTTGTTTTCCTCCCTGGGTAGTTCTTGCTAATGCAGCTTTATAATGAACTGGATCATCCCTCAGTGAGGACAGATGCAGTGGTTTGTTAGATACGAGAAGTTAGCTGTGTGGATATATATCAGAGCCAGCTTCTCTTGTGCTATTAGGCAGCCTGCCAAGGCATGCCAATAGCTTACAATACAGCACAAATCTCAGTGATGAATGACACAGACAGATACATACCATATCTCGCCCTCAGCAGATTTCAGCCGCTCTCAAATCTCTGTTTTTTTATGTGCAAAACACATAAGCTGAATTAACTTGAAATCCACTTGTGTAACCTCCAATATGGAGGTGTTTTTGCAGATTTGAAGCATGTACACACATAACAGACGCATAGATGTTTCTAGTAAAAGCATTCTTGGAATCTCTCGCGTTGGCTCTATATGCAGAGAATTTTCTGATTCTGCCTCTGAATGCCGTATTATAGCATCCAAATCCATTTACAGTAAGCTCACACTGATTAACAGGCCAGAGAAGGTGTGAAATATTGAGACTACATCCCAACTGAAATGTCAGGTAGAGTGGCAAATGTTTGAAGTGAACAGAGCTAGCTATTCTGTTTTCTGTTAAAAAAAAAAATGAACTTGCCATCATAAATCCGAACACTTTCATACCACCTGACTGACACTGATTTGAATTGCCAAAATTATTTTCTCTGCAGAGACTGGCAGTTCTAAATATGCGTTCGCATATAATGAATTGCTTTTGACACCTGATGCCAAGCTACTACATGTATAATATATGTATATGTAACTTGGTATATAAAAACTCTATATCATGTGCCCAGTTTTCACTATCTAACATGTTCCACTCAGACATGCTGTACAGTTACATCAGATTACGGGAGTAAAATGGATTGCGAACAACATTTTTATTTTAAATTATCTGTATTCTCAGCCTTGTCCTTTGGGCTCAGAAGTCATTTGTCCTCGGCTTTGTCATCAGCAATGTGTTCCTTTAATCTCTTATTTTATGTTATCCTTATATTTTATGCTAGCGCGCTTCTCTGATGCTCAAGTTATGTAATGCTCCCTAGGCATTTTCATGGGCTGATGCCTGTACTGTAAATGCATGATCCAGCCAAAGCACAGGATTCATCCGTTGCCACTTTTTTGGATCAGACAGACTTCTCTTCCAATATATGCCAAAAAATCTGCATTCAAGCAGTGTTGATGTGTCACATTGCTATTTTCATTCCTTCCCAGGAGATTGTGGAATGAAGAAATGATGAGCAGCACAGTATCACAGAACAAAATATCTCAACACAGTGATTATAGTGATGGATATCCATATTCTTTATACACAGTTCTCGCAGCCATGAAAACTTTGATATTTGAACATTTAACTGTTACAGTTAACATGAACAGTTAATTTTGATATTAATTATGATATAAACAAATATTTTTGGGAGTACTTTACAGTTTTTTCTAATCTTCAGTGACTAATGTTCTCTTACGAGAGTATCTCTCGTACTGCGTAATATCTTACGCTATGGGGAAAACTCTTTTCCACGAGATATTGAAGCCAAAAATTATCCTTAATTTTTTATTAATGTAAAACGCTTTGCAGCAGCAAGCAGACATAGGCGAGACAGCTCGCGCGCCTATTGGCTGCCCTGCGGCAATAGCAGCAGCCTATCGAGAGAGGCTCTGCGTGACGTCACGACGAATGGGGGCCTTTCGTATGGAACGCGAACGGGGACAAAAGTCTATTTACGAAACGCGTGAAATTTGGCCGCATCAACACGCACCGTTTGTTCGCGTTAACGCGCAAAAAGCACAGTAGCCAATGAAATTGCTTTATTTGAGACTATATTTGCATATGTGACGCGCTGGTACGTATGTGTCTCATCGATATATACGTATACAGACATCAGAAGTCATGTTTATTAATGAAGGATGTCGTAATAGTTTACTAGTCTGCACGTATGCAAACATCAGACGTTGTAATTGTTCACGAGGGATAATGCATTGGTACCTGATTGGTACGTAGTGTGTGATGTCAGCCTTGTCATGATTTGTCATGGCCTTTTCAGTTGCCCTACTTTTTTAGGTTCATCTAGCGGCAATAATGACACTTGTGCTGTGTCTAATGATCTATTATATGTTTTAACTGGCCATTGCATGCATCTAACTGTTTTTTATTTTTATTTAAGTGTTCAAAATGCAAAGGTTGGTCGATTCCAACCTTTGCATTTTGTTTTAATATCACTGTCTTAGTACAATAAGCCACGTTAAGCGTTTTAACGGTTTTCTATGGGAAGAAAATGCTTAACGTGTAATTAAACGCTTGTTGCTAATATTTTGGACTCATCTTATTTTTTATACATGGTTTATTAATATATATTATTCATATATGATGTGTATCCAAAACTGTAAAAGCGTTTATAGCCTATAAAAATAAAGCATTGCTAAATTATTTTATGACAAACATATTACTGTATTAGCCTACTTGGTGAACTCATTTTGTTATAAACTCTAATAATAATGCTAATTATTATTATTACATTTTAGGCTATATTTAGAATACGCTTTTGTCCAAAACTTAAAAAAAAAAAAGGAACAAAGCAATTCGTCAAATATCAGTCATAATACAGGTTAGACAATAATAATAAAGTGCTATGATTAGCACTTTACACGAGGCGCCGGCAAGATCACTTGCATTTTCCTATCAACAGTGGAAACTTAAAATACTCCATAATTTCTGGTCATACAAAAAAGAATAATACATCATTGGCAACTACTTTTATTTGTGTGAACTCACAATAACAAGAAAACGATGTGCTTTTGTAAAATAACTTTCATGGTCTCCGTGAACTGGGTCTCATAAATTAACTGAAAAACAGCGTATACCTCACAGACATTAGAAAAATACATATATAAAGCTTGAAATGCCCACTTGTAGCCTAAAATGTAATAATAATAATTATTATTATTATTAGAGTTTAAAACTATAAATGAGTTTACTTAGCAATACAGTAATATGTTTATAAATAAAACATATAGGCCTACATTTTTTGCATAATTTTTGCTTACAAATAAAGCATTCATAAATTATTTTATGATAAACGTATTACTGTATTATGCAAGCATGCAGACGCAGTTAAGACAATTTGATGTATTCATACACAACAACAATAATAATAACATGACTGACATTTGACTAATTGCTTGTTCCATTTTTGTAAGTCGTTTAGGATAAAAGCATATTCTAAATATGTAGCCTAAATGCAATAATCATAATAATTACTTTTAATTTGTATATAACCAATTACAACCTTTTACAGTTATGGAAAATTAAAGTTTATAAACACAATGCAATGCTGCCGGCACAGACTGGGGGAGGAGCCCCAAATCCGTGAGTACAGTTTACAAACCCGTGGGAACGGATTGCGAAAGCGTGGGCACGGTTTATGAATTTGTGGGTAGCCCACATATTGCAAAAACTGAAGGCACGGTTTACAAATCTGAGAGCGCGGATTAAACTCGTGGGTACGGTTTATTAATCTGTGAGCACGAACAGTTTGAGAATTCGTGAGTAGCCTACGGTTTATAAATTGAGCAGACGGATTGCAAAACCGTCGCCACGGATTTTTTCTTCTTCCAATAGGTGACTTCCCGGGCTCCGTAGATTTTTGATTTCTAAGTGATCAATTTATGTACAAGTGTTTTCCCCACATGATTATTGGCTGTATAGCTCTTCAGTAAATTAATGTGGCATTTAAATGGCAGTGTTTCCCAAATTAAACACAAGAGTGGTTAGTTTTGAATGATGTGAGAAATGTGTTTGTGATGCAAAAAGCTTGAATGATTTCACCGAGTGAGCCTTAAATTCCACTTTTAGTTTCTTAGCAATTAAAAAAAAAAAAAAAACTGTAAAAGAAAACTGTGACAGAGGGCGCCTATGGAATCAACCAAGAAAATCTTGAGAAAAGCATGAATGGAAGCAACAAAAAAGATTGCAATAAAAAAAAACAAGAGACAATAATTTTAATGCAAGCAAATATAGGCCTATTGCACACATCAGCTTTGAAATAAATCTGGAAATCTGTTTGTTAGTAATATGTAGGCTATTAATCTGTTTTTAAAACATGATTAAGTAGATTAAGGCTCCTGTCTTAATATAAACCCTGTCTGGGAAACCGCCCCTAAAGGTTTAACAAAGTTATTCTTGCCACTATAACGTATGGCTTCCTAAAGACAAGTTTATGGGTAAATACAATATTATTAATAAAAATATAATGAATATCAAAACACATTTTAAAAATATAATGTAGTAATTTTATTATAGCACTCATCAGCCTGCAGCAGCCATGATGTTCCTGGAGACAGAAACTATACAACCAACTAAACACCAAATTACAAAACATTATTATGTGAAAGTGAATAAAGCTATGCATGTACATGTGTGAGTGTGTGTGTATTTAGTTACAAATAGCCTATGTGCTGTGTAAGTTAGCCTATAATACTTTTGGAAATTATAACTTAAAACAAATACAAATAACCCATATAGATAAATTATAATAATTGTATAGTATGGATAATTAGCAATTAATACACATTGAAACATTACTTTACTCTAGCACAGCAGTCAGTAAAGCAATGCAACAATAAACTAAAGGATTAATATGTAGGCCTACCCTAAATCTAAAGGTAAGTCTGCTTTTTAAAATAATAAACAATAAGTACAGAATGTGCGCGTTAAGAAACACGTTCAAATTGGTCGTCTCAACATGATAAAACTGAGCGTCTTTACACGCACTAAAGTAACGCGACGAAAACTGACGCCTTAACACGACCAGAATGTGCGTGTCTACGCGTTCAAAAGAAACACGTAAAAAAATGCCGCGTTAACGCGGACAAACAGTGCGTGTTGACGCGGTCAAATATCACGCGTTTCGTAAATAGACTTTTGTCCCCGTTCGCGTTCCATACTTTCGCGCCCATATCGTCACGTCCCGCCAGAAAGGGCGTGGTCTCGCCCTATATCTAGGGTGCTTCTCATTTCTTATTTGTGCATCCTCGTTTCCTTTCCTCGGTTCCTTTCCTCGCGTCTCAGCTCCACCCCCTGTAGGACGCGAGGGAAGGCTGCAAGGAAAGAAAAGTAGGACGGAGGAATCGAATGAAAGCTTTTTTATACATTGGAATACTTGATCACTCGAGCGTCACTTCACAGCGTCATCAGCAGCGCTCAAAGGATCTGCCCTTAAGTTGTTGAAGTTTGTTTATTTAAGAAATTCGTAATAAATAACAATAAAGCAAGCTACCCTATTGAAATATGTGAGATGTGTGGTTTATATAAACTGCAAGGGTAAAGTATAAATTCAAATGATTGTGACAGATGTGAAGGGGGAGGAGAATTGATGCGTGCTTCACGTTTAGTCGATAAAACACTTCCGCATAGGATACACATGTGTATCCTCGCTCATGACTCCTCTGGAAGCCTCCTCACTCCTCGATCCTCGCCTCCTCGCGCAGCAATTAGAGAATTGAGATGTCCTTCAAGATGGCTGAGCTCGATCAGTTTCCGGGTTATAGGATGGAGGACAGAGGAGCGAGGAGACGAGGAGGGATATTGAGAAGCACCCCTAGGCTCGATAGCTGCTCTTACGTTGGTTTTCATCGCCGAAGCGAACCAGAGCGTATTCCAAGCACGGCAAGATACGCAGTACTCGTTCCCTCTCTAGAGAGAACCGAGGTTACCTTAGTAACCGAGTACGTTCTCTTACGAGAGTATCTCTCGTACTGCGTAATATCTTACGCTATGGGGAACACAATGCAACACGCCGTGCTGGTAGGGATCCAAGACCAAATTCCCGGGGGCCGAAGCCCGGGGCGCATATAGTGCATAATCACCATAAACTCACAGAGAGTGAGGCAAGAGAGGCTAGAAGCATCATTCCCTTTAAATAGCATCCGAAGGAGCTGATCATGTCTCGCCTATGTCTGCTTGCTGCTGCAAAGCGTTTTACATTAATAAAAAATTAAGGATAATTTTTGGCTTCAATATCTCGTGGAAAAGAGTTTTCCCCATAGCGTAAGATATTACGCAGTACTCGTTCCCTCTCTAGAGAGAACCGAGGTTACGTTAGTAACCGAGTACGTTTCTCTCTCACATTGAGTCATCAACCATAAAAATAGTGGGTTTTTTCCCTCTCATACTTTCTGTTTGATGGTTTGGTTTTTTAAATGTTGCAAATTAGTTTTCCTGATATGTAAAATGAGAGAAACTCTCACTTTCGTGTACAGTGTAGGGAAGCTCATGACTTCATATTTGACACATCTGTGTAAAGTAACTATATGGAGCCCAAAGTCTAAGAACATCACTTGTTACTGTTATCACCACTGAAGTGGAAATTTCTTTTCAGCTCTCAGATAACATAAAACATATAACACAGAAGGACTTCATACCTTCAACTGTGGGGCTATAGAAGAGAATGTCAAAAATTCAATCAGGAAAAAATAGTCTGAACACAGACCTCAATAACTTGCAGGTGATTTTCAAAGAACGAGTTGCCTGGAATATAAATGTCCCCCACTCAAATTCAGACATAGCAAGTAATTTAACGCTAGCTAGAAAGACATAAGTGGATCACCTGCTTGAAGGGAGTTATTTTCACTTTTTTTTTATATCGTGTTCAACTTAGTATTCTGTTCAGGCCTGCTTTATTTGTGTGTATATTAAGTATGGTGTCATTTCTTTCATAGCCTTTTTCTATATGTCCTTTTGAGTTTGATCACATTTCATTCCAGTTGCTTTCTCTGTTTACTCATCCTATAAGAAGTAATGTACAATGAAGGTTCATGTACGATAAACATTTCTTTTTTTCACTGAGAGAGATTATTGCTTCTTGACTCAAAATTCAGCCTGTAGTTAAAGCTTGCTCACCGACGCCGCTAGAGAGATTTACACTGCATTTGTGAACATGAAAGGACCCTCATTTTACATGCACATATTCAGAGAACCTTCCTCAGCTCCACAGCCTTTGAACAGCCATTAAACAATTTATCACTGAGCAGTTAATTTCTTTTCTCTAACCCTTGGGACAAATGGTATTTCTCAGCATTGCACCCATAAGATTTACACGCATTGACCACTCTGAATCTTGTTGCTAATTCATTTCTGCCTCTTTTCACACGACTGTAAATGAAAACTTTGCATTTTTTTGAAGGCCTTTCCTCTCAGGCTGGAAGGGTTAGTTTATTTGAGTTCGCTCATGTGTGTTCACTCTTGCCCTAAATCACGTTGGTTTTTATTTTCTTTCTGTAGTTCCTCCAGCAATCCATGAGATGAAAAGTCACGGGGTTCGACCCGGTCAGATTGCCCTGCTGAGATGTGAGGCAGCAGCTGTCCCCTCTCCAGTCTTTGAGTGGTACAAGGGAGAGAAAAGGTAAAACCAAGAGTGATAGATGATAAAAGCATTCATTTCATTAGCTTAGCTGTACAGTGATCATTTATCATACATTATGCATGTTAAGTGAGTTTATTTGTGATTCAGAATGCTCACTACTGAGATGATTAATGATGGTCGAGTCCGCCTTTTGTGGCAACTGTGCCTTTGCAAAAAGATGTAATATTCTGATCAGTATTCATTTGCAATCACTACATTTGTCGAATCCACAGAATAATTACTGTACAATCAAACTGTACACCAGTTTTGAGAATTTTGCCTAAGGTTTAATCACTGAAAGTTGATCTAAAGCTGAATTACAGTCTTTAGTAGTGTTAGTTTAATAGCTATGGATCTGCAGCTTATCAAATATTACAAAGTGTCTTATTAAAGAGTCTTAATTTCGAAAGATAGTGACTCTTGGCACAGCATAAGCTCATGAAAATCACTTTCGCAACTTAACCATCATTTTTAACTTTTAATTAAAGTCATACACAGTCTAACTTTCTAAAAGAGCTGTGAGTCAAACTGTAACATTTCAGCAATACAAAAAAGACGTCTTGACTGATCATTCAGCATTATGTATTATTTTAAGAGTTGGTATAAATATAATAACAATTTATCAGTATTTAGTGGTTTTGGAGGCCAGAAGGGCACAATTAATTTTTCACGCCCAAAAAAGTGCTAAAATGAGGACTCTCCAGAAGGAAATACAAGTGTTTACAAGGCATTGAAGGAATAGTTTTAGGTATGCTTTGGTATGGGCTTTGGTTCTATGGAAATGAAATGTGAAATCACATCTTTTACACTTCAGTTGTCATGACAGTCTAGTCAACTGTGCACAAGTATCAACACATAATGTGACTTTCTCTTTTTGCAGTATAATGATGGCTACAGATGGTAGTATCTGTAAGAGAGATTAGACCAATCACAATTCAATATGCAAATGAATGCAAGAAAGAATGCCAATCACAATTAAGTATGCAAATATTCATCACTGCAAGCACACTGAAAAACACTGGCACACTGCTAACTTTTCTAATTTATTGCCGTTTCGACCTTTCTCTGGAAGTGTCAGTATTTTTGTCGTTTTTGTAAACCTTTTTTTGGCTGTGCACCAGCATTTTTTTCTACTGTATTGTAGATGTGAATGCACTTTTTTTCTACATCTCCAATTCTTTCACAGTTGGAGATTTTGAGAATTGAATTAAAAATGTCATAAAGTATACTAAGTTTTTGTATCTGAATAAATAGCAGAAAATTGTGTAAATTCATAAAAAAGTTTTGAGAAATGATTCTAATGATTCACTATAACATTTGATTGTTTACAAACAGCCAAATAATGAAATGTGATGGAATGAGATCGGAGCTTTGCTCATTTCCTTTAGTACAAGTCTACTTCGGAAAACACATATATGTATACAGTCACGTTTAACTAGAAATTGGTACAAATCTATGTTAGGAAGATCTGTTATACTATCTTAACCCTACATTTAATTGTATGTTTGTATAACCTCATTACTAGTAAAGAACATTCCAAGTCTTTGCACCAATCAGTAATGACTCAAGTAGTGGTTCTTGAATTTAAATACCAAATTACCCCATTACCCGTAATTTACCCACTCTTGCTGAGTATGATCTGAATCAGCAGTTCACACTGTGCTAATTGTAATTATAGGCTTCACTCGATTTATTCAAATTGCAAAGGAGGCTTATTGGCATTGGGTCTGTACTCTGCTTAATATAAGGCTTTACTTGAACATTGTTGCTAAACTATCTGGTTTACTGTATTTTTCTGAACTAATGGTAGTAAGGTACAGGAAAATAGTGAAAGAGAAACCATTCAAGTAATATTGAGGAAACCAACAGGAATAATGCAGAGAAATCATGAACTACTTTTAAAAAAAATGATATTCATGAAAATTGATATAATTGATATTCATATTTTTATGAGGTAAATATATATAAACATATATATTCTCCCTAAAACATTCCACTTCCCAGTTGCAATATGTAATTCCTTGTAAGTAGGGATGCACAGATGTATAAAAGCAATTATTTTCACTATCTGCCATTGACCGATTGTTTAAAATCGGTCACTGCCATGGGGCGGCAGTGGCTCAGTGGTTCATGTAGGTTGTCTACAAACCGAAAGGTTGGTAGTTCTATCACCGGTTCCACCTGACCAAGTGTCGGGGTGTCCATGAGCAAGACACCTAACCCCAGCTGCTCCCGACGAGCTGGATGGCGCCTTGCATGGCTGACACCACCGTCGGTGTATGAATGAGTGAGTGAATGGGTGAATGTGAGGCAAATATGTAAAGCACTTTGGTGGCCATTGGGTCTGTGAAAGCGCTGTATAAATGCAGTCCATTTACCATTTAAAAAAAACAGCCAATGATCAGGGCCTATTATATCCTGTCAATCAAAAGGGTGTGGAAAAACACGTCAGACTGCAACTCATACTGTGGCTACATCCGAAATCGCATACTTCCCTACTGTATGACAAAAAAAAAATATGTCGGAATTCACAGTACTCTTTTATGAGTAGGCAAAAATGACCCGTATGCCCTACTACTTCCTGCGAGTGTTCTGATGTGTGCATATGATAGACTCTTTACTATTTTATGAGGCCACAGGAGAGGATTTATGAATGGCAGTGCAGCGACACAACTGACACTGGTAGGTCACATGATAATGACAACATGGCGAATGTAGTATACGTCCGGATTACATTTGGACAACACACATTCATAGACAGAACGTACTTTTTTAGCGGTCGTGTGAAGTATTATATTTATTCAAGATAAGTACCTATACTCAAGAGAGTATGCGATTTCAGATGCACCACTCATGTGAAGAAAATGTCTCGTGTTAAATTTAGGGCCGTCAAAGTTAACGCGACAATAACACATGAACAGTTAAAATAAACTTTAAAGCAGGCTCTATTTGACCCAATGAATCACCTGTAGTTTTTCCTACACAAAATATTATTTGTATCATGCCTACCATTCAATAATTGCAAAGAGCTTTGTGCATTGTTACTTCTGATAAGAAACAAAGTGTCAGCTTTTAAATTATGTCCATTTTATCACAAAATTCAAACCATAAATGGCGTTTTGGCGCTCTAAAAGGGTTAGTTCACCCAAAAATGAAATTTCATTAATTACTCACCCTCGTGTCGTTCCTGGAACGACACGAGGGTGAGTAATTAATGAAATTTCATTTTTGGGTAATCTGGCCCTTTAAAAATGTGACGCGACAGATTGCTGTAGTGCCTCAGTTCAAGTGGCAGCGCGAAGCACGAGTCTTTTCTGCCACTTTAATACAAGTTACGAAAAAGCATGCATGAACATAAAAATGTATGTTGAAAGATACATTACAACATACTGAAATGTATCATGTCTGATATAATAGCTCAATTGTGTTTCAACCACAGAAAGACGTCAATAAGCTTGTGAACAATGTCACATAACACTGCATTTACCTCAGGAAAGTTGAGGTAATGTTCAAGGTTAGCTTTAAAAAAAACACTAGAGAAAAGCCTATGCTTATTATGCCTACCCTTTATACATAATTATTTATTGAGCGTCACTTTCCTCTCTGGATTTGATTCATACAAAATAAACAAACAGTTACATAAGTAAATTTCCAAAATGTACATAGATGATTACAAATTTGTATAGTTGAGTGTACTATATCTGAAAATAAATAGCAGTTGAATATAATGGTTCTGTTGTTCATTTAAACCTTTAATAGTATAGTAATACTAAATGTGAGGTTTCCATGTAGTATTAGGAGAGAAAATCATCGGTATTGGCAGAGAAATTTAGTATCGGTTCATCTCTAATTGTGCGTGAAAACAGATTGATATATCAGTACAATATATTTGTGTATTATGTCCTATAACACTCAGATACAGTGGTAGCAAAGGTCTTTTGTTTTAAGAAAAGTTTTTGTTCAAGTAAGTGTCAGCAGGAGACAAGCTATTGGAGAGTAGGGGGACAAAAGGTCAGCACATTTACCTGTGAGAGTAACATGGATGACCCAGAGTCAGGACTCTCAAGAGCAACTGCTGCTGAACTTAAGACCTCGACAAAGCTACAAGCCATGTGCAAATTTTCTGCTTCTGATTTTCCTTTTGGCAATTCTCTCAGGATCAGGGACAATTGTAACATCTTTTTACATTTTCCTTCATAACTCACAGCCTACCATATATATCTACCTGACATCTTTTGGTGTAAGAAACATTAATATGTGTCAAAAACAGAAAACTTAGACGGGTAATGTGAAAGACATTCACAAGATATCAGTGTGTTATCATCCTCCATAACAGTGACTCATCAAAGGAACAATATTACTTTTTTTAATATTTATCTTTAAATAGATTTCACCTTTATTTTGGTGCTGATTCCTTTACCTTTTTAGGAATTATTCATGTTTATCCCACATGTTCTCACTTTATTGTCTTTCTGTTTGGGGTTCCACACTGAGAGAAAATAATATTTTAGTCAAATATTAATAACAATAAAACATAGTATAAAACATAAGTAGAAAAAATAGATTTAAACAAATCAATATAGACAAATGGTTTAGTTGATTAATCCTTTTATGTTTAAGTATATACCACAGTTTAAAAGTTTGGAGTCAGTAAAATTTAAAATGTTTTTGAGAAAAAAAACTCTTATGATCAAAAATACAGTAAAATAATACAATTGTGAAATATTATTAAAATTTTAAAATGTTTATTTACATATAATACTAAGCTATATTTGGTGCTCAAGAAATATTTCTTATTATTATCAATATTTAAATGTGGAAACTGATTTCTTTTTTATCTTTTATAATAATACAAAAGTCTTTACTGTCACATTTGATCAATGTAATGTATCCTTGCTGAATAAAAGTGTTTTAAAAAAATCCCCATACATTTGAGACACTGAAAATATTAGAAAACAATTTTCACATTTAGAAATTGCTAGTCAATTTTTACAAATAATTACAAAGAAAAGGCAAGTAACACATTGAAATAAAGATGACATTTTTAAGTAGCAATCATTTTTACAGTGTTGGGTTTCTCTTGCACAATTTTAATCAACTATTTTTTGCAGTTCGCTTCAAATGAATTTTTAAAAGTACATAATATTCCACGTAGTCTCTCGGCATGCATAAATGAAGAGAAAGTGCTGTTAAAATAGTTTTTGGATGGATGGATTGTTAGCATGTCTCACTGCAGCACACCGTTGTCACTGCTTGACATGTCACGTCAACTGATGGTCTTATTTCCAGGATTAACATGGGCCAAGGAATAGACATCAAGAACCTCAGCTCCAGATCAGTTCTCACAGTCAAGAACATGACACAGGATCGCTATGGAAACTACACCTGTGTGGCTGTCAACAGGTTGGGAACAGCCAACGCCAGTGTGCCTCTGATTCGTAAGTAACAAGCATTACTCTCCCCTGGTTAACTGTTGTCGTGCTGGTAGTTTTCATACATGCTGTTACAGTCTTGAAAACAGAAAACACAGTTTTCACCCATCTTTAATACAGAGGAAATGAGAGAAGATGGTACTCAAATAGGTCATTGTTTTGGAGCCTGAAGTTTTTCTGTGAAGCATTTTCAAAGAGCTATCGCTCTTAAAATGAGATGCGATTGCTTTGAGCAGTCTGTTTGAAATGCTTAGTGTTTTTCTGTTTCAGTGGTCGCTGAGTCAATAATAAAAGTGGGCTAACAAGATAAACAAATGAGGGAGAAAAACAACAACAACAATAAATAGTGATAGTCTTAAAAGTGGCAGATGGAAAAGTTGAGTCCCTTGCTTTTAAATGAAGCATATCAAAGGCCCAGCTGAGATGAAAATTCCAGCATCTTTCACGTTCTACTGAAGACCGACAGTCTGTGATGCGGGAAACCCAGAATAGACCAGAAAGCTGCATCTTCTCCTCCCACCCGAGTTACTTGGTTCTTATTTTCCTCATCGCTAATGAAAAGGAAACCTACCCTACTGTGCTCCTAATGAGAAATGGCAAGCAATTCCTCCACAACACGCACATCTCCACATCTGTAGAGATTGCAAATGCAAGAGCTGGTCATCGTTGCCTGGGCCTAAATTGCTGTTATAATATTGGTCAATAACTATTGATGAAGCAAAGGTGGATTCAGGGACACATTAATATTTAATGGAGGACCTCAACCTCAGAGACAAGGTGTGGAGTACTAATCAAAGTGCAGTGTTTGATTTTCTCCTCGGCATGAAGAAACCTATCATTTCGCTCTATTTTTAGCCTGGCGTATGATTTCCTCCCTCATATTTTATACCTAATATCGATTGAAAGTGTTTCTTAGATTATTCCCACAGATTTGTTTTGTTGTCTCTGCATCCTAGACATGCAGTATCCCTAGCCGACCAGTATAGTCACAGAATGAACTACTTCCCCCCCTATGGAACCGGCTGGGTCATTTACTGTACTGTACGTCTGCCAACATCAAGGTGATTGAGTGCTTTTGGCATCGACAAAGGGTATTTAGCATAGTAAAATGCTCTTTAATAGCAGAGATGAGCTCCCATTAAAGGTCCTCTGTGGCAAGGTGAAAGTAAAGGAGGTAAAGGCCATTATTCCATTTCGCTAGGACGTTTAGGTAGGACTTGCATGTCAAAATTCATTGGGGGGTTTTGGGGGACAAAATGAGGGATTGATTTTGAAATATTTAGTTCACCCAAAACCAAAACTTTGGTCATCATTTTCTCACCTTAATTTTGTTCCAAACTCTATGCATTTCTTTCTTCTGTGAAAGACAAGATTATTTGTACCTACAGTAAAACTCATTGCGGTCCAATGTTGTTTTGGACAACAATGACTTTCTTTGTAGGGATAAAAACATTTGAAAAGAATACAAACTTCTTTTGTATTCTGCTGAAGACAAAATATTTAACAGGTCTGGGATGACATGAGAATGAATACATTTTGACAACATTTTTGGATGAACTTTCTCCAAAATGAACCCTCAAAACAGTTGTTTTCATTGTCACTATCTACACTGGCCCAGTTTTCCCACTAAAAGAGAGCTGGCACACGAGTCTCAACTCCCATTAGTTCTTTATTGGCCTGAATATTTTATTTCTCATTGTTTTATGCTTCACGTAAAGTGAATGTTTGAATGTATTCCTTAACAGCAGTATTAGAATATTAACTGACATTATGCTTAAGAGATTAAATTTTCATTAAGAAAAAGTGCACTTTCATGAAACGTTGGCGTTGGCATGCACTCTACTAATGACGTTTGAGTCAGATACACTCAGAGATCGAACCACATGTTTAAAACTGCATTATTTAAGCCTTACCAATTGCCAAATGACCCCAATATAGCTAATGGCCTTGGTTGCAATAGTCAGAGACAGATTCTCTTCTGTAGATATAAAAAATGCATGTCAAAGCATCACACTCAGTCAGTCTTTGTTTTCCCAATGTCTCAATGGGAATTCATTAGTGTGAAAGATATTAACTCTTAAGGATGTGTTTAGCACATATTAGTAATTGACTATAATGAAAATAATCACACAGAATGTTGATTTTTAGTGCATACAATTGCGTAAATTGATAAACACCCATGAGTAGTTGATATTTTTCTTTCAGTGAGCACACACTCTCAAACGTGACAATGCAAACGTGCGGTTTTGTGAGGTAACAAATGTCTGACAGTTAGTGTGTCTCTTTTGTTTAATTTCTAAAACCTTCCTGACCATTTTCTGCGAACACCAGTTCACTGAACAGTCTCTTTTAGAAAGCAAAAATCTGCAGGCACTGGGCAAAGGTGATCAATTTAACAAATGGGTGTGTGTGTTTTTTTTTTTTTAAAAAGTCTTTTTAATGTTGCTTTGAGAAAAATTGGTGATGCGAATTAGATTGACTTGACATTTACGTGGCTCTTTCTCCATTACTCACTGTCATCACATTTGATTGGACTTTTGGCCCCTTTGCACCTGGCATTAAAGTGCGTTTTCGGTGATCGGATCACAATCGGATAGCATTTGACCTCATTGAATACACCCAGGACACATTGTGATCTTATCACTGAAACCACATTTTGAATATGGTCAGGGACAGCTACAACTACAGTATGCAAGACAAGAAGTGAGAGACATAGGTTGTTAGATCATTTTAATATAACATTCATATCCCAAAAACGCCTGTAGCAAAATCTATTTTTGTCTTACCAAGTGCTGTGTTTTGGCTTCTTCTCTTGTTTTTTATTCTGTTTTACTCTGCGGTATTACGATTTGGTCACCCAATTTAATGAACAATATCCCATGAATTGTTCCACTGCACTACACTGCAAATCTTTAATTTCTCTCCCCAAATCCTTACTCTCTCCTGGTCTTTTTTCATGTGGGTGCTTTAAAACTTTATTTCCCACCCTTTTCTTCACTTCTAATCCCTATTAGCATCCTTTACTGTTGGAATGTTTCAAACTCAGGCAAATGGAATAGACCAAATTACTTTTTTTAATCTGCAAGCATTTTGATATATCCATGTTTCACAAATTTGGTGAATGACAGAGAAAATCGCAGTTAACACAACCTCTCTAATGTAAAAGGGGCCAAAGCATCCTTTACTTTGCGTTTATGAGGGTCTACACACTTTTTTGTTATGTAGGTGAACAACTAACTGTTAACTTTGAATTTGCTGTTTTGCTTTGTTTTCAGTTTGTTGATCTGAAAAGTTTATGTGTAGTAATAATTTTCATCTTATGCATATTGATAAGTGCAGCATATTTGTATAGAAACTGTGAAATGTAAATATGTTAACACAGCCAAGCTTTCTCTTGTTATGTCTTAAGCCTCGTACACACCGGGACGAATATCGGCTTGCGTTATTCGTCAGCGTTTTTCAACGCGATTTTTGTGTTCACACCCAATCGATTTTCGCTGACGTTGAGCCGAGCGAACATGCAAATTCATTCCCTGACATCAGATGGCGCTTAATGTAAAGCAGAAATACCCCGGTCCACAAAGTGCTTCTGACACTCGCTTGTCACTCAGAAGAAGAGAGCAAGTTTGTCGCGTTTGACATATAGTTCTTTATTCTCGTTAGTGTCTCTTTATAAAGACACCAACAAGACCAGCAGCTGTGCATTCATCTTGCCTTGCAATTTCCTCGTCTTATTTCTTCCCGGCAGAGTGTAGTAGATGCTGTATATCTTCTTCGCTATTACGTATGTGTGCTCGGCAAGACCGTTTTGTGTTTGAGCGCCCCCAAGTTGTGTTTTACTGTAACTTCAGAAGCTCCAGGCACGTGAGCAAAAGCGCCAATCTCATTGGTCGGATAGTTTTTGACGCGGCGCGTCAAACCAAAAAAACGAACCCGAGGCTTTAGAAAAAAATGACGCTTTTACGTGTGGCGTTTTACGCGTCGGTGTGCACACTCACATTGGCGCCCATTGTTTAGTCACGACGAGGCGTTAAAGTTGGCGAATATCGCACGCGAAATTCATCCTGGTGTGAACTAGGGCTGTCACTTTACGTTCGAAAATCGATTGCACAATCGATCGGACCAACCAACAACAAGTATCGAAACGAAAATAGGGAATCGATTTTAACGGCCTTTTTTGATGTATTTTTTTTTAACCAAAAATGCGTTTTAGGTGGACAGATCAATAGAACATGTAGGATTTTGGAAAATAATAATGTCTTTTCTGTTAACCAAATGCTTTTTAATATTCGCTATTACTTCAAGGCAAGTGAGCAAGCGCGCCGTTATTTGTTGCCAGAGCCGTTGCTTAGTGACGTGTGTGTTCAAGTAAGCCAGAAATGTGCAGATTCTGCGCAATACGCTGTATTTAATATATCACGAGGATTCATAGATGTGTATATCTCTATGACGAGGACTCACGAGTTGCGTATTTGCGCTGAATCCACACAGATTTGGCTTACACGAACTTCCACAGCAAAGAAAGTGAGTAAACATAGACGCACGCCTCTTGATTTGACAGCGTTAGCCGCCAAAGTTCATTTTTACCCGCATTTGGCGAGTTGAGGGTGTTAATTTCAATCCCTGAATGCTGCACTCCTGTTTGTCATTGTGCACGAAACTTCACGCCAATAAATCATCAGGAATATTGCTGACTTGTGGGCGCTGCGCGTCTCAAGCGCCCTCTTCACGTTCGTCCTAATGCCTGTTAGTTGTCAGTGGATTTGCCTATATTTGGTGTTGAAAATGGAAACGTCTTTAGACACGGAAAATCGATTTTACAATCGATTCAATGAACACTTGTGTCTCAAAAATCGAACAGGATTTTTTCACAAAAGTGACAGCCCTAGTGTGAACAGGCCTTTACATAACGTAAACAAGTTTGTATGTGTGAGGTAAATGTGTCGTGCACTTTGTCTCAAGCAAGGTATATTGTGAACCTGCTTTTTTTAATAACTGGTGTGCTTTCTTCTCTTTCTTCTACATTTTGCTGTCCCGACTGTAAGGCGCAATGCTGAGAAGCAAAGATTTTGTTGTCCTTAATTGGCAGATTTAGTCTGCTCTGTAATCCAAGCTATCTTTCCCCCCTCATTTTTGCTTATAGCACAGTGTAGGCTTTGCCGAATAATCTCCTCCAACCTGTCATTGGAGTATGACTAAAACACTCATAGCCCGAAGAAGCTCTTAGCCTTTCTTGATAAAGCCTCCACATCTTCAGCTGGCACCAGCTAATGGAAGCCTTGTTCATTTGCCATGCCTATCAATCATAACCTCAGTGTCATCTTTTCATATCTCGCCGTTTCTTGTTGTCCCGGTTTTCTGTTACTGCTCTCACCGAGTTGTGCTGGATGTTGTTGTCGTGGTTACTATACTGTGACCCTGTCTAAGTCACGGAGTGGAGGCATAAAAAAGGATGAAATGAAAGGTGAACTAGAACAGAAGATATGATGTCAATTTATTCTCATGAATATCGTTTTTCTCCAGGCTGGGAAACTCGTGAATCCATCTTGCCATTCAGCCAGCCCTCCTGATCCTATTCTTATTTCCCCATCAATCATATATCAGGTTGCCTTCCCCCACAAGCACCTTTACATGCACTGTAAAGAACCGCCAAATACAGACTGTGCACAATTTATGCTGATACATTTAAGTGCTGTGTTAAGTGCCCATGGATTATGAATCTGATTGGCTGGTGTATGCACCATGTTATTCCAGTTCTTCTGAATACATTTCAAACAAACTTATAGACAACACTAATGTAGTCTTACATAGCCAAACCTTTGACTGTTTTGTCTGGTCCACATTGCAACTATTCTGGAGAACACTGGCATGTAAAGTTACTAAACACTTTTTTTATTTTGTTTGTTTTTTTGTAGGAGTTCAACGCTGCTTACAACATTCTCCTTAATAGCTAAAAAAGCTAAAAATGGAGGCAAATTGGGCTCAGCCTGGTCAAAAATAATGATTATTTCACAAACATAGCTAGAAAATAAGCTCAATATACAGTTCAACTCATGGAGTTTACTTTCTGTTAAGTGCCTCAAACAAAAATCTGGAATATCTTTCAGTTTTGATGCCAGTAGCTTTGCAAACTTTGGTAAATCCAGTTATTTGATCTTTCTAAAAAGCGCTTATTGTCTCAGCCTTGTAGACTCAACTTTGTGCCCTTAGTCCCAGAAGCTGCATAAAACCAGCCAATAAGATTAGAGCTTGCCAGACAGAGAAAGTGCTTTCCAACTTTTTTGTGCTTATGCATCAGACAGTTGGTGAACGAAGTGGACTGTGGATTTGCAATCTGAGGCCGAGACTACAAATGCTATTAACCCATTTTGTTGCTGTTTTCTTGATGCACATACTGTATGAGCGATTAATGTTATACTGCATTTCCTTGTTGAGGTTGCATTTTGTTGTCTTCATTTGCAGTGGTTTTGAAGTCCTAATGAAATGCAGTCCCGTTCTGAAAAGGACAGCTGAACAGATGGACTGACATTTATCTTTCTCATTGACTTTTATCTTGTATTACAACAGTCATCATTTTGACGTCTTAAAGGGTGCCGCCTCGCCATTTGCACGCTGAATGTGCGGCGAGCAAGTCCTTGAAAAATAAGGTGTTTGTGATGCAAAGAGTCTGTTTTGGCTATAAAACACCTCCTGTCCAATCATTAACGGAGACAGCGGTTAAAACCGCCTGGAGAAATGGGCAATCCTTACGATGCGTCTGACCATGCATGAAAGATTGAAGGTTTAGCCGTTCAAGGATGCAGCCAAAGTTTTCTTCATCAGTATTGTGCATTGTGCTTTTAAATCCATCGTTAAGGGGGTGAATTCATACACAGCTCATAGTCTGGTTTTACTCTCAAAATGATCTAACAATGCACAGAAGATAGCACCACTTGTATCTTGGCAATTTACATTTATGTGAATTGTATAGAAGCTGGGGGTTTCTCTCTTTGCGCATTTTAAAAGAAAAAGAGAAAGCTATTATTATAGAATGAAATGCAATTCCTTCCACCATGATGATGGGTTTTTTTCTTGCAAGTGTGAAGAGAGGTCATCCAGTGTACACATCATCAGCTTTTATGTGGATGCAATGCAGACTACTCCATTGCCCTATACAGTACCTGAAGATTACACGTCATGCAATACTGTAATGTAAAGACTGAGAGCTACACATGGAAAGAAATCACACCTTATCACTAATCGCATTAAGGTGTTCATCCAGTATTAACAGAGGGAGAAGAAATATTTTTAGGGTTTTAGAAAAACTAAGAATATAATTAGTAACATGATCTTTGTTTCAGGAAAAATATTGTTTTAGCAAAACTGGGATTCTAAACAAAAATTGCAATTCAGGCCAAGTTTTCTAAGACTGAGAAACATTATATTTACATAAAAAATTAAACAAAATAAGAATTATTAAAATATCTAAAAGGAAGCCAAGTATTTGTACCCAGATACTAAAGTATCAATACTAAAGATTTAGATATTTTAAAGAAGCAAGGTTTTTTTTCTGATTATTTAGTTATGTAGTTATTTATTTAGTTATCTTAAACTGAAATCTAGGAAAGTCAATATGAAAAATAGTATAATATTCTACATAAATAGAATTATGATAATCTAACCAAAATGTAAAAATAATTGATTGAGATTAAGATATGATTTTTCACAAAAAATTACAACTATCTATAATCACGTAAGTTGTAATTCTAAAGTTAGTGTACCAAGGAGACAACAGTGTCAGTGAAGAGCATGCTTTATGTGTGCGTAAGGTAAATATTACTTTTTCTTGTTGTCTCTCAGTTGTAATCAAGCTGTAATATTGTCAAATTATGCATAAAATTAATTGTAATTGTGTGTGTAGGAAGCATAAAATGCTAGCTATGAATGTTGTTGGCCATTTCATAGCAAAAATATCCATTCGTCTATTATTTTTTACAACTGCTCGTCCAATTAGCAAAAATAATCAATGTAATTTCCCATAAAGAATAAATTGGGCTTTGAGATGTAGTGGAAATAACATGTATGCATGCCTGTGCACTTAACACGAACGTCAGCTGAAAGCGGTAACACACATCGCCTGAGTTTTTGCTTCATACACACTCTGTCTCAACACTGGCCATGAACCTGCGAACAGTAATGATGTGAACTGTCTCTAGGTGCTGTGATTTCAACTCCAGGGCTCTCAATTTAGCAAAGGGCTTACCAGAGAGAAGCCTCTGTTGAGGTCATTACACGCCTTAATCACAAAGTCATTCTTACTGTAACAGAGTCACTGTAATGTTGATTTGAACAACAAAAGAGAAAACACGGATCCTTTTTTCCTACAGTTCATCTCTACTGTCACAAAGGATCTTGGAAGGGAATGATAATTCTTTTGACAAATGTCCAGATGGTTTGTTTGTGACTTAGTTTGAGTTTTTTTCTTCTTAAAAAGCAAATGACCAGTGTCTGTCATGCAACCACTCGTATGTTGTCATATGTTATTCATTCATTATTCATTAATAAGCGAGCAGAAGTACACCAAACTATAATAAAATATTTGGTTGCTTTTAGTATTTGAATGTCATTGCATGAGATAGCAAACAATTGAATCAAGTGGGAATTTGAAGAAAATAACACAAATACCTTTTTAAGCAAAATATTTCACAAACGGAAGTTTGCTTGGTTTTAAACTATAATAGAAAGACTGATCAAAATTAAGATACAGAGAATTAGGACAATTTCGGTTGACATAATGAGATAGTTCTTTCACACAAAAAATGCCATTGTTTATTCATTGTTCCAAACCTGTGTGCATTTTTCTTCTAAGAAAAACACAAAATAATAGATTTTGAAGAACATTGTGCTCCATTGGATTACATTGGGTTACATTGAACCTTATTACTTTAATTATATGGACAAAAACAAAATCCTGAGAAATATCCTCTTTTTTGTTTCAACCCTGTATGCTTTTCTTTCTTCTGTAGACCATAAAAGGAGATATTTTGATTTTTTTTTTCTCTCCATACAATGTCAATTGGTCCAGCCTGGTCTCATTGTTAATACGTAGGTATTAATACGTTATTTTCAAAGATAGAAAACGTACGTTTTTGTACGTTTGGATAGATGCTGAAACGTATAAAATGGACGTATTTGCAACATTTAAACGTATGCATTATTACGTTTTTACAGCTACAAAACGTTAACTATTTACGTATATTTTTCATATCATAAAGATATCTGTATATCTTTAAAGATAAACGTAACAAGATCCCTTAATCCTACTCCCAAAACCTAAACATATCCATTTTATACAGAATATAAAAAGGATAAAACGTAATGGACAGAGATGTGTAGGTAAATGGCAGTTTTATTAAAAAATATAGCATTAAAATATATTTTGAGCCACTAATCCTACTCCTAACGTTACCTCTAAACCTACCCATAACCATTCCATAAAACTACGTAGGCTAACACAATTATGAAGAAAAAAAAAACATAACAGACAGACAAGTATACATTTCACAATAATTTATTTATTGCGAAAATGTCGAAACCGGTCACGTTAACATTACCAAAAGTCGTTCACATGATGATGCGTTGCAGTCGCAGTCCTCTCTGGCAGTATTATAGTAGTTGTGTAATGAGGTACAGATCAGAATTTAAGTTATTAACGTTAATCCATGAAAATGTTAATCCGATTCCGGTTCGCTCTCTGAATGCACGCGCGCTTCTCCATTTCAAATGTACTACACCGACTGAAACACGGCATGTCGCAATCTGTGACGAAGCAGGCGAGAGCCAATGAGCGTTTGATATCACGGCCGTAAAACATGTCGTAACGCTTCTTGAAGGCGCATTTTTTGAATTTGAATTCATCATCACCAGCACAGGATACGTTTGCGGTCGCTGCTGAGAAATGAAGATGAAGATCTCTCGATAAAAGGCTGAATTTGGATCTGTTTCTTGCAAACAACGTATGGATTCTAGGATTTGGATTACATTAAGATAATAAAATGTATGTCTTTTGTGAATGTATCAGTATGTTGTGTTTTATTGGAGAAAATGCTTTTTGTGTAAATACACTAACGTTAAATACTACAAAATGGTTAAACGATTAAACAAGGTATTTTTAAGGTTAAAAGTGTATTCCTTTTTAACACCACGCAGCCTAATCCTCCAAAACGAGTTTGTTGCAGAAGGCACGAACAGAGCGAAATGTTAATATTTATGAGTAACGTTCTTAGGCCTATTATATTAATAAATTCGACTGAAAACGTAATTGATAAGACAGTTGAATGCAACAGAGTCAAAACATTAATGCCAATATTATGCATAAATAGCAACACGTACAAATGTCTACGTCGGTAGATTTGTTCATTCGTTAATAAATTACGTTTTTGTGCTGTCAATACGTAAATATTTGTACGTTTTAGTGCTGTAAATACGTCAGTATTATACGTTTCTGCGTATATAAAACGTAAACAAATGTACGTATGATAGAAATACACTTTACGTAAAAATACACACGTATTCTCATGAGATCACGTTGATTGGTCAGTGGTAACCAAAACTGTTTGGTTCTTCTGAATATTTTCTTTTGTGTTCTGCAGAAGAAAGCATGCCATACCGGTTTGGAACGACATGAGCGTGAGTAAATAATCACAAAATTTTCATGGGTACTGTATACTATCCCGTCAGGTTAGAGTTTGTTTCATTCAACTCCATTTAAACGCTTGTCAACGTGGAAGACTTGAAACGCAAGCACATGCAACGAGTTTCACCTTTTGATGTGTGCCAAAGTTTGGTGAAATCTGACCTATGAATTCGCATAAAGCAAGATATAAACTGATTAATTGACATCTTGGCTCAATGCAAAGAATACAAAATTCAAAGCTGCATGTTGTGCTTTATGCGTTGTTGCTGGAAAGTGGAGTAAATTGTATATTTTAACAATTACATTTCTATTAGAGATCTATTGTTTATTAGAAGTATTTTTAAATGCTTCTAACCTTGCCTGAACTTTAGTCCAACATGTCCATATAATGTGATGAACTACACCTGTGTTTACTCTGCAAGGGCATTTGTGTGAACTTGAGGAGAATCGACTTCATACATCCACTAAAAAACGACCTTGAGACCAGCTGGTTCACAGGAATATCAAAAATGGCTAGGAAATATTAAGTCACCCACTTTTGTTTGCAGATGCCACTTGACTTGATATTTTGTATAATGCAATGACATTCACACCTTTTTAAGTGTCCAAATACTTCTGCTTTGCATTGGGCATGAATCCGTTTCGTATTTTTTTTCTATTTTACTTTATCAGCAGATGGAAAATGTGAAGACAGAGGTGTTTCTGTATATCTCCCCCAGATCTAGACGTTTCCCCAGTTAAGTTTTAATTACCATCAGTTAAGTAACTCGCTGGAAAATATTGAGCATATATGAGATTAAAAATGGATTGACATTAAAATCCTGCTTTTAACATTTCCCAAAAAGGGAGCTGGGGCAATTGAGAGAGTATGATATCTATTAATAATATGAAAACTATATTACATCGTCATGATTAAACGACTGTCTGCTAGGTGCAAATTTAATTTCATGTGTTAATTGAACTGAGCTTCATTCCGGTCCATTGAATTGAGTGATGCTTAGAAGCTTCTAATTTGGAGTATCAAAGATCAGCGATCATAATAAGATTTGAAACCGACTCCGTCAAAACCCCTCTGAACATAAAAACCGAACAAGACCTGATTGAACGTTACATTTGGGTCAAAATGATCAACCTCAGCAGGGATTTGTTTTATTTTGTGGTGTGAAGGGCCCTTTTATTGCCCCCTGACCACAGAAGCGTTTTCACACCCCTCTCTTTACATGTTTTTGTTCTCTTCTCCCTTCTTTTGGCTCTTCATTATGTTAATAATATATAAATGTCCTCTTTTCCCTCTCCTTTTCTTTTCCTGTAGCAATTATTGAGCCCACAACAACTAGTGCTGTCTCAAGTCCAGGTCAGTATGTCACATGCTGTTCGCAGCTCAGTAAGGGATCCGAAATGCTGCACTATAACCAAAAATGACCTCTTCCTCATTGCAATTTCTCCTTCTCTCGATTGGCCAGGATGCCTGCTGGCATTCAGCTTTGTGTGTCGTCACTTTATTTATTGTTTTCTAGGGCTGTCAATCGGTTGTTGTTGTTTTTATCATATTAATTACATTCATTCATTAATTATGTTGATTAATTCCTCACAAATGAATGTTTGCTGAGAAAGCAGTTGTAGCCATGATTCAGCTCCTAAAAAAGTCATTTAGAAATGTGCATTCTACAATTTATTAACATATGTTTTTGCGTATTTTAATACAATGCTATTTATTAAACCAACACTACCGTTCAAAAGTTTGGGGTCGGTAAGATTATTAAATGTTTTCGAAATAAGTCTCTTCTGCTCGCCAAGTCTGCATTTATTTGATCAAAATATGAAGTGTAATATTATGAAATATTATTACAATTTCAAATAATAATTGTTTTCTATTTTAATATATTATAAATATTATTTATTTCTACTATGGTAATGCCGAATTGTCAGCATGTAGTTACTATAGTAATTACTATTAATTATGCATAATTACTGTATATGCATCTAAACCTAAACCAAACCCCAACCCTAATAGTAAGTACATGTGGTTAATTAGTATTACTCCGTACTTAAATGGATAATTACACTGTAACAAGGACACCTTAAAATAAATTGTAACCAACATGTCTTATAATGAAAATCAAATCATGATGTTGTTTTAAGGACTGTTTTTCTGTAATACACAGAAAGAACATTTATTTTAAATACAGTAGAAATATTTTATATTATAAATGTGTTTACTGTCACTTTTACTCAGTAAGCATGCAATAAATTGATTGAAAAAAAGTCTTATAGACCCCAAACTTTTGAACAGTAGTGTAAATGTATTTCTAGAATGTATTATTATAGGGGATTTCGCACCGGATAGTTCTAGGAACCTAGTTCTAGAAACTAGCCACCAGGATGGTTCCCCGAGAACTAATGGTTCCCATAGGAACGTTTTCCCAGGAACTCTGAACGTCACAGCCGCGCTTCTTGTTGTGACTTTATTTTGACGGCGTGGTGGACCAGAGCCTGGGCAAACAAACAGTGCTCACATTCTCCGTGTTCATTAGTTTACGATCTGTCTAACACGATATTAGATAGAACTTTTATACATAGAAAGTAGACAGTAATGAAAAGTTATTAGCGTATGCCATGCGGTTGATGTCCAGTGTTGCTAGCTGAGTAGAAATAACGTTACATAATCATGCTTCGCTCGGTGCGTTGGATTTTCTCCTCAGCGTAAAGGTTAAGAGGTTCATCCATCATTGTTTTCTATGTTCGTAGAGTTTCTGGAGTAAATATAAAGTCTATAATCTGTGTGTTTACACAGTTAAAAAAAAAAAAAAAAATGGCGGGTGCCGGTGTTTTGCCAATCAGCGTAATGTTACACTAGACCCTACTCTGAAGTAGGAGCTAAACTAGTTCGTCCAAAATGAGTTCCTAGAACTAAAATCGTTCCTAGTTCCTGCGGTGCGAACACGCCAAAACCCGGGAACTTCCGCCAATAGTTCTAGCAATAGTTCCTCCTTTCAGCTCAGTCATTGGTTCGCACATTACGAGTTGGTGAGCAGTTTACCCGGATCATTTTGAGTCTGACATGTCCAAAACAGATGGTTCTCGGTTCCATGAGTTGTAGACTCGAGAACCACTTTTAGAGTCTTTTAAAAGATCTAAATCAAATAATAGCAAATTAGACATTACTAAAAAGTTTTTTTTTAAAGGGCCCGTTCTTTTTTTTTGGTTGCATTATTTTCTTTATGCGTTAATCGCTTTAAATTAAAAACTATTAAATTGACAGCCCTAAATTTTCACTTTCTTTCTTTGTGTTTCTTTGTGTATTATTTCTTGAACTTGTGGCATTGCACAGTACAGCACTGACACCCCTCTGAGCGAGCACTGTGGCATATGATGGGCACTGTCATGTGTAGCGCTGGGGCGAGTGGCTTTCCTAAATGCTGACTGCTTCTCTCTGGCTTCCTCATTCTCTGCTTTAGCGCGGCTGCATGAAGGGCGGGATATTGATAATGCGCCTCCTCGACATTCCTATTTTATTTGTTGTCTGCCATTTTCTCTTCTCCTGAGCAGCAACTGATTCCGCCGTCTCTGAACGTCTCTCACTATCTATAGCGTCGCTGTGTTTTCACTGTTGTGCTCCTTACTGAAATCACAGACCATGATATTCTCTATCTGGGGAAACGTGGAGTGTGTGTGTGTGTGTTTTTTTTTTAGGGGGGCGTGTAGTTCACCCAAAAATGACAATTCTGTCATTATTTACTCACTTTAATGTTGTTTCAAACGCATGACATTCTAATAACACAAAAGGAAAAAATTCAAAGGATTGCACTGACCATTGTTGGATATAAATAACCGGATATCAGATATGCTTATTTCTTCTATTTTCACAATTAGATTACCTTTGCCATTATTTAATGTTCACTTTGTTTTCTTTAAAATCACTAATTTATTTACACTAGCTATGGACACCTTTTGTTTAAACTGAAATGAAATCATTCCAATTGATGAATTCGAACATAGTGTTTACATGTGACAAACGTCATTATGCCATTTCGACATCATTGCATATGCTCAGAACATTCCAGATTCGGTTTTCAATCTGATCAACTGTTTACCTGTACTATCGAACGGATTAGAAAAGCCATCATATACAATTCAAATGAAATTCACGTGGTTACATGACTTTTTTTTATTCTGACTGTGGAACTAGTCCGATTACAAGTGGGCAAAAGGGGGCATTGCCCCGTCAGTTTCAATTTGTACCTCCACTCCCAAAAAACGATACACTTTAACCCTTTGACGTGAACAATCACACCAAAGTGATTAGAACTTTCAATTCATCACATGATCAACTGCTCAATTCAAATGTGCTTTGGCTGGCACTGATCCAGAAATAAACTAGGTAACTATAGTTTTCTCCGATCAATTTTTTACCGGGCCAATCAGCGAACAGAGGGAGTGGCTGAGAACAATGACGTTGATGTCGACTTGTGCGTTATTTTGAGTTGTAGTTCAGTAATGGCAGCAGAGAAAGATGCTAGCGAAGCCATTCGGTCGGTTGTGGCAACGTTGCCGAATATCAAGAAGTTAAAGCCGGGGCAAGAACAATCTTTGCTTAGTTTTGTTGGTGGCCATCCTCCCCACGGGGTTCGGGAAAATACATATGTCACAACCAAACGCTAGCGATTGGTTATGGCAGATAGAGTGACTCTGGGCAGATCCAATAGTTTTAGACTTCAATAGAGTGCCCGTCTACAAGGAAGTTAACGCTTGTCAATGGAGCGGTGCCAGATTCTCTGTACAAATGAAATGTACGATAGTCTGGTGGGACCAGGCTAATATTAAACAACCCAAACAACACTTACAGATGAACATATAGTAATTTTGAGGTCCGGCCCACCGCCTAATACAAATGAGTGAGGACAAAGTTATGTGAGAATGCACAAAACTCATGATTACATAAAAAATGTTAAAAACACTGCATATTTCACTACACTTGATAACCTTTTACAGATGAGAATGTGTTGGTTGGTGTTTTTATATATTAACTTAAATATTACAGGTTTTATGTGGTAACTTTTTAATGTTGTGTTAGCTGACGCCTTCGTCCTGTTGTACTGTGTTAGTTTAGCAAAATCATCTGCTGAACACAGTCATTTTGCTCTTGAGTGTTTACGGACCGGTGTTTTGACCGTTCCGATATGCCGGCCGGCTGGCTTATGTATAGCGGCCCATAGAAACAGCCACTAATGAGGCATCTTTGTATTTCAATGTTCAGATCAACCAGTAGATTCTTCACAATTTCTCCTTTTGTGTTCCACAGAATAAATAAATTCTTTCGGGTTTAGACCAATATGAATGTGAATAAATGATAACAATGTTTTTATTTTTGGTTGAACTATTCTTTTAAGACATGTCTTTTGAAAGCCAGTGTGAAAATGTAATCTCTAAAATGGGATGCATTACTTCCCCTTATGCTTTCTCTTTAACACATAAACTGACATACACCGACACAATGCACACACTAACAGCGTGTGTGATGTGTTGTATTGCATGGCTGCTCTTAGTAACCACAATGAGTATCATTCAACGTTACAGATCTTAATGCATTTTCATACTCCATTCAGATGTGCCACTGTATTAGGTATACCAATGGATATAATTAGCCATGGGGTCCTCTCACTGCCAGAGTTTAGACCTTTGCCAGTGTGTAGCCCTTAACTTTCATTTGATGCAACGCTTGCAGAACAAATGACAATTTCATGGTCCACTGCAGTAGCGGCAGTATCAATCGCTGAGATAAACTGTCTCGACGTCCCACTGTTCTTGTTTTGTTCCAAGTTCCAAATTGTATTTCTAGTTAATTTTGTGATGTCCTAGTTGAGCGACTTGGCCGAGAGAGGATAGTTTGAATTCCTCACAACAGGTGCACTGCTTATTTGACAAAGACTATAAATGAATTGATAAATGCTAATTATGTTTTGACATCTCTTCACAGGAGGGTTGGATTATGGGTATTCAGAAAGAAGCAATACATACGGTATGCAAATGCAATGATATATAGAAATGTATACGAGTATGCACAAGGGAAGACCGAGGCAATTGGTTTTCAAATGGCTTTCGAGACGAGGGTATTTTCTTGTAAATGTCAGGTGTTACATGACTTTTGTATGTTGTAATTTTAATTTATTAATTACAACATTTATTGATCGTTTTGTTTTTCATAATTGTTTTATTGATCTTTAAAAAGCCTATAATGGCAGGTTCTATTGTGACAACTTATTGCCTCTGCTGTAGGGGCATGTTGTCACAAAACAATGATATTTTTTATCCTGGCCAATAATGGTGGGATTTGATTTAAGTTTAATAGCTTTTTTGTAAGAATTTAATGTATGTGTCTGCAAAAAACAATTTGGACCCACCTTTGTGTAAAAAGTGTGACTATTAGCCCCAGTCTTCCCTGTATATGTATAAAATTAAAACATTGCTCAATAGCTATTAAATCCATTCTTTACTTTGTATGTGTGAAATATTTAATACTTGCCAGAATGGTAACAGGAGGGGATGTTAGATCTTTGCCGACCAGATGCTTGTCAATACCTATTCATAGTTCCCTTGCATGATTTTGAAACATTTTGGCCTTTCTTTACACATTTACTACTGCGCTAAAAATGGCTATAATTGACTGTGAAAATCAATCCCTACTTCACACACAGTATGCGCTTTTCTCCAAACACACTGCCAACACTTTTGTGTTTCTCTGCATGTTGGCTGAAATAGCAGCTACATTCAGACATGCTTTTGATTCCACTGAAAACCAACCTGTCTCTTATCGGTAACCATTCTGACAAATAGTTCAGACAGCTTCCACACAAAGTGAGATTTATGAACCATTTGTGCTATTGGGATTTATTCGTTGAAATAGAGTGTGCTTCATTTAAAAAAAAAAAATATTGAGAGCTCAGGCCACAACACTGAAGTTATGATTTATGTTCCCCTTGATGTTTTGTCACATAGATTGTACTGAAGTTGTTCTTTAGAAGAAAGTGCAACCTTAAATGATTTGACTTTTTGTTTCTATACATTGAGGTACCCTATAGGTATTATACAGTATATAATCCTAACCTGATTCCTGGTTGGCAGATTAAGCGCTTTTATGATGTGACTTTCACAAAAAAGAAATTCAAGTATCCAAAGTAAAATATTAAAAACAAAAATCCTTTCACAGAGCGTTTTGAGGATCTCAATTTGACACTGTCCACATTCAATTGTCTTCTCGTGATCCCATTCTTCATACCTCCAAATTAGCTTAGTTACAGGGCTTTTTTAGAGCATAATCATGTTTAAGAGCATAACTATAGCTCTAATATCCTGCCCAACTGTGTCTCATTCACCATATCAACAAATTAGGTTATTAGTTGGATGTCATTAGTTTGACATTGCTTTTTTTTCTTTCCTCTGAGACTCAAATTCCTAATTTTTTGTGTCTACAAAACAAAGCAATTACCGCTGTCAGCAGATCAAGATACTCGTTTTTTTGTCTTTCCAGCATCTCGAAGGAAACTTTCACATTTTATCTCCAATGTGAACTAATCTGGCAGACGTGATGGAATAGTGTTGTCAGTGTTTTTCTTGTGAACTGTTACAACGCTGCGTTCTGAATCCTTGCAGTGGATTCCAAGCATATGGGAGAACATATGCTAAGCATGCATGATGCATGAATACTGATTATTATCGCAAACACAGGGCCTTTTTGACCAAAATTAGCATCAGCGTGAAAGAGAGAGTTACTGCCCCATGGACATGTGCTTGCTTAGAATGGAAATGGTTATAATTAGGTTGTTTACCTCAAATATGTTCTGCAATGAAAGTACGAAGATATATTTTTATAATCCGTATTTAGGTTTTATTTTTAGTTGTACGTTTATATGTCGGCTGGGTTTTCAAAATAAATGCACTGTGCCATTTCATTTCTGGTTCATATTGCATTTTTATTGCATTAAAATGCTGATAGTGCTGTTATAGGCCTTGTCAAAAAGTTTAGTGTGTTCTAGTGTCCTCAAAAGGTATCTTAACCTGCTTAACCAGCTAATCATCCAGTCAATCAATGAAGAATACCTCAGCTTTTTTATGGCAGAGATGTTGTTCTTTTTTCTTTCTTTTTTTTTTTTACAAAAACACAAAATGGTGTAGTTGAAGTGGCAAAAGCGTAAAAGATTACATACACCATTCAAAAGTTTGGGGTTGTCTTTTATGCTCACCAATAAGTATTTTATGCTCACCAAGGCTGCATTTATTTAATCAGTAAAACAGTTATATTGTGAAATATTGTTACAATTTAAAATAACTGTTTTTCTATTTTAATATATTTTCAAATTTATTTTACTCTTGATTGCAAAGCTGAAATTTCAGGTGACATTACTACCGGTACTTTTTAATATTTATTTGGTGCCCATGAAAAACATAATTTCATTATCAACATTGAAAACAGTTGTGCTATGTAATATTCTTGTGGAAACCCTTTTTCTTTTTCTTTTTTTGATGAATATAAAGTGTATTACAGTACTAATTTCATGCATCTAGCCCTCTTGAGCTCAAATTAATTTTATTTATTTATTTACTTGAAATACTCTTAAACTTTCTAAAGACTCTTTATTAACTGCCTCTTAAGCACTAAAATCCAAGTCATTATCCTCCCATTTTATCTATGCCTTGCAGAAATGCGCTATTTTTGTGGAGAGGTCCCACACATTTGGAATCTCCTCTTGTAGTGTTTTTGTAGTGTGCCAGACTTGACTAGAACCCTTTAGTGAGACTTTCACTTACAGCCATTAAAACATTCTGACATAATCTACTCATCCTCATATCATGCGTATGATATTTCTGTGGTAAAACAAAATGAATTATCAAACAAAAATATGTGGCTTCTTTCATACAACTTTTCATACACAATTGGGTGATGACCATGGCTGTCAAGCTCCTAAATGACAAATAAATACTATGATTGTCAGTTATAAACATTTCCATTCGTTCTGTTCCTATACAATGCTTATATGGCTGGTACTTATTGGTACTTTTTGGAGGGTGAGTTAATGATGGAGGTATTTTCATTTTTTAAAGATCTGTCCCTTTAGCATGTTTAATTACATTGGTAAATGCTGTCAAAAATATTGAATTGATAATGTTCAATAAAAGATTACATGTTTGGGCAACTCCTTCTCTCTGTACTAATTGTCCAACGTCACATAGTTTATTCCAATGTGTCAATTATTTTGAAAGAAGTGAATCATTTTCATTGTCACTGGTATAATCTTTTAATGAGAATCTAGTACAGAATGTAGAAGATTCATATCATCTCAGGTTTGTCAAGATGGTCAGTCATTTAAGTCTAGTGATGTTATCATTTTCACTACAGGATTTCACTATTTTTCACTAGATTTTCAACCGTAAGCCCTGATGTCATTTTATTCTATTAATCAATTTTTTTTTAAAAAATTAACACCTCATTTTACAATAATGTTTAGGTTTTAAACCTTATGCACTGCTTTACATGCATATAGTACATACATACATGCATATCAAGGATGCATTTAATTGATCAATAGTGACAAAAACAATATTATTTTCAAATAAATGCTGTTCTTTTGAACTTTCTAGGCCTCAAAGAATCCTAAAAGAAAATATGTCATGGTTTCCACAAAAATATTAAGCAGCACACATGTTTTGATCAAATAAATAAACCCATATAAACAGAGCTATTTATATATACACGTTTTCAAATAAAAATGAAGTGTAATGGTTGGACCTGGTACATCCCACATGAAGGGCACAGTATGCTTCAGGCTTGCCATGGAATTTGGTATTATATTTGGTACTAAAATTTACCTTGTACCTCCAAAGTTCAATATTAATGAGTTCAGTTTTTTAGCTTACCATAGCTGTCGTTCAGCCTCTATCCTTTTTGATTTGTATAATCCTTCAGGCTTGTGGTCTCCTGGCACTCCGTGAACTCTCTCTGAATGGACCGCATGGGCATAGTGGCCTATCGGGGAATAATCCTGTTTAGTGATTCTTTCAGGTGCACTTATCAGATTTATGCTGCATCAGGAAGGCTGAGATCAACGGAGGGAGAGACCCCTCGTATAGACGTGATGTGGTGCTACCTGACCTTCATTTTGCTTCGCGTTATGAAAAAACGGCACCATTTCTGGTTGTGGATGATAAGCATGTGGCATGTCATAAATCTTTCTTGACCTCTAGATTCTAAACAGGCATGGCTAGAGCAATAATGCTTGTATTCAATATGGTTCAACTGGAGTCTCATGTGTGCTTTTGTGGAAGACATCCCCAGTCTAAATGATCCTGTGTTTACATGAGCCCTCGGAATAGCTTAAAAATCAATACTGCACCCTGTTCTGCATACTGATGCGCTCTGCTTTGATCTCGCATTCAGGGGCATACAGTGAATCGCTTTAATTGTACATCACAGAAAAGCCTTCTGCTGTGTTTCACTATGTTGCTCTCTTTTTAGTTCTTATGCACCAATGGATGAACCCCCTGATCAAATTGTGTAGCAGTAATACTCGGTGGAAGATTTCTTGTAAAATCAATGTCTCTCAGCCTTAATTATTTTAGTTTCAATGCATATATGCATGGTTTTAGAATCAGAATGAGTTTTGGTTGAAGTTCATCCACACAAGAGAATTTGAATTGATACTTGCAGGCTGATTAACAGAAGAAAATTTGTTTACAGGGTAATGCAAACAACATTATATTAAGTGGTATGTCTACATTGAGTGGTACTGTATGTCTATACAGAGAGTTGCTATATATAGGTTTGTGAAGCAGAGAATGAGTATTTGTAGAGCAGATGGATCTGTACAGCTAGTATGAGTGTGAAGATATAGAAATAATAATTAAATCAAATAAAAGTTAAAAATACTGAATTTGCATATCGCACAGATGGACTTGTACAGGTAGCATGTATAAATAGAAATTTACATATTGCACATTAATTGTATCACTCACTAGAGATTTTCCCAAATATTCAGCTGTTCAGGGTTCCAAATTAATACTTGTTGAGCGCCAATTGGCTTTGCAGAATAAGTAAAGCAAATTTCTATGCCAGTTTGCTCGTTTTTTTTTTCTTCTTCTTCTCCAGATCCCCATGTGGTAACACATATGTGAAATATTCCTCACATTAGGCCACCAAAGCAAAAATATGACAAAATGTTTTAGATATATATAGAGAGAGAGATAAATAAATTGACAATCATTTTTTAAAATTTAATTTGGTCATTTATTAAGTTCAAAATAACAATATATACAGAATTTGGGCACTTTGTAGTTGTCAAATGTTAATGGAACATGTTAATGTGATGAGCTACATATCTGCTCTGATTGGCCAATATGAAAAATATGAGAAACACAATGTTTTAAAATCACAATGTAACAATGTTAAAGGTTCAGGGAAGGAGGCGGGAACTGGCAAACGATCAACCCAACTTTAATGACAAGATAAACATAAAAAACGAAACAAAAGTAAAGCAGCAGCCCCTCACGGAAGACTGCCGCATAATAAAACACAACATAAATGTCCCATGCCTGCTCCTCTCTTGTCTTGCACTGTCATCACTCCCCCTTTTATCCTTCCCGAGCTCCTTCGTGGGACTTGAGACCAGTGTGGCACAGGTGACTCTCATTCACACTCACGCCACCGCCCTCACTCCGTTCCCACAGCTCTCGGCCCCACCCTGCTTGCTACACACAACTTTTGTGTTTTGCATGTTTTACATGGAGATGGAGAGTTGTTTCATCAGAATTTAGATATAACACTGGTTTGATTGCTCTGTTGGTGCGGTTAATTTGAATATGTGTGAGTGTGAATGCTGCCATCCGAACCCTGGTGCGCTCTGAATAAGCAAGCGGAAACCTCTGAAAAGGTGGCTCTCGGTCCCCTTCCAAATGAATTCTAGTGGACTTTGACTAAAATATGAACACAAGACAAACCAAAGGCATCTAAACGAACCAAAAACAGTATGTGATGTCACAAGATGTGACCCTAAAAAAAAAGGACAGAATGCTAATGCATACCTGTTATTTCTCATCTTTGGAGCTACGTTGCCCATTACAATGTGATACATTACAGTCTTTTTGCAGCCGATATTTGTGTGTGTGCAATGTATCATTTACTTTTTTGATCAAGACCAAAAGGACCAAGACAACCAAACTACAGTACAAGTGTGAACACCTCCTAAATCGTCAGAGCCCCAACAAAAGAAATCATAGATTTGTTAATGGAAGTTAGTAGTATGTTATATATAGTCCTTAAAACCCGCACTCAAAATTGTTAACAACTTCAAAATACTACAGTTAAGTGAGTAGGTGAATCTGAGTGATTTTATTCAGTGAAGGATCTTTCAGACTGATTCAAAGCAATAACTCATCTACTCATCATAACTCAGCTATTCATCCAGAGAAGCGACTCATAAGAGTCATTAGTTTGGGAATTGGAATACATTGGTCAGGATTGTTGTATGTTTGTTTTTATGTGCTGCCCACAAGGACAACTCAATAGAACGATTCTTGCTATTATTTCACGGTACACAGATTTTATTGCATCACATTCAATACCTAGACTACGATCTCGCATTCACAACTCAGGTAAAATGTTAATGTTTTTTTTTTTTTGCTGTTGGACTGACGACTTAGTTCTGTTTGTCACAAATATGCAAGGGGAAAAAACTGCTTAAAACCCCTTTATTACATGTAAAAATAGGCCTGTATATTAATAGAAAATAATGCAAGATCCAGTTTCATGGCCGGTAAACAATATTTATGACAAAACATTTTCTTCCATTGCCAGGTGTGGCAAAAAGGTTGATTTTGGACTCTGGTTATGCTTATGTGTGTGTTGTTTTGCCACTAACGTTGCTTTCATCATTTTCCACATGTATATTAGCATCTAAGCACACACAAAACTCAATGAACTGTCCTCGCAAAAGTATTCAGGCTTCTGTAAGCCAGAGCTGGTCTTTTTTTCCTACCTACACTAAACACAAAAACGAAAACATGCATTTTTCATGGGCTAAAATCTTCTACCAGGGGCAAAAATGCACTCTTCCTCTTGTGAAGATTAATCTTTAGCCTTGAGCTCTGTACCCTCTCTGAGATGTCATGTTCCGCCATAAATGGGCAATAGCAAAGGATCACTCGCATCCAGTCCATTCTCCTATACTGAATCACCCCCACCTTTCCTTCCCATCTCTCCCTCTCTCTCTCTCCCTCTCCTACGCTCAATTATCTGTGCTTCTCCTACATGCACTCTCGGCCTGATTATCTCACCCACTCTGGGGCTCCTTCACTGGGCTGTCCATTAAATGGTATCCGTAGCTTCTCTCTCCCTTCCCCCCACACACACTAGCACCAGCTCTGCACAAAAGCATCAAGGCCCAAACAAGCGCCTGGATGCAGAGGATGAGCAGGTCAATGTTGAAGTATAAATGCTTTAAATGTTTAGTACAAAAGAATCAGCAAAAGTAATTTTGCAGTGCAATTTCTCATGCATCCATTTAGTCTGTAATACCTGAACATTGCATTTTTGGAAGGGCTTCAGAGGAAAATGCATATGCTTGCACATGCTCGGTATTGGAACTTCCTTTGTTTTGACATGCAGTGTCCCATCTCTTCTCTTTCTTATGTCTTAATTCTCGTCCCTCCCTTCCTCTCTGCTCTTGATCTCAAGGAAAAGCTTTTATCTTGTCAGTCCCATTTCAGTCACATCATGAATATTACCTGTCGTCCTTTCTGTCTGTGTAAATACATAATGCCACATACACAGACATGGGTTTGCACTATATATATATATCCACTACTATATGTGTACATTTTATTTATTTTTTTCTATGTGCACTTTTGCTCCAAATGTATTGTATTGATTGATTGTATTGATTGATTGATTGATTGATTGATTGATTGATTGATTGATTGATTGATTGATTGATTGATTGATTTAATAAAATGGCCACCTCATTTGTCTTGATAAGTCTCAATTTATAACATTTTATATATCCTAAATAAATAATATAAAAAAAAGAATTACACTTGAAAATTTGACAATTACAACTTGATTGGAAATACAGTACGAACACATATAAATAGACTGTGTGTGTGTGTGTATGTGTATGTGTATGTGTGTGTGTGTGTGTGTGTGTGTGTGTGTGTGTGTGTGTGTGTGTGTGTGTGTGTGTGTGTGTGTGTGTGTGTGTGTGTGTGTGTGTGTGTGTGTGTGTGTGTGTGTGTGTGTGTGTGCTTGTTTTTGTGATATATGAGGACACAAATGTGTATAATGACATGGGTATTACACTGGTATTACAACTTACACGTGAAATATGAGGACATTGCATGCGTCCTCATATTTCAAACAGCTTAAAAAACATAAAAAACAATGTTTTTTTTTAAATGTTAAAATCCAGCATGTCTCCTGTAAGGGGTAGGTTTAGGGATAGGGGCAGTGTAGGGGGATAGAATATATAGTTTGACCAGTATAAAAACCATTACGCCTATGGAATGTCCTCATAAGTCACAAAAACAAACATGTGTGCGCCGCGTGTGTTCGTGTTTTTTATGGATTTTAACATTGAAAAAAATAAGTTATAAATACATGGAAAATATTTTTTCAAAATTGTATTGTTCTTTATAACAAATAGAAAAGCTAAAATATGTTTGTTTTAAGAAAAGAACGTCTGGTACATAAAGTGCCTGAAGTTGAAGAAAAACTCATTATTATACCACTTGCCTACAGCAAATGGCCATGGTCTGTGTTCCTTCCTTCTCGACTTTTGAACGTTATTCAAATTCATACTAACGATGGCTTACTAATTTAAGATGCACATGGGATTGTCTTTAAATGATAATGTCATAGGGAGTGTCATTAGGAAGTTGGTTTTCATTGCTCTTTCATGTGGCTAAGCTAAAGGGGGAAATAATGTTCTTTCAGCGTGATTTCAAGCCGCAAACTAATGGATCTCACTTGGAGAGTGTTTTACATTTTTCTATTTCCTTTTTTTCTGGAGTGCAAAAACCTCTGATGAGTCAATAACTCTCAATCTGTTTCTCACTGACACAGTTTACAATATGTGTGGAATGGTTTTTATGACATGAGAATGATAGTGTCAGTGGATAGCTCTTTGTTGATGATACAGTAGTTATGCTGTGAAGATGCATAATCGCTCCTGTCATTCTTGCCAGAAAGCATTTTTTGTTCAGCCATCGAAACGCAGCCTGTATTTACCGATCAGAGCTTTTTAACTTATACTAAGAACAAACTTAATTTTTTATGCAAAAGATTATTTCTTTAGCCACTAATGGCAATGCCATTCTCAGAGAGACAAAAAGGCTTTAAAGGTTTTGTGGATGAGTAATTCACAGTTCTCATGTTAGAGAGGTTTGCAGAGGAGCTTGTAGTCAGATTAATTCAGACTTTCAAGTTGTCACTCCAACAGTGCTCTTGTTAGCTTGCTGTGTCTCAAACGGCCTCTGAAAGAACCTCTCAAAGAACCTCAGGGTTTGTGTTTATAAGAATATATTTCCTTGCTTATTTACATGTTTGAGGGATTGAATTTTCCCTCAGAATGATGAAATGGTAAAGTTGCATCATAAAGCTACTGTCCTCCTTCCTACAGTTGCATCTGCTCCTCATAGGGGCTCATTAAATTACCGTTTCAGCGCATGGAAAATGGCAGCTAAAGCTCTGAAGAGCATTTGATTGAAAGAAAATTCTAAACTGACTTCAATGAAAATCCATGAATAAGTCACTTCGTTTTAGGAAATACACAATTGTGTGCCTGCATCCAGTGGAAAAAAAAACTGTTTTAGATGCAGAAACAAAAAAAAAACACCATAATTCAATAGCCAACTTCTGAAAAATGTATGTGAAAGTAAAAAGCAAGATTATTGCAAATTTGCTGCTGTTCAGCCACACTGTGAAATTTGTTTTGTTTCTAATGTTACTAATGAGCTTTTTTTGGTAAAGCAAAGATGATTTATCACAAAGAAGTGATATGTGTAATATACTAGCTAGATCTAGATCATTCTTCACTGACATGAATTGCATTAAAATATTCCAGACTGCGTAAACTTTCATTACACAGACTTTTACAGACTTATTAAAGTCAAACTTCTTTCTAGTCATTATAGTATGAGAATTTCACTCTCCTCTGGAATAATCTCTGGCTAGATTTTTTTTCTTATTCCATCCAATTATCTCTGAATCCCAGTGAGGCAGGTTGTGCTCTCACCCGAATGTGGCAAAACCCCTGTCACTCTTCACCTTTTCCCCATCTCTCTCTCTCTCTCTCTCTCTCTCTCTCTCTCTCTCTCTCTCCTCTCTCTCTCTCTCTCTCTCTCTCTCTCCTCTCTCTCTCCTCTCTCTCTCTCTCTCTCTCTCTCTCTCTCTCTCTCTCTCTCTCTCTCTCTCTCTCTCTCTCTCTTTTCTCTCTCCATCTTCTCTCTCTCTCCATCTTTCGTCACTGCCCCACCCACCCCAGCCTTCCCTGCTCACTCTCACCATTGCAAAACTGAAATCCTGTTCACTTTACCTGAACCACAAATAAGGCTTGTTAAGACATGCTTTACTGCCATGTTGTGCCCAAAATAGATTTCGTTAAAGCAAAAGTTCACAGTTCTTGCATTATTTAGTCACCCTCAAAACCTGAATTTCTTTATTCATTGGATGTAGTCAAGTCTCCTGTATCTGTATAAAATACAGATAGTTTCAAAGCAGCTTTACAGTGAGAAACAGGAAAATAATAATTCAATGATGCAAGCATTCAATGATGAAAAACTAAAGTTTATATTTTCTCCATATAGTGAAAGTTAATGGTCCAAACAAAACTGCTCCCCACTCACTTTCAGTCACAGACCAACATTCTGTAAAAAAAAAAATATATATATATATATTTATTTATTTATTTATTAGCTTTTCTAAGCAGTGTTGTAGTACTCGAGACTCGGACTCTCGGTCTATGGTCTCGAGACCATATTTTAATGGTCTTGGTCTTGTCACGGACTTGTGTACATTTTGACTCGTACTCAAACATATTAGGACTCTGACTTATTCCCTAGTCCGCAAGGGACTACTTTTTTCGTCCCGCACTCCTGCCATGTGCTCTCCCACACCCGTGACCCGCCCGCTCTCGCTTCTGTTTTACGCTGTGTCCACCTCCCATCCGCCTGTAGTGATCCTGCTTTCCAGAAAGTCACATGCTACATTTGTCTCAACTATGTTATTTTAATATTTACTCTTTACAACGTAGGACAAAAGTGTCACAGAGAAAACCAAATCTCGTTTAATTAAATAATTAAATGAATACAGATACAATGATGACTGATGACTCTTGTGCACCCCCTTCATAAATGTTAATCAGATTGAGTTCCAATGTTGTGGTACATTGATGTTATGTAGACAAGAGCACTTAATACAAGTCTTAATTCTAATAAAATGACCTTAACAGCACCTACTATGTGGCCTTTTTACCCTTAACTGATAATATTTTTAAACCAATATCACTCTAAGTAAATAAAAGTAAATTAGGTAATCAACCCTCTCTGGTTTTGGTCTCGACTCGGACTCAACATACTCTGAACTCGGTCTTGACTCGGACTCGGGTGAGCTGGTCTCGACTACAACACTGATTCTAAGTAAAGGAATATTGGGTTGAACTGTTTCTTTTAAAACCCAAAGTATATTTTAATACATATACAAGGGTACAGTATGTCTACAGTGCATGTGACATTAATTGCGTCATCACGTTAGATTTTTCTAATCACACACTCTTTACTCTTAGCTCGCACATGTGCTTTGAATAAAAACAAAAAAATTTCACTAATCAGTTGGCAACTCTGCCCCTTCCCGTTTTTTGCGAGTCAAAAAAGATACTGAGGAGATGGAAGTACACTTTAAAAGTCTATGCATTTATGCGAACGCTAAGCGCTCGTCTCAACGCTGATACTTTGTGCTTTTTTGCCTTGGAGAACGACAGAAAGATGTATAGAGATATAGCTAGAATGGCATTTGTACATAATGTACAAATGTACATTTCTGTGAGCACGGCTTCTTTTAAATGTCATGAGCACAGCCAGGCACAAATGTTTTTTTTTTCAACATGATTATGAAAGTTAATGTAATTTTACAGGCAGCTGTTCATATTTAAAAGGTGATATGTGTAATTGTTTTGATGTTAAAATCCTTTCTCCTATCCCAGCCTAATATGGAAGGACAACCATAAGTAAGCCGTTTATCGGTTGATTTCCTTGAAACGTGTAAACACTGTGGCATTATCAAAACACTGGCTCAACCAATGTTGTGTGTTTGGGCCGTTGTGCGTTTGGTAACTGTTTGACTGACCAATGGCATACATGTTGGTATGTTTTGGTAACCAGTAAGTATCTCTGCAACTCTACAAATGACGATCTTCAACATCCAAATGATATTACCACAATAATACGCTTAAGCAATGAATATTGGAAGATGTTTTGTGTTGTAAGCTTTACCACTGTAGTTACTGATCTAATTTCTTCATCAAACCAATAACCTCCCTCCTCTCTCCTCTCTCTCTCTCTCTCTCTCTCTCTCTCTCTCTCTCTCTCTCTCCTCCTCTCTCTCTCTCTCTCTCTCTCTCTCTCTCTCTCTCTCTCTCTCTCTCTCTCTCTCTCTCTCTCTCTCTCTCTCTCTCTCTCTCTCTCTCTCTCTCTCTCTTTCCATCAGATGGAACTTCTTTAATCAGATCTCTTTAATCACAGATATGCACTTTATCATCATAAGCTCTAAACATATTTTATTTTTAACTTCAAATTAAGAAATATGCCTTGAGGTCTCTGCGCTCCCAAGGGCTCATCATTTTCATTTTCTAAACACCTCAGATAACATCAAGACTACACACAGGCATGTAAAAATCTCCTTGGGACGTGTCATTTTCTCTCTCTGTGCTGTGCGAAAGATTAAGGTCAGTTAGCAGTGTGATCTCTTTGACAAGAGATCTAAAGGTGCGATTCCCAAGACCATGTTGCCTCGGAAGTTCCAAACACTTTTTTTGAGGATCCCGCCAGAACGAGACTAGTCAAACAATCGACATTAATAAGTCCCGTCTTACATCTTGTCCACACTGACAACACTAATTTGTATGTGAGGGATTGGCAGACACTTTTGTCTGAGCTGCTTTGAGAAAAGAGGATTAGTGAGTTTGCTTTGCTTTCATTTTTATAGTGTTTTACTGTCACAGAACCTTTTGAGCGTTACAGCGTTTCCCCGATGTTTCTCTCTCGTCAAAGTGAAACAGAGGAATATTAAAACCTTGACTTCCCTCACCAAAGTGTGGTTTGAGGTTCTTGTGGGGGGACTTTTTTATTATTATTTCCTGAGATATGTTTGCTACCCTGGGTTGTTTATTTCTAACGGCTGTACATGTTTCCAATGAGATTAGTTTTTGATGGTGTGTCCTTTCTTTTCTTTGTTGACATTTGGATGATTGAAGTGGGTTTATTCTCTGGATGAATAGCAGGTCTTTTGGAGCGCTGAGGCAGAGGTGTCGCTCACTGTCTGGGGAAAGAAGAAGGAAAACAGTTTCGCTTAAGAGACTATTTTACAAGCAGATATCAGATTTTGTTTGGTGCCAGTATAAACTCGCAATCTGTTGATACAAAGAGCGTGGCATTTTGACTGTAGCCGCATTTACACTTTTGGCTCCTCCAAGGGTTAATCTCAATTAAAGTTACTCAAATAACTATAATTGGATTTTTCAATCATCCTGAGAGAAGAGCATCATTTGTTTTTGTCTCGTATCGGTTTCTTTCGATGTCTTTAATGAAGGACCCTGTGGGTGGTGGGTTTGTTTGGATGCCTCATTCATGCTCTCTTTTCAGCGACGAAGCAAGAATATGTAACTATTAGCTGAGATTTTTCTTCATGGCCATGCCACAAATAAGACCAACGAGAGGCTTTATTGTCTCACAATTAGCTGAATTTCTCTTGACCAAAAAAAAAAAAAGATAAAATGAAGACAAACTTGAAGTTCTTGAAGTGTTATAGGTATATTAACAAATTATTAGATACTTTGTCAATGTTATTTTACAGATCAAGAAAAGATTTGAATAGATCTGTGGAAGTACCTCACTTTTTTTATTCGATTGTCTTTTTGAGGACAATGAATTTTTCAATATTGGTAGATTTTATTGAATTAATAACTCAACAATCTTTGTACATTGTAAATGTACAATAAAAACAATGTATGTAGCATTAGTATTTTTAATGTTGTTTATATGTATACTATAATTGTATGCTGTGTGTGTTGACCTCATATCATTTTCGTGTTCAGAAAACATCATTATATTATAAAGAAATATTTATAATATTTCTTTGACTTTGGTATATTTGTATATTTAATTATTCTTAAATAGTATTCAAAGCACTTTGTGGTTTGACTCATACTTATTTGTATAATTAGTTATGGTGTTACCACTAACAATATAGACCTTATGTCAAATACAGAGACATGGAAAGTTTAGAGTCAAATTTGAAGCAGCTTTACTGCCATTAAAATAAACAGAATTATTTTTTAAGACAGGATGGCTGAATTTTACACAATAGCCTGACAATCTGACTAGAGAAAGGTGCTGTAGAATACCTAGGTTTACCTTCCTCCGTTTTGAAAGAGCATATTAATTGACAGTGAACCACCACAAAATTGGATTTTCATTATGATGGGAAAACTGACACTTTCAAAAATGCTTGTGAACATTTTATCATTAGCTTTTTGTCAGAAGGCAATTTGGCTGCTCCCTGGAGATTAACAATACCTCAAACACCACAAATCTTATTCATGAACATAATTTATTCGAAGGGCTTTGTCAGCTCCATAATGTGGGAATAAGACTCTACGCGGAGAGGAGTGGAAAAACACTGAATTTCATGACTTTACACGTAAGAGAATTTGTTGTAATGATGACTTTAAGGTACTTGTTGCTGTGAAGGGGGTTAGCATGGCCCTCTCAGCCCCTGCTGGTAGATGCCATCAAAATCTGTGATTTCTGACAGAATAAAAACAGATATAGAATGTTACGTTACGTTATGGTTATGTTATGATGTTATGCAGGGTCAGAAATAACTTTTCTACTAAGGGGGAATATTTGCCCCTGGAAGTGATTTGCTGGACCATTTTCTACCTTTGTATGCATGGAATTTTTTATAGTTTCCTTATTAAATGTATTTGTGTTGTTTTTTATGTCAAATATTTAAATGTAATCAATTTATTAAATCAACCAATCAGACTGCTGTAGTCTGTTCCCTGTAAAATTTGATCAACATCAACATCATCATTGTTACAAAAAAAGCCAAGGTGACACAGAAGCTGCCATTATTTACACTTACACAGCCTGTTTAATGCTGCTTAAACATGGTATAAAGATATTTAGACAACAATTGCATAATGGTATGAGATTAATGTAATTTTAAATAGCCTACATAAGGTTTTTAAATAATAAAATTAAAACATTTAGAACTCATTACAAAGCTGCAATATGACAAATGTTATTGATGATCATTGGCCTTGATTTTAGTACTGCATTTACCACTATTAACACTTTCTGTTTCTACTCTTTTTCTTTTCTATTCATTAAAACCTTACTATGTGTACTGTGCTAGACTAACTGGGACTTGTCACATCACTTATTGTTGCCCTTTTGTTGGTTTAACTGCTTTTATTGTTCTCCTCATTTGCAAGTTGCTTTGGATAAAAGCATCTGCTAAATGAAAATAGCATTTTTGTCTGTTTTGGTGGCATTTTTGCCCCAAACCTTAAACATTTATGTTACGTTATGTACGTTACGTTACGCTACGCTACATTACCTATGTTCACATACCTCTAGAAGACCATGTACTAGCTAAAAGAGCTACTTAGACCTCCTTGTCTATGATAATCCACGACGAATCATTCTTAACACACATATTAGTTCTTTCTAAGCGTTTATGTACAGCTTGCGAGCTTAAATGTTACTTTCACCCACAGAATTGCCTCATGTATAGGGCCTCTGTGTTGTTTCTCTAGTCTTGATTTTTCCCAGCGGTGGATGTATTTCTGACAGGACTGCAATGTAATTTGCACCGCGGCTGCCAGAGGGGGTCGTAGATAGGGTCAATATCCCAGCCTAATTTGTCAGGAATCATCAAGTAAGGCTGATCAATAATTTTTGACCCCTTCCAGAAAGGCTCAAACACAAAGGTATAAAGCACTTCCTGGCCTGAAGCGATGGGAGTTTGACAGCATCCATATCAAGCTAAAGTGCATGTGTCACTGTGGGGAGTTTGGTATTTATGCAGTGCTGTAAGTCCCACAGATAGTGTCAGAGTGCCTGAAAGGATCGAGCAATGGAAGAAAGGAGACTGGATTTGACGGTGATAACATTTGAAGGTTTGTGTGCGTGGAAGTGCTTGTTTTGTGAGAGTCATTGTAGTTGTTGTAGAGACTGTCTGGTGCTAGCAGTCCTGTCAATCAATATGGCCTACAGGCCCGGCTACATGCATTTTGAATTAAAACAAACAGCATCAGAAATATAGATAACTCTAAGGTACCAAGTTTCATCTTTCATGAGATACAGCATCTGAACCAAAAGCTTCCAGAGTCCAAACACTCTAATGGTCCGATATCAGATAAAAAACACGGGAAAGCCACTAGGCAAATGTTCAGCAAATAATGTAACTTCTAGCTTATCTTGAGCATACAGTTTGTTTGCCTGTGGTAATGGTTTGTTGCATTATGTGTCTAAAAGCACCATTTCCCCGTCCAGCCTTGCAGCGGTGAGAATTGTTTGCAAAAACCATCCTGAGTGGAGGAGAATAATAGAAATGAATAATACATGTATTAAATAGATTTTTTTTTTGTATTCTGCAGGTGATCTTTGCACTCTTAGAAGTGCACAACCAGTGCTCTGACTGAATATAGCTTACTCGTGGACACTCTGGCTTTCATCCATGTTTTCCCAGGGCTGTGCACAATAGGGTCCTGAGTTTCATCCTCATGTAATTGACTCATATTTCATGTGTTGGAGTTTGAAGTATCTAATGATAAGGAAGCAATGATCACAGATAGTGCTTAAAGGGGCTGTTGCTGTTTAAAAAAAATTATTTTTACATATGCCAATTAGTGAATCCCCTACCAACAGTGCATATGTTAACTTCAGTCTCCATAAGAGACTTACATTTATACATCTGGGCTTAGTGCATGACTGTGCTTAGGGAAATTTTATATTGCATATTAAATTATACACCATTGGTGGAATTATGCTGTATATTACATATACAAAACAAATTGTTTATAACAAAACAAAATGATGATTTATGTAAAATGGTAATTGAAATGTCAAGCAGTGACAGGAGTGTCCTCTACTCTGACATTATATATAAAATGTTCAAAAGTTTGGGGTCAGCAACATTTTTTATTGTTTTTGAAAGTCTCACCAAGGCTGAATTTATTTGAGTAAAAACAGTAATATTGTGAAATAATATTAAATTTATCAGCAGCCATTACCCCAGTCTTCAGTGTCACATGATTCTTCAGCTGATTTGGTGCTCACAAAACATTTTTTATTATTATTATTGGTGTTGAAAACTGTTGTTCTGCTTAATATTTTAAAGGAACCTATGATACTTTATTTTAATTTTTCAGTATTCTTTGATGAATAGAAAGTTCAAAAGAACAGATTTTTTTTAAATAGTAATATTTTGTAACATTATAAATGTCTTTGCTGTCACTTGATTATTTTAATGAATCCTTGCTAAATAAAAGAATGAATTTAATTAAAAAAATTTCATAGGGTAAATCTGTCACAATTATAGACACACACTACACACACACTATATAAAACCATTTAGACAACGTTGTATAATTTGTGCATATTTTTTTGATTTTGATGATGTTTTTTGACCTCATAATTTTTTTTAAACACTACATGGAATATTTGTAGCCTACTCACAAATCTGTTTAAGTGAACTGCAAAAAAAATGGTGAAAAGCTAACGGACATGTTATTTGTAACCAGGTAGCATATAGAGAAGTGAAGATGCATTACAGAGAATCACAGACAGTTGCAGGTTTTTTCATTAGTTGTCTCCAGTTACATGATGAGGAGGGGGAAGAATGGACAAATGGACAGATTATACCAGCACTGGCTGATTCAGCAGAGAAGCCTTGTGTTACTGCTCCAATTCATGGTACTCATTATTTACGCCACCCATGGGATGCTTGTTGATGAAGGAGGCAAAGACACTGAATCTCCCATGTTTACTCCACAACAGATGTGTTTCCTTTTTGTTTTTCCAGAGGATTCTCAAAGAGCTTGATGACGTCTTTAGCACACTGCGATCTAATCAAAACCCAGTAGGCATAATTATGTGCTGGAAATAGTGGCGTTTAAAATGCAGCACAATGATCAATCGATACATTGGGTCAATTACAGGCAATAACTTCACGCTTCCCCGCTCTGAACAGGCAAGGCTGAGGATGAAACGTGCTTTGAGGGGGAAGAATGTTTAGAATCAGTGAAATTTCAAAAGTAGACTAGACTGCATATGGGTATCACAGAAAATATGTCTCTTTTTTTAAAGAAAGTCCACTATGTAAGTGCCGCCTGTGCTGAAAAGTGCACCAGAAGGGAAGCAAAATGAAATGTTTTTTTGTTGTTTATGCATTGTCTGCCGCAGTTTTCTATCAAAAAGAGTTCCTGCTGTGTTGGTGGTGTTCAGCTGAAGCTCAAGGCCAGAAAGAGACGCAGTCGAGTCTTATTCACTACCAGCATGCCAGGTGAACTCCTTCTGTGTACGATATTGAAATGAGCGTTTACTCAGCACAGAATCAGAAATTAGCTCATTTTTATCTCATCAGACCATCACACATAGTGTTAGGCTCTATTTATGATAATGCATTCTTGGGATTTCAAACCCATTATCATTATCACAGCAGAAACATGATAAACATTTGTGTGAAAAATAACAACCTCCCTCAGTACCTCAAGTTGTAGCAAGGTGATTAACTCAAAACTGATCAGACAGTTACACAGACACTTGACTTTCTCCAAGTGCTATTCAATTTTGACTCATAGTGGCAGCTCTTTCACCATGTGTTTGTTCTGTCAATTGCCGTTCACATTGTAATTACAGGCGTAGAGTTTTTATTATATGCACAAAATGATTTATTCTCATTGTTAGAAACTCTTTGTACAGTTTTCTTATTGTTTCTTTCTTTCACTTTCTTTAAAAAAATGCCATGCCACTAAATACCATGTTTTATGGGCATGGTATTCTTTGAAGTACCTCGTAAATCATCATAAATGAATAAGAGAATGATTCAAATTTTAAACAAATGAATTGCATGATATTCTGAATAATCAAATTGTATAACAATTTAATTGGAATAAACACATATGTGTGAGAAAAGCCACTAAGAAAAGGAAATTCAGTGAACTTAAGAAGTCCACAGCAATCCATATTTGCATGTTCCGTCCATCCTGTTTATTTAATTGTTGGTCTACATACATGAGTCAGATTGGCATCTTTATCCGTCATGTCTTGTCTTGCTGTTCAGACTGACTTCTTCGGTCGTGTTATGTTCATATTAATTCAATATGGAAAAACATGTCTCGAGACCCCTGCGTTCTATTCCATTTTGTTTGCGCTCTTTCCAGCTGTTTTTGAATTCAATAACGGTGTGAACACCCCCTTACTCATTCTGTGCAGCTTAATTATACTAAATTAATGTGTTAAATTGACAGCCCTAATGAATAAATGAAGAAATCTTTCTCTCTTTCTCATACTTTTCATTGCAAAATGGATAAACAAAAAGAACTTTGCGCATTGCATTTAATTTACTACAGTACCACATAAAAACCAAGGTATATGAATATTAGGGTTGGCAGTCGATTATTTTATAAATCAAATTTAGTACATGATATTCATTTTAATAAATTCGTATTAATGAACCTGAATAACAGCATATTGACAAAAAAAGGGGTCATACTGTACTCCTAATGTGCTGCTTAATTGTGCTAAATGAATGTATTACATTGTAACTGCCCTAATAAATATCTAAAGCTTTCCTTCCTTTGAGTTAAGGAAAGTACTCCAAGCAAAGTTTTCTAACCTCCAAGTACACTCATCGCAATAATGATGCCAACCGGCTCAATGTTTGTGCGAAAGCAAGCCGAGGAAAACAAAACGTTTTTCATGTTTGTTCTATTATGTGGCAGGGAATTAGGTAGTTTATCATATGGAGAGCAGAAACACTGAAAGAGGACTTAAAGGGAATATTTGTCAAATCCAAGATTGGAGATGTGGGATTTACGCCAGTTTGCCAAGGACTCGGCAGAAGCTTAGGCCTGCGTGGAGAGGCTTTCTCTGGAGGCAGTAGAGGGAACAATAGGCCACTGATTGATGGTCAAGGACATTGAACCCTTCTCTCGAAGCCAGAGAAGACTAGCCTCCAGGGAGAAGAGCTGCAGCCAGCCGTCGTCTGTGCAGATTACCTGGAGATATGGCCACCCTCACATAACCGCCAATGAGATGATTGCTTTCATTTAATCATGTAAACTGCTGCCAGTGCTGTGTTAGGGAGTTATGATTCTGAATTTTCACACCAGTACACATCAAAACAGTTGACTTTACGTTTGTCGAATAGGGTTTATTTTATTAAATAATGAACCAGCATTAATGGTGCTAAGGGCCATCGGGTTTGTGCAAAATTCAGAATTTAAGAATTGCCTCTCTTTTAGTTCATGAGTTTGAATTTGAATTAAATTGGTCATGCTTCACTGGAAGTTAAATGGAATTTAAGTTGGAATGACAGGATGTGGAATTTGCTAAATTACGTCTCACAGAAAATTAAACATAATGGCATTTTTGAAAAGTTAAGTGTTCTTTCACCCTGGTTCATAAATATGTCTGTCTGTAAATAGAAACTTATAGAAACTTTTTAGCAAACCACGAACAAGGCTGTCAATCCAACATTTAAAGTTTGTCTTGAAAAACTTTCCTTTTTGACTATTTGACTTGATATTATAACAAATTCTTTAAATTCAATTTATCTCCAGTACCGTAACAAAATTTAGAGTTGGTAACGTGTATTCGTGTTTTTGAAAATAAGTGTCATATGCTCACCAAATACAGTAAAAACAGTAATATTGTATTTATTATTATTATTGTATTATTATTATTATTAAAATTTAAAATAACTGCACTAGGAAAAAATATTGTTGGTTTAATTTAAAGTAAGTGACCTTGTTGCCTTCAAATTTTGAGTTAATTGAAATAAAAAAAATATTAGTCAATTAGAGTTAATCAAATGGAGATTGGTTTAATAAATAAAAACTAAAAATATTATGTTATCTGAAACACGTTAATTATCTAAGTTGATTTAAAAAAGATAAAAAGTTGTGATAGCAAATCATGAAAATAATTTCTATTTTAATATATTTTAAAATCTAATTCATTCCTTTGATGATAAAGCAAAATTTTCAGCATCATTACTCCAGTCTTCAGTGTCACATGATCTTTCAGAAATCATTCTAATATAATATACGGATTTTGTGCTCAAGAAACATTTAGAATTAGTATTAATGTTGAAAATGCTTAATAATTTTGGCATAACCACAAGACTGTTTGGGGGATTCTTCGATGAATAGGAAGTGCATAAGAACATAATTTACTGTATTTAAAATAATAATATTTTGTAACATTATAAATGTCCTTAGTTTTAATTTCTTTAAGGAAAAAAATGCACTGACCCCAAACCTTTGAACGTTCGTGTACTTTTAATTATTCATGAAAAATTCATTACTAGTTCCTGTTTGCTACCTCAGATTCAATTCAAATGTCGGAATTGACTAATTAGAAGCCAGAACCAAAACTATCCATTTTATAATAATACAGTAATAATGGAAACTGTGGAAATAGTCTTATTATAACTGTAACTTGTTTTATCACATCATAAAAGCGGCACAATGAGGGAGAGTGTTGAATGGAAGGATGAAATTCATTAAGCAGCTTAACGATGGGTCTTGTGCCAGTTAAAAGGAATGGTGGAACACGAACTAGCAGCTGATTATAGGGTGACAGCCTCTCTTTTTATTCTGCACTGTGTCACACCAACAACATTATGCCTTAAAAAACTTAAGCTGTTAACTAAATCAACCAAAAGAAAAAGCACAATGGAGGAAAGAGGGAGAGCTCTCATTTGCTTTAATTGGAGCCTAGGACATATATACATAGGCTTTGAGGAAACTTCTGTCTGTGGTCTTAAGCCATTCCTCGGCGATCATAATGAAGGATTATAATACGTGTACTCTTCATAATCATACGAGGCATTTTGTGTGGTTTAGATAGAGTGTATAACCATGATTTAGACGCGCATGACTGATTGCCTCCTGATCCAAAATTAATGAGGAAATTGATGCTCTTGCATCTCAAGATATGCCGTCTTCAGACGGTTAATCCGCCGATTGTTTTTTGGTGCGAAATGTCATCTCAGACTTAATACCTGCACTAACTTCACTCATATGTCTGTGGGACCGCCATGTTGTTGCACAATAACCCCTTTTCTCACTGTATTTACACACTTTAGACCTAAAGCAGAGTAATCACAAGGAAGCCACTGTCTGGGTGGGGAGGGTTTGAGTTAATTAAAATGGCAAGTTCAGTAACAACCTGCACTGTCACAACAACAGACTGATTTAGACGCAGTGGGATATTAAACAGCTCCCTAACTCACACAACGCAGCCAGGCAGGTAATATTGGTGCTTTTCTTAATTGCTTCTAGTGCCAGATGATAGGATGTTTCTGGCACGAACCTGAATCTTCGCTGACGTTACAGTAGCTATAAGTCCGATGTGGGCGGTGGAAAGACATATACTGTAGGGACAAAGCCTTTCATCACTTTACCGTTCACAGGCCATATGGCTTTGTTTGTTTTTTGACAAAGGGTGCTTATAGTTAGATACAGCAGGTGCCTATAGGCCAAATGATTCTGTTCCACTGGTAGCGTGCACACTCTGTGGCTCTGGCAAAGGGGCCAATGCAGGATGTGAGCTGTTTCCATGGTTACCGGCTCCGCTCTCTCTGCCTAGCAAAAACTGTGTCATTATCCGGTGCTTTGGACGGAGGCAGAATGAAGCTGCAGTGTACAGGGCAGTTTGCTCTTCTCGTTTCCTCCCCGGCCTGACCATGCATCTCACGCACATCATCACAATTTGCATCATTTTCTGTCTCATATAGCCATTTCTGATATTCTAGGCTTCCCATTGCACGTGGCTGTAATTTTTTGGTATAATATTTTTAAGCAACACCGGTAATTTAAAGCCATAAAAGCTGGAATGGAAGCGAAAATGGATGTGCGGCTTTTCATCTGAGCTTTGAGCTCCCATTTTTTGCAATTCGGAAGAGGACTTGTCACAAAGCAATTATTTGATCTGCCTTCCATGCACAAACATACTTATTACTGTCAGATGTGCTATTTGATGCTGTGATTCAGCCTTATTGTGGTTTTGAATGCGGGAAAACAGTTCCCACAAATGAATCCATATCATAATGACTCTATTAGATGTGTATTTGCAAACAACAAAAGCATTGGAAAAATTGCTGGATGTAAAAGAAAGTCAGTTGTTCCAGCCAGGACACATAATCTCTTAAAAAAAGTGTGTGTGTTGTGTGTGTGTGTGTGTGTGTGTGTGTGTGTGTGTGTGTGTGTGTGTGTGTGTGTGTGTGTGTGTGTGTGTGTGTGTGTGTGTGTGTGTGTGTGTGTGTGTGTGTGTGTGTGTGTGTGTGTGTGTGTGTGTGTGTGTGTGTGTTGTGTGTGCTTGTTTTTGTGATATATGAGGACACAAATGTGTATAATGACACGGGTATTACACTGGTATTTACAACTTACACGTGAAATATGAGGACATTGCATGCGTCCTCATATTTCAAACAGCATAAAAAACAATGTTTTTTTTAAAATGTTAAAATCCAGCATGTCTCCTGTAAGGGGTAGGTTTAGGGACAGGGGCAGTGTAGGGGGATAGAATATATAGTTTGTCCAGTATAAAAACCATTACGCCTATGGAATGTCCTCATAAATCACAAAAACAAACATGTGTGTGTGTGTGTGTGTGTGTGTGTGTGTGTGTGTGTGTGTGTGTGTGTGTGTGTGTGTGTGTGTGTGTGTGTGTGTGTGTGTGTGTGTGTGTGTGTGTGTGTGTGTGTGTGTGTGTGTGTGTGTGTGTGTGTGTGTGTGTGTACTAATCTCTTTAGGTAGGCCAGTGTCTGTCATTAACAGAGCTGTGAAATAAAAACTCTCATGACGATGAATGCCTGTACACTCTCACACCTGTTCTGAAGCGCCTCTCCTGAGTACTAGACTCAAGTTGTTTTGCTTCGGGGACAGACCTGAAGGCTTTCTGCCATTGAGATTGGTGTTGACTGTGAAAATATGAGCATACCTAACGTTAGCACAGGCATATCAGTGGCGTTTGCTAAGGCAAGCATCACTATTCCTATTGCTCATACTTGGAGATAAAATTTTGTCTCGTACCATGCTACGGACATGAATACTCTTTTTTTTACTAGCGACCATTGAGCAACTGCATAGCAACATACAAAGAACCACTCAGAATACCTTAGCAACTGCATAGCAACTCCCTGGCAACCACCCAGAACGGTGGTGTGCACGGTGGGGCTTGAGCCCCTGCCTCTTTAATCGCTCCTCATCCATTCCCACACCTCCCGGAACACAATATCAACTGAGGGGGAACAGCCCTGTGTACGCCAATGGTCTGTGTACGCCAATGGCAGTGTTGGGAAAGTTCATTTTCTACATGAACTAGTTCAAAGTTCAGTTCACACATTTTAAAATGAACTAGTTCAGTTCATAGTTCATACTTCAAAAAATGAACTAGTTCATAGTTCTTTTTTTCTAGTTCATAGTCCATATGTTGCTGCGAGCTTCTTTTTTTTTATTGCCACAGCCCATATACAACCACAGACAGCAATTATTTTATCGACTGGCAAAGTTTGCACAGAAATGTAAGATTTTCCCATCCTCACCGACCTTGTCATAAAACTCGTTTAAATGATCATACGACGCCTCGCTCGCTGCTTTGTCGACTACATGCTGCTTTTTGTTTTGATGACGCATGCGGCAGTGCGTGCGACACTGGTGGCTGATGTTGCCAGATTGGGTGTTTTTTTCGCTACATTATAAGGCGTTTTTTGCCTGGAAGGCTTTATAGAAATCTGGCACCCTATTGAACGAAGTTAAACTGAGAGAGCGTGCGTTCACAGACACCAGAATGAACGCGTTCACAGTAATGTTCATCAGGCAGTAATTCAGTACGTTCAGTTCACGTTCGCCCAAAATATGAACGAGTTCATTGAACGCGTTCAGGCACAACACTGGTCAATGGCATAGCCACATGCAAAGAATCCACTCAGAACATCTTAGCAAAACCTCAGCAACCTCCCTTGCAACCACATAGCAATGTGCCAAAAAAACACTTGGAACACCTAAACAACTGCATAGCAACACCCTGGCAACCACATACTGTAGCAATGTGTTAAATATCATTCAAAGTACCTTAGCAACACCTCAGCAACCTCCCAGAACACCCTTGCACCCACATAGCAACGTGCCAGTATCCACTTGGAGCACCTTTGCATCTGCATAGCAATGCCTTGGCAACCACCCAGAACACCCTGGATATGGCATAGCAACATGCTAAAGTACTTTGGTGACCATTCAAAAGACCCTTGCGACCACATAGCAATGTGCCAGTAACGACTACGTGCACCTTAGCATCTGCATAGCAATGCCTTGCAACTACCTAGAACACCCTAGCAAAGGACGCAGTAATGTGTAAGAACCACTCAGCACACCTTAGCAACTGCATAGCAACCACCCAGAACAACCTAGAAGCGTTGTGTCAGCATGTTTTTGCATATATTTTCAAATAAATCTTATGCAAATTTATTTTCCTATTAGATAAAACAGATTTGATGTGCTCTAGGCTCAAAGGTAATACTATCAAGTCTTTGAGATGAATTGTTATGCCCTCTTATTTTTAAGTACCCAGCGTGATTTTAAAACAAGGCGTCTTATTGAAGGACTCCTTCGGGCATCCGAGCTCGTCGTGAGTCTTGATTTGAGAGTGTGAAGGCAGGCAGCGTGAGCTCCGCTCGTATGAAAAGGGAGAGGAGGTACTGCTTGACTGAGACTATGACTTGCTGCCAGTAGTGAGAGAGAATCTGCTAATCAGCGTGTGTCTCTGCTCTGTTGTTTACAGCACCCAACACCGCTCCGTATGGAAGTAAAGGATGCGCTGAAGTCCTGCTGGCCTGCCGGTACCTGATCCTGGCTCTCTCTTCTCTCGTCAGCGTTTACTAGCCCTGAGGACGGCCATACACAATGACTGTAAAGAACCCTTTTGAGCATTTACAGATCCTTTGACATTGCTGATGGCTGGATCCAATCTGGTACAGTGTGTTTGGAAAGCAACAAGGGATTTTAATCAGCATTGCTTATGTTGGGATGGTAATTTTCTTCTGTGGTGTTTGTCATCATGTAAATACATGCAGTTTTAGGGGTTTTGTTTTCTTTCTTTTGTTTTCTTTTCTTTTCTTGATTTCCCACTTTGTGAATCGGCACACATTGTCCCCTTCAAACACTCTCAAATTAGCTAAAATCACGCTTTGGAAAAGTGAGGGTGTGTGACTTAGTGTCTTTGTTATTGAAAAAGGAAAGACGCCCTAGTGTGCCACCTTGCTCTCCATGCTGGTACATCATTCACATACCCAAAAAGGGAGCAAAGTATTTAAATAATACAGTTTTTGGTGAGCTCATTTAAATCCAGTGAACCAAGAAACATTGTTTAAGATTTCACAAAGGGAGATATATTGAAATTGATATCAAAAGTAATACAATCAAAGGCAAAGTGAACAATTGAAGAGCAGCTTTATTTTAATACGCTAATGTGCATGGTTTTTCCACTGACAATGAAATATGATTATTCATTTTCTGGACCAAAACTGCAGCCATACCTCAATGGTTTTAGACCTCTGGGCTATAAACCCCAATTGCATTTAACTGAATTAAGCAGAGTAAGGTCATAAGCCTTTCAAGTTATTCTATAAATACTTGATTTAGTTGTTTTACTGCAGGAAAAAAAATCATAGATTGCACTCTCAAGATTAAAATATGCATGTAGTATGAGATAAATTTACAATTTAAATTTACATCTTGTAAAATTATTTGTGAGCCTAATTGTCAAATTTAAATCAGACGCATACAGTGGCCAAAAGGTTATGAAGTGAATAAAGATGTCCCTTCTGCCCTGGGGGTCTTAAAAATCAGAGCTATTCTATGAAAAAGGAATAGGAAAATATTCAGTGTTGCATTTGATGCTATATTAAATAAGATATCAAATAACAATAGTGCATAAAAGACAAAGCAGTTGGCAGCTTGCAAAATAATGTAATGGGCCGATCCAAAGTCCATACTGGATGGGAAAGACAGCAGAAAGTGGGTCATATTTGATGTGCACTTTGATTAAATGAGGAAATTATGGACAGTGTCTAATGGAACTTATCCGATGATGATTCATTGTTGACTTTTTTTTTCCCTTTTATTTTAGAGATTGTTTTATGGTTGGATTCATTTGAACGGGATTTTTATAATGTATTAACATATTACCTGCTTTGCTTCTGTCAGTGTGAAATAGTTTTGAATAGGGAAGCAGAAAAAAAAGAATATGCACTTCCCTTGTCGGGACAATATGAAACTTACAAGTGTGGATCCAAACATGTGAATGAATATTATTTCAAAATACGTATGCAGTATGGCATAGTTTACAATGTTGTCTTTCATTTTAGATGCCACAACTGTTGATGATTCTTGTCAAACGAGTAGAAGTTGGAAAAAAGAACCATTTGTAATCAAATAATCTACTTTTAACTCAGAGGGTGTGAACCAGTCATACGGTATAATAGAAAACGAGTCGACGTGTGTGTATATTCGAAGAAAGTAGAATTTATTTTATCTTATTGGTAGAGCCAGTGTCTAGGTTTAGTTTAACCTCTACCCTAGTTCCCACACACTTGTTGTATACTAAGATGTGCAGAAATTATAAATGTGCTGCATGTCAAGTTAATATGTATGTTAAGGTGGCCACTTACCATAAATTGATAATTTGAGAACAAAACCAGTTTTCGAGGCTGCTTTGACTTAATGAAATGTGTTCCACACTATTGGACATCACGAGGCCTGTCTTTTGAGCTATGATGAAATGTTCTTTTCATGTGAAAATCATCACAGAATCGTTTCTGCTCAGTGCGCAATATCGGGTCCTTTCCTATGGACTATATATAGGCTATTTGGTTAATGCGTGACAAGTTTACATTCTTTTTGTCTATTATTTCTTGCACAAAACACATTTTGAAGGACAGGAAAAGTCATCAAATTATTTCATGTACACTTACAGTCTTTATTATGAGGTACCAGACACAGTATCATATAGGTTTCACCTAATGTCCCTTTGCTTATTACAGACCTGAAAGCCTCAAAGATCAAACCGAGGGACGTTTAAATATTCATCGCTGTGTCATCACACCAAGGCCTGGCTCTTGCCGTTGTGATGTAAATAGTAACATTGCACTTGCTTATCATAACCACAATCCTTCATAATCGCAGATTAATATCAGTAGCTTTGAACAGTAAATACGCTGCATTTCATATCGACGTAAACTTCATTTTGAGTCCACTCTAGAAGCAAGTACTGTATAAAATGTGCCTTTAAAAGTATTAATTGATATGATCTGTTGCCATTCCATGTCAAATGCCATGTCTAAGCCTCATGCATTTGCCATTCATAACTAGCATACCAGACAAATATCAGTGTTGCGCAGTTTTTCTTGCTTCCTATTTGATTCTTTCAGTCCAAACTAATAGCTGATAATTTTTTTGAAACGTTTGCCAATTTTGAGTTCTGTAAAGATGTAGAACTAGCGCATGCTCTTTTAATTAATATTGAGAATGAAACATCAACAAAGAGCTCATTAAAGCGTCATTAAAACTGCGTAAGTGGATATCAAGATAAAAAGGCTCAAGAAAAGCAGACAAGAAGCATTCATGCATGCATAATTCTCCTGAAAGTTACAGCCTTTCAAAAGAGTCTGTAAATAACAGGCAAATGTGCTGCAAATTTCCACTCTGAACATCTAATGACTTGATAATCACATTCCTGGACATGCATTAATATTCAATGATGAGTTTAGAAATGGCTCGCGTCAGGCAAGCGCTAGTTGTTGACAAATCTGCATGGTGCCGGTGGTCATGAAAACCCGATAGACAGATGCTATTTTCGAATGGGTTCAAATCACTGCAAGCAACACAGTAGGCCTATGTTGTGGCCTGAGGAGACCCCTTGAGTTCCAACACCTTCCTGGATCCCTTGCAGTGTGGTGTCAGGTAGAAATTTTGATTTGTTATATCCTATGAGCACATATCAGTATAGAAAAGTCTTCGGTGTTGTGTAACCACACGTGTACAGTCCAAAAAACCAAACATTTAAGATACTTCATCTCCTATCTTGAGCGGAGCTGCTGGCGTGACAGAATGAGGGTGGTAGGCGGTATTTCAATGATTAAAAACCTGTCAGCTCCATCTCTGTCTTGGCCAGACTCTTTTGAAAGTCGGTTTGAGAGTGCTGTGTGTGCGGTCAGGGGAGGTGATTCTTCTGACCTGGCAGTTAATAAAATTCTTCCTGTGCCTTTGTCAGTTTCTGGAGGATGATTTTGTGGAGTGCTGGAGGGTGCTGCATTAACCAGCTGTGAGCGCTCACTCTCCCAGCAGCACTCTGGCAGGGCTGACAGTAATCTACATAAACCTCTGTCCTTTTCAAAACGCTTGCCAGTAATTGCAGTTTTGCAGTATTCTAATTGACTCCACGGAGCACCGTAAAGAACAAAAACCTATAATCCTTCCCGCAGCCCATTTGGTTCGCGGCTATTGTGTTAAACCTTCAAATGATATGAAACTGATGACAAATGAACTGGCCGCCATGACTGTACTTAGCCTGTAGAAACATTCCTTGGCAAAATATTTGTCTGGATAATAAAGTAGCTGCCAAAACAAGAATGAGTGAATTCTAAAGCTTTTTTTTCCTCGCCATAAAGTGTTTTGTCAACCCTCGCTCATTATTTTCACTGAGCTGGAAAATAAGTTAGCCAAGCACTGATGCAGTGGTTTTGATAATGCTAAGGTTTTAACAGAGCTGTCTTTTGCTAAGCTCTGTTTGAAACCGGCAATTGAGTCTCATCGGGAGAAGCGTTTACGTAAAAAGCAAGGGATCAATTTAGAACGCAAGTCTAGGGTTTTATAAAAACACACTATCCTCTTGAATTCACTGTTATGTCTCATTAGATGTCGGTTGGCCTGGTAATTTGTTGCTAGCTGTTTTGAATGGCATGGGTTATTTGTGTTGGCACCGTTCATATCTTAAGCAGTTATTTTGTCAAGTGGAATAAGTCCACCAGTGAAACCACCTGTCTACTACTGAGTAATTGAGCACAGATTGAGGACACCCACCAGAATGATCCAAATTTACACTAATGCTTTTTAGAAATATTTTGTGATCTTTGGTTTCTTTTGTATATACATGTTTATTTGATTTTGGTATCTTTTATTTTGTTTTGTTCAATTTGGTGACAAAGTGAAATGGACATTGTAACCATATTGGGATGGCTGTACTTTTATTTCCTCAACTCTTGAAGCTGAAATTTCTGTGATGAGAAATTTGAAATGGTCATCTTTACTTACATGTGTATGGAGATACTTTAGCCACCAGGGATATAGTTGTATATTTTAGGCTCTAGATCACTGGAATGACATATATGGCTTTAAGTGGCATTGATATATATTGATATTTGTCAAGAAAAAAAAAAGAATCATATACTTTAATTACTTTAAAGCTTACATTGTGTATAGCACGTATGCAAGTTCATTTTCATCATGTTTGATGTAATTTTGTAGCAGTGGTTTGATACTAATAAAGTTGGAAGTTGGTGATGGACCCGTGACATGTGCTTTACATTATACTTAATGAAATGTTATTTTAAAACACTGTACCTGAAATAGTCATCTGCATATGATATAATTAAGCAAGAACATAAGATGGTGTGTTTTATGAAATAAATATGAATAAATGTAAGATAAATAATATGAATCTATAGACTTGTATGCCAAAATACTACTTCCCACAGTGAACAATAATGCACCTTAATAAAATGCAAGCAATTATTCAAGCACCATATATAGACCCTTTAAAGTGCATTTACACCCTGATGCTGGTCTATAGTTGACAATTTTCTCTTTGGCTTTCATAGTTTCATACTTTCATTCCTCATGCTATAGCAGTATTTTATCTTCTTTCATGCTCTTTCATGCTAGCCTTCCTCGTTTGGTTTCTCATCAGGAACATAATGTACTGGGGAGTCTGTTGAAGTTTAAAGAGTTAATCCCTGTCTATTTGAGTTTCCATGTCAGTGGTCTATGGCCTGCTACACTAGAGCGCCTCATGGGAGAACGGCGTTTTATGTGTGCTGGAAACAAGCTGATCTCCTGCTGCACTAGATGAAAAACCCCAAATTGCCAAAAAAGACCTTTCCCCAGTGACTACATTTGGTTACATCGTGTACAATTCATGTTAATAGAGTGCATTCTACACAAAAAAAATAACCTTTCACCTTTCGTGGTGAAAAACACATTGTGTGAGAGCGGTCACGGAGTGAATCATACTCAGAGTTTAGTGGAAATGATTTAGTACTCTGAGTCTGTCAGCCTCCTCCCACATCCCCATGACAGATGTCCACACTGCAGCATATTTATCTTTCATTTTGAGATCAGGCCAGGTCATTTTCAATGGCCCTCTTAAAGCTCAGTTAATGGACCACATCACCGTGTTCTTTCAACTTCAAGAAAATGCTGCACTGAATAGAGAACACCAGTTAGAGTAGTTGTAATGATGCTGTGATTTTGTTTTGTTTTTTTAAATTGCTATGTGTTTCAAATTTTGCTGTATAGTATTTCAATACTTACCTGCTACAAAAAATTAAAGTGCAAATATTCTACTCGATATCCCTTTACTAGGGTAAGTTGTAACACTAAGAGAGAACATAGACACCAGTTTAAACTGTGTGCATGAATTGTAAAATATATATATTTATATAAATAATTATTTAAGTTATTAAATGAACTAAGTATGATTATTTAAATAGAAATGGTAAAACATAGAAAACACTAATTCCAAAATTGGAAGTAAATTCACATACTCTTCCATCTTTGTGCAGTAGAAACACATTGGAAAGTAGAGTTACAACCCTCCCCATCTGCCATTAAACATTTAACTTACTATTATTATTATTTTATGTATGAAAAACATGTGTGGATGCTATATACTGTATGTAACATATATGTAACAAATGTAAGATTTTACTTTCTTACCTTAAAATTACAAACGGCCTTGCAACTGCTGCTCTCACCTCAGGAGGGTGGTGCTCATCATGTGTGACAGTGATTTCGCCCCTGTAGCTCATTTCTAATTGGCTAAACTGATGGTGTTGCAACTTAGTGTGAAAACACTCCTCTGTCTCCCCTACTAAGTACAGCTCCAAACCTACAGTAGACAGATCAGTGATCCTCTGCTGTATTTAAAATCAATAATGGACTTATTTGTTTTTTGACATTGAGTATAAAATTGTGTTCAACTCATTGCCTGTGTTCTGTCAGAGGGGGTGAACAGAGGACTCAAATGCAGAGGATTTTTGAACACAGTTATTGAACTTTGGTAAAAAAAAAACTTTAAAAAAAAACTCCAAAGTAGCGACCCATATGAACAAAAATGTTCATATAAATGTCCAGTGCTGTCCATACAGTGCTCAGTAGACAGCATAGACTGTGGAGACCACCCGAGATGCAGCGCCCACACAGGACGAGGAACGAGACGAGACCGAGAGAATAGTGAGGGCAATGATCAGCTGTCACTCCTTGTCTAAGTGTCCTGGGCACAGCAACGAGCAGAGGTAAGACACAGATCACACACAGAACAATGCCACAACACATGAGATGAAGCACGGAAAGATCTACTGACAACAAAGGGCAGACACAGCAGAGATCATAAGAGTAGCGGGAACAAGCAACAGGTGAGAAAAATCAGCTTGTGATCTGTGTGATGACCTCTACCCCTTCGTCTCACATCTCGGAGCTGACGTACCGTATAAGCCAGGGACCCCTTGATGAGTCTAGGAGGCGGAGGGGAAGAGGTCTGGGGCTAAAGGGGGGAAACAATGAAGGGCTTGATCTTAAAGACATGAAAAACCGGGTTGATATTCTTAAACTGGCGGGTTCATTTGAGTCAAACCGACACCGGATTGAGCACCTTAGAGATAGAAAACAAAATTTGGGTACCAGATTACGTGAGGAAAGTCTGAGGGGACTGTCTTGGGAAGCTAACCAGACCTTCTGACCACACACGTAAAGTGGGGGCTTAGGACGCAGACGACTTGTTTCTGTCACCAGTCCGAGTGAGGGCTTCTCTGGCGATCCTCCATGTATGGAGGCATCTCTGAATAAACACATGCGCGGAAGGCACAACGGCGTTGGATTCTTTGGAGGGGAATAACGTTGGCTGGTAAGGCAAGAGTTGCTGTCTCCCTTGCTGAAGGCAATTTGGGGAGGGGAATAAAATGGGCCGCCTTCGAGAACCTGTCCACCACAGTGATGACTACCGTGTTGCCACTAGACAGGGGTAGGCCAGTGACAAAGTCTACAGCTATGTGTGACAAGGGCCGCAAAGGGACTCGATTGGAGCTCTTGCCCGAACTGGCGAGCCTCCATCACCATGGACGGCCACTATAACCGCTGCTTATATAACATACAAGTATGAGTCGCTCCTGGATGACACGCTAGTTTGGACAGTTCCCACTGTAGGATGCTAATTCGGACCAATTCGGGCACAAACAACAGGCTCTCTGGGCACCTCGCGAGAACTATGATGTTGCTCAGTGCCGTGCGGACTCTGGACTCCACCCCGCAGCTGACCACCGCCACCACCCGATCGGGAGGCAGAATAGTCACAGTGTTACTTACTTACTTACTTAAGTTACTTACTTACTTACTAGTCACAGGTAGGGTGGATCTTGCCTCAGCCTCAAAGATCCGCAAAAGTGCGTCTGGCTTACCGTTCTTGGACCCCGGGCTGTAGGAGATGTTAAACCTGAAACGACCGAAAAAACAGTGCCTAGCGAGCCTGTCGAGAACTTAGCCGTTTAGTGGTACGGATGTATTCTAGGTTTTTATGATCAGCCCAAATGATAAAAGGGACCCCTGTGGCCTCTAACCAGTGGCCCCTCTCCTCCAGCGCCAACTTAACAGCTAGTAACTCCCTATTCCCGATGTCATAATTCTGTACCGAGGGGGTTAAAGATGAGAAAAAAAGGCGCAGGGATGTATTCTGTCGTCCGAAGGTGATCTCTGAGACAAATTTTCCCCCACTCTTACCTCCACAACAAACTGACGAGATGGGTCAGGAATAGCAAGGATGGGAGCACAAACAAAGTTTGAAAATGCAGACTTGGCCTGCACGACCAATAGAAACATTTTCGAGTGGAGGTGAGATCAGTCAGATGAAGGGTAACCTAGCTAAAATTCCGAATTAACCGCCTGTAAAAATTTGCGAACAACTGTAATCACTCTACGACTATCTGGGGTGGGCCAATCAGCAACCGCTTTTATCCATTCGTATACCCTCGGGTGAAAGAATAAATCCCAGGAAAGGAACCGACCATGTGTGAAATTCGCACTTCTCCACCTTGGTGAATAAACGATTCTCAAGCAGCTGCTGGAAGACTCACCTGACGTGCTGGACATGGTGGCGCTCATTCTGGGAGAAGATCAGGATGTCGTAGAGGTAAACAAATACAAAACGGTCGACCATGTCTCTGAGCATGTCATTGATAAGTGCCTGGAAGACCTCCGGGGAGTTTGAAAGCCCAAAAGGCATGACCAAATATTCAAAGTGCCCCGTGGGGGTGTTAAAGGCGGTCAGAAAACAGGGGAAAGCCGATGATGCACCCTGAACCGTAACATGTTCGGGCAATGTAGAAATACTTTTCTCTGGCCTTAGTTTCCAATGTTATGATTAATGATTAATTCATGTTTAAATTTGTTTGATCTAAAGTGTCGGAAAGTCTTCAACCAACCTGAACTCATCAGAAAATTATATTTTATTAATTTGTAATATGTCATTTGTATGGAAATATGTGATTTTTAGAGAAAAATTAAGCATTAAGGTCCACCCCACCCCTAAACATAACCATCTTCGAAGCATTAGCAGCTGGTAACGTACGCATGAGATCGTACAAATTCATTTTAATTAGTCAGCAATTCACCAAAAAGTTTTCTGATCAGCGGGTGACATCTTTTCATATGTATTAACTTATTTCATCTGACTCCATAAATAAAAAAAGTTTTAATGATATCTGTGCAACATTAAGTGTGAGCGAGTGTTTGACTATTCGTTTTAACTATTTACTGAAAATAATGTCAGAGTCGATTAGAATAAAATCAAATGTTTAAAATTTATTATGTCAGGTATAGGGCTGTGTTGAAAAAATCGATTCACCAATTCTGAATCGATTTTCGTATTAATTTCTAAAGATCGATCCGTAACTCAGAGAATCGATTTATTAATAGGCTTACATTTTCCCCGTGAACTTTAACTGGGAGAGATCCCTGTATGCGCATTGAAAGGCTTTCCCTCAGCGCGCACATTATGACAACGGGCTTTGAGTGAGTCATTAAACCGTTCACGAACACGTTCAAAAAAGCTGATTCATTAAAATAGATGTAATGAAACAAGGTGTTAATAATTTTTAACTTTGAGTTCCACTTTTCAAGACTCAGCTGAGCAGCAATGCATCGCATGGGCAACGCTGAAGCTGATGCTTCACTTACCAAGGCATTGATTCAATGTGTGACTCGCTTATTTTATTTCCCCGCGGCTTCCTCGCGCTGTGGGATGCTGACCAGCGCTGCTGCTGACGCGCATTTCCGTGACGTGAAAGTTAAAAGGATCATACGACAAATATTTCTCTTTCCTTTGACACGGCAACCTTTCCACGAATATGACTTCAAAGACAGACGCAGGTAATCGCACGCGCTCTGCTCTCATTCACTGTCTGTGCAAAGCCTCTGTACTCTGTAGGCTACACATCACCACGATAAACAGTCTTGTTATCATTATGAACTTGTTTAACATTCAATACACATGCATGAAGTTCAAAACAAGAAGGGTATAGCCTTATAAAAAAACGTGAATATCGCGGTTGCTGCGGTTACTTGCAATCCTCTGCGGTTGACTTGTCAGCGCGGTAGCCTACTACAAGATTGCGGTAATCGCAACAGCCCTAGCTCCTGAATCCGGAAGGGGGATTCTCTACAACCATCAATACTCCATTAATTTGCAGTTGAATGTCTATAATAATAATAGTATCAATATTTTGCATAACTACAGTCCTGTAATTCAGGTAACAGCTGGAAAAAAATGCTTTTTTTTCAAACAATTATCTAAATCTCAAGATCGGATCAGATCGGATCGGATCGGATCGAATCGAATAATGATAATCGATTCAAGAGCTTGAGAATCGGAATCGAATCGATTCTTAAAATTTGAATCGAAACACAGCACTAGTCAGGTAAATGTATCACGCCAATTGCATAATCAGTTCAAAGTTAATAAATATCAGATGCTCTAGAATAAAGAGAGAAGATGCAATACCTTGACATTATAAAATACATGATGCGAAGTATTCTGCTTACACTTCGCATCACTGGCTAGTCTGGGCTAAAGAATCGCGCCAGCCTCTCGTTGCGTTTCATTATATAGACCAGGGTGGGGAACGTTGATCCTGGAGGGCCATTGTCCTGCAGAGTTTAGCTCCAACCCTAATTAAACACACCTGAAGCTAATCAAGGTCTTCAGGATTGCTAAAGTTACAGGCTGGTGAGTGTTTTTTTCAGGGTTGGAGCTAAACTCTGCAGGACAATGGCCCTCCAGGATCAACGTTCCCTACCCCTGATATAGACAGACCAAGGCAGAAACCTCTTTTCAAATGTAAACATGAGTTCACAGTGAGAATTTACATTAATCACCGCCCCAGACTTACTGGGGGCAGAAGTTGATTTACATGGAACCATTTGCTAACAATGGGAATTTGAATTGAGTTTACACCTTCTGAGATCAGGAGACCATTTGCCTGGAAGACACACCCTCCTATGTGTGCGAATTATCCCCGTAGAGATGCCTCCGACCTGGAGGCTCACAGGGGTGAGGCCAATCCAGAGCAGGAAGCCTCCAGGGCGGAGCAGGCAGAACAGGGGACCAGGGTGGAGCAGGATGAGCAGGAGGCCAGGGCGGAGCAGACTGTGCAGATGGCCAGGGCGGAGCAGGTTGTGCAGGTGGCCACGGCGGAGACGCCCCTTCGGGTGGCCATTGCGTTGAAGACCCTTCGGGTGGCCATGGCGGTGAAGACCCTTCAGGCGGCCGTGGCGGAAACGGCCCTTCGGGACAGACTTGTAGCGACAACGACCGACAAGGAACAGACTGAAACTCAGGGCTAAAATACAGAGGGAACAGATAAGTGAAACAAGACACAGCTGGGGCAAATGAACTGATAATGACAGGTAAATTAACTAAACACTAACGAGGAGCGGGAAAATGGAAACAGGACTGAACCAAATACAGAAAGAACGGGGAAAACACAGAACATACATGTGACAAATACTGTATGATAATTATTCACATTAACCCATAGATTTTTGGGTGAATTTCAGGTGATCCCAGCATGATAGTACAAGAGAGAAATTCAAATGTTAATTTCCTTTGTTTTCTCAGAGAGTTGCCCTCTCTTCCAGTTCTTCCAGTTGTAACGCTTTTACTCAGAACGAACCGGATAGCTCACCTAAACGGTTGTAGTCAGGTGCAACGTTAAGCAAAGACTCAAGACGTAGCTGATATTCCACCGTGGTGATTTATTATCAACGTCGTCCCACGCACATATGGGCAACTCGCAACTAACACCACTAACTACAACTGCGTTACAAAAATAGAAATAAAAGCAGAGTAAACGGGCTTACACGCATACATGCGCTCACAGCTCGCGCTTCACATGTCGACTGACCACACTCAGTGCGGGAGTAACAGAGTATGTACTATCTTAAAGGCACACTACCTAATTCTACTTGTTACAGATTCCCCCCTGTCAAATAAAGGCTGACCCCAGCCGTACACACCCAGGGAGTCTTACTGTTTCACTTAACAACCATACATACATGCCACAGTTGAAAAGATGTTACAGGGTGAGTAAAAACAAAAATAAAGCACAACCAGTACAGTCCCACAAATCCGCACGTTGCACTTAAGTTCAATAAAACAAAACAACTGTGTGCAACCCCCACATATGGAATACATTGTTTCCTATTTTTTTTTTCCTTCAAAACATCAAACCTTGAACATTTGTCAATAAACAACAAGTGACAAACAAAACCATTGTTTCATCTCTCCTTACTTAAATTCAATCTTGCGTGTATGATATGGGTTAGTCCACCTATTAACTGACCAGTCAGAAGTAATTCTGGGGTTCTGTCTCGGTCTCAAGTTATAACGGTCAGTAGTACCCTGGAACGGGTCATTTGTGTCAAATCTGTGAGTGTCAAAGTCACGTCTCCTATCAGAGTTCTCTTTGTCTGTAAAAACAGCACCGTCAAGTGTCTGTTCAGGTAAGCTTTCTGAGGAAACGTCATTGGGGAGTTCGGTCAACCAGTCTCCAGCAACACCTAAGGCAGTATTTTCATATTCTCTAGCTCCGTTTTGGATAGAATCACCTTCATCCCACAACTGTCCATTGTCACAATCACCAGGGAGTTTCTGTTTGGACAAAGCATTATTCCATGAGTGAAAGGGCTGAAGGTTTACAACGTGAAACACACCCACATCCTCTCCAGTATCGACTTTTTCCAGCCTGTAGTTGACATCGGACAGTACTTTTGAGACCCTGTATGGACCAGAGTATACTGGACCCAGCTTGGCTGTAAAGTTTGCTATTGCATTAGACTTTGGGTGTGTTTTCACTCTAACCAGATCATCCACAACATAAGAAACCGAACGCCGTTTTAGGTCATAGTATCGTTTTCTACGTTTATGTCCTTCCTCAAGAGCTACTCTGGCGTGATCATGAGCGTCTTGTAAGGAAGCTCTCAAATTCTCCGGGTATGTTACATCCGGGTCATCCACTCCATCAACATTCGGTTGTGTGACCAAATCAAGCGGAGTCTCAAGCTCACGTCCATACAACATCATTGACGGTGACAGGCCTGTACTCTCATGTGGCGCAGTACGAAGAGCGAAACATATTTGAGGTATGTATCTGTCCCATGAGGAGTGTTTGTCCCCCACGTATGGACGAATGGCTGTTTTCAAGGTACGGTTCACCCTTTCTGTAGCGTTTGTCTGCGGGTGATATGCCGTAGTCAATCTGTGTTCTGTACCCAGGGCAGCCACCACATCCTCGAAAAGGTTACTCACAAATGGCATACCACGGTCTGAAATCAGGTAAGTCGGCGCACCGTGTCTGGCAAAGATTTCGCTCAGGAACTTACTTGCAGCAACTTGCGCTGTCGCTGTTCGGACTGCATTCACCTCTACCCACTTCGAGAAGTAGTCGACAAACACAAGAATATACTCATTTCCAGTCTGCGTCCGAGGGAGAGGGCCCACAAAGTCTACTCCAGTGTATTCCCAGGGCTTTTGTGGTTTGATTGGGACCATCAGACCCGCTGGTTTCTTCTGACTAGGTTTCGTCAATTGACACACGGAACATGAGGTAACGTATCTCTTCACATCCTCAGTAATTTTTGGCCAGAAGAACCTAATCTTTAACCTGGTCAATGTTTTGGTAATTCCGAGATGTCCAGCAGTAGGGTGGTCATGGTAGTATTTCAACAAAGTACCTCTGATGGATGTAGGCGCGTACAATTTGAGCTGTTTCATTGGATGTAGTCCACAAGTCACTTTAGAGTCTCTGACATACAGCAAACCCTCGTGAATGACATACTTTTCATCCACCTCCTCCTTTCTGGCACTGTTGAGGGCACATAAAAGATCATTGACCACTGGGTCATTTTCCTGTAATTGCCTCAACTGTGCTTTGTCTGTCAGCACGACTGAGGACAGGCTACGGAGATCCATCCCCCAATGATTGCATAATCAGGCAGAATGTCTATTGGGGCAGCCTCGCATTGAATCGGGTTGCGGGACAAAGCGTCAGGGACCTTGTTTTGAACACCTGGCTTATGCACAATACTAAAATCAAAGTCCTGCAGGCGTAAGGACCATCTCGCTAGACGTCCTGAAGGGTTTGGGCGGTTCATCAGCCATCTCAGGCTATTATGGTCTGTGTAGACTGTCACATGGAGGCCCTCTACATAGGGTCTAAAGTATTCCAGAGCCCAAATCACTCCTAAACATTCCTTTTCAGGCGTCGAGTAGGGTTTCTCAGCCTTGTGTAGAGTTCTGCTTGCAAAAGCCACAACAACCTCTCGTCCCATGTCGTCTTTTTGCATCAGGGCCGCACCAAGACCCAGGTCGCAAGCATCTGTGTGTACATAGAATGGTCGTGTGAAATTTGGAAAACATAAGATTGGTGCTGACGTGAGACACTTCGTCAAGAAATCCATAGCAGCCTGGCAATTTTCATCCCAGCAGAACGGTGTTTCTTTCCGGGTGAGACGGAAAAGTGGTTCCGCCTTACTCGCATAGCCAGGGATGAAGCGTCGATAATAGCCTGTAAGGCCAAGGAATCCTCTGACATCTTTTGTGTCTTTTGGTGTTCTGAACTCAGTCACCGCCTTTACCTTTGCCGGGTTTGGTGATATACCCTCTGGTGTGACACGGTAGCCAAGGAATATGAGCTCACTTAGACAGAACTGACATTTGCTCAGCTTTAGAGAGAGACCTGCTGTCCTCAGTCTTAACAGAACCTCCCGAAGGTCTTCAAGGTGTTGTTCAAAGGTCGGTGAAGCTATTACAATGTCGTCCAAGTACACTGCACAGCATTTATAAGTCAGACCAGCGAGGACAGTGTTCATGACTCTTTGAAATGTAGCGGGTGCATTGCTGAGCCCGAAGGGAAGAACTTTAAACTGAAATAGGCCACAGTGAGAAATAAAGGCCGTTTTTGGTCTAGATTTTTCCTCAACGGACACTTGCCAGTACCCCCGAGATAGATCTAGAGTGGTAATAAATTTACCACGGGACAGAAAGTCTAGTGATTCATCCACCCGGGGTAGAGGATATGAATCTTTCAGTGTGAGCTGATTTAGACCCCTGTAATCAACACGAAACCTGGGTTCTCCACAAGGTTTCTTTACGATCACGACCGGCGCAGCCCACGGGCTTGATGACGGCTCAATAATTCCTTCCTCCAGCATTTGTTTTATCTGGCTTTCAATTATCTGCTTTTTCTCAGGGGAAGTACGGTAAGGTGGCAAATTTACAGGCCTCGCACCACCGGTGTCGATCGCGTGCTCCGCCATCGACGTATGGCCCAGGTGACCATCAAACATGCACCAAAAATCTTCCACCAGGGCAAGGAACTGAGCTTTTTGTCCCTGTCCTAAACATGCCTCCTCGACTTTCTCATTTAAGTCAGACTTTTGGACACCCATGAACATCATGCGCCCTACCGCTGTAGTCTCCATCCATTCACTCGCTAGTTCATGTGGTTCTGGCGCAATGGTGTCACATAAGGTTACTGTCCTGGATGGAATATGAATGTTGACTGCAGCTCTTAACATGAAATCCATCCCTAAGATAAGTGGTGAGGCGAGATCAGGGACAATAACAAATCTATGGTAGAACCGTTTTCCATGGAATCCAATATTCAGCCAAATGATGCCGGTTGGGCTGCAAGTTGCTCTATTAGCTAATTGAATGGGGGGCGATAACCAAGGGTGCACTTTTTCAGAGCTTCCTGGAATGCCAGAAATAATATTAGTCCCAATTGCGGAAAGGGAAGCGCCTGTATCAAGAGCTGCATCAACTGCTCTGTTGTAGAGGTTTACTTTGACAATGAATGGGGTGTTCCAGAAGGAAGAAGAAGCCGGGTCTTCCACATGACCCAAGATGAGTTGCTCAACTGTGGACACCGGAGAATGTTGGGGCATATTTACCTTCTGGAGGGAGGATTGCCCTGTGAAATGTCCTCCCTCCCCTGAAGTTTCCCTTCTGCTGGTCACATTTATTTTCCTGCTCACCCCTGTTGCGGCTGCTTTGGTTCTCGCTACTCGGATTACGGCCTGGCGTTCCATATCCTGTTTTTAAGTTCTGCTTTGCAACACCCGGGAAAACATCTGCTTGTGGCACAAAGCTACAGTTCGGACAATTTCGGGATGTAAAACCAGGTTTAGAGCATTTAAAGCAGTACAGTTCATGTGCTTTTTCCTTCATTGGAAGTGGGGGCTCATTACGGCTGTTAGGGCCAAGAACAGAATGGAGCTCATGTGCCCGCATCAGGAGGTCAATGACTGATGTGATCTCTGTACCATAAATTGCAACTCTATATCGCTCCAATGCATGCTTACAAATCAGTTCAATTTGATCCTGTTCTGGTGGGGGAGACTTCAGCTTTTTGAATTCGCTCAATAGATGCGCTACAAACGTCGGGAAAGGCTCATCAGGCGCTTGAACACGGTCAAGAATGCCTCTCAAGATGCGCTCTTGATTGTCCGATGGAAGAAACACACTTTTAAACAGAGCGCGGAATTGTGTCCAGGCTGTTATGTGTTCACTTAATACTGAAAACCATTTCCTGGGCTCTTTGGCTAGGAAGCGGGGTAATTCAAGAAGGATTTGGGTGTCACTGAGCCCCAAAGAGGTTCTGTATACATCCACAAGCTGAAGCCAATCCTCAGGCTGAACTTTTCCATCCCCTCCGAACACAGGGGGCTCAAGTTTTGACTGATTCAAGACAGAAGCTAACGCTCTAGTTGTGCTATTAAGCAGTGAAGTGTGAGAAAAGTCTGTTGCATGTTCATGCGCGATGTTGCAATCAATGGCTGTTGCTGAAAGTTTATGCTTGACATGAACAGGTTGGCCCTGGGCATATGGAGTGGAAGAGGCAATTGGATCGTTACGTGCAGATAAGCGGTTTGAAGTGGCTGTGTACATGTTTTGAGTGTAATCGTCAATAATACCTCTCTGCAGATCAAGGGACTCCTTTAAGCATTTTCGCAGCACTGCCACCTCAGTTTTTAGCGACTCGACCTGAGTCTCCAGGCAAACAGTCGGCTTTGGTGCTCTACTCCTAGGCACAGACTCAAAAGGCAAAGTCAGGTCTGTCATATCTGTCATACCATGTGTGGCCATTGTATTCAATATAGGCAATATTAGATCTGCTTGGTATGCAGTAAATACAGTTAAACAGAAAATTATGCAGTTTTCAACAAAGGACAACAATTGTCACCCACTTTCACATTATGAAAACAATTAAGGAAGCAAAATAGGCTTCATTATATTTGCACTCTTCAACCTCAGAGCATAAAGAAAAGAAAAGAAAAACTCAACCGTAGAAATAACCCAGTTTAAGTCAGAAACATCTTTACAACCATATAACAGACTTTTTCACAATTTTTTTCTAATCCTAAAACATCATGTAAACTTTCATGGCAAACCTGTTGAACAGTTCTGATGATGCTGTGAACGCGTAACTTCAGTTCGAATCCCGGCAAGATTCAGATAAATCAGTCAATCGCGAAACAATACAGTCAGTTGCACGGTCTTTGTCCAAACCTTCAATGGTCTATGGTCCAAGCCAGAACAAGTTTTTTTTTTTTTTTTTTTTTTTTTTCAGTTGAAACTCTTGAACAGTTTTATTGAGTCGCTGGTGAGGTGAATGACTCCTTTCACGATCCGAAACAAATCACACGTGCCGGAATGAATCTCACGTGTCCGTGCACAAATTATCCGCGTGCTTCTCGGAGCTTCGGCGTGGGCAAAAATGTCCGTAAATCCACAACAAAAGATAATATCCTCGATCGACAATTCCAAAGGTCCGATCCGAGGCCAGAGACAAAATGTTCGGGCGCCACTTGTAACGCTTTTACTCAGAACGAACCGGATAGCTCACCTAAACGGTTGTAGTCAGGTGCAACGTTAAGCAAAGACTCAAGACGTAGCTGATATTCCACCGTGGTGATTTATTATCAACGTCGTCCCACGCACATATGGGCAACTCGCAACTAACACCACTAACTACAACTGCGTTACAAAAATAGAAATAAAAGCAGAGTAAACGGGCTTACACGCATACATGCGCTCACAGCTCGCGCTTCACATGTCGACTGACCACACTCAGTGCGGGAGTAACAGAGTATGTACTATCTTAAAGGCACAGTACCTAATTCTACTTGTTACACAGTTTCTCCAGTCTTACAAATGTAAATGTTAGCAAAAAAAGTACATTTATTTTCAAATAATTTACATTTATTTTATATAATTTGCAGTAATTTGTTTTATATAATTCTAATATTTTTATTAGAATTTGCTAATTCAATTTATATATATATATATATATATATATATATATATATATATATATATATATATATATATATATATATATATATATATATATATATAAATTGAATTTCCTAATATATGTTACGATGTACATACTGTGTGTGTGTGTGTGTGTGTGTGTGTGTGTGTGTGTGTGTGTGTGTGTGTGTGTGTGTGTGTGTGTGTGTGTGTGTGTGTGTGTGTGTGTGTGTGTGTGTGTGTGTGTGTGTGTGTGTGTGTGTGTGTGTGTGTGTGTGTGTGTGTGTGTGTGTGTGTGTGTGTGAGACACATTATGTAAACAAACTTTTATATTAGATGTGATTAATCGACTTGACAGCACATATAAACAATCTTGGGGGAAAAATTGGGTTACCCTACTCTTGATCATCTCATGCAAAACTGACATTAGACATTATGTCAACCTACTTTAGAATTTGGGTTGTCCCTCAAATTGTAGTGACAATATAAATATTTGACTTGGAGCTTGAAGAAAATGGAATGAAAACAAACCTAAGAAAGTCTTTTGGAAACATCTTTCATTGGTCTCTCAGGACAGAAGATAACACCTTCACACAAAAGTTCTACTGGTTTGCACAATTGTCTGATATCTTTGTATTTCAGAGACTCGTGCTCCTCTTATCTACAGCTGTCCTCTACTGGAGGTTCTTACACGGATGTTATTTCTGCAGAGGACTAATAAGATTGAATTGGTGTGAGTTTGCTTCTCGTCGATCTTCTCCATGTGCAGACGGAGGGGGAGAGAGTGGCAGGAGAACACCTGCGAGTGGATTAATGAGGGAGAGACTGCTCTCCGAGCTGCCCATATACTCTCGCTAATTAATCCTGCTGGTCATTAGCACTAACGGTTAGCTTCATTCAAATACCAAGCATTTTATGTTATCTCTATAATGAAACTTGCACAGTAAAACTGATTGATTAACATATAGGCTAAAATGATGAGGGCAAAGGTTGCTCTTAAAGATACAGTTTACCCAAAAATAAACATTTTACCTGATTTAGTCTGCCATTCTACACTTCTTGGGGGAAAAAACAAATCTACATAAAAATTCAGAAAACTCAATTAACAAAAAACAGAAAAGTGATCCATATTATAAGTCTTCTAATGCCATATGAAACCTTGGTCTGAGGAAGCGACCAAATTTAAGTCTTTATTCAATTAACTTCACTTCAAGTGAGCTGTTAACTCAAGAACATCTTCAATTGAATCAATGATTCAATGAGTTGACTTGACAACAGAATCAGAGAAGAAATCATTGCTCTGTGCCTTCCTTTTGAATGAACTGGTTGATATGGTTCATAAATTGGACTGAACGGTTCATCAATGAATTGTTGGACTGGTTCATTCATGAATCAGCGTTTACTCAATTATCAAACTGCAGCAGTTCTCAAATTACCAGTTCACTGCAGGGGAATTTGTCTGTGAATAAATACTTTAAGCTTTGTATAAGCTAACTTGGCTTTTGCTACATTTTCAACTTTCTTTAGTGTGTTATGTTGCTGTTTTTAGCATGAACATGTCTGCAAAGATACAAAGAAGGGAGTTATTCCAATGCTATCTCACGACCAATTCGTACGAGTGAGTACGAGGTGGCTAATTCGTACGACCACTGTCTAAACCCCAGTGATGGGTAGGTTGAGGGGTGTGGTCTCATTCATAGGAATTCATACGAACTGGGTAACTCATAAAATATGTACGATCTAGCAAAAATCGTAGGAGTGAGGTCCTAGGGAAGCCTATTCTATTAGACCTCAAAAACAAAATCAAGACTTTGTAAAATGGCATAATATAGCCTCTTTTTAGGGGGTGAACTATCACCACAATTTATAAAGGGATTATGGGAATTATAATATGAATGTGAAAAACATGGCTATTTTTGTGTGTGTACGTTGGGATTTAAATAGATCTCACCCTGCTACACACAGACACATACACACTTTCTGTCTTTCCCTATATGCTTGCCTTATTGCCATGCTCATAACAGATGAGAAGCAACTCTACACAGAAGAGGAAGAATGAGAAAGGACGTGTGAGGGAGAGACTGAAGCAGTGAGGGAGGGAGCCGTCACACAGAGCGCTTCCTAAAATCATGTTACTGTGTCATTATCCCACCTCTGCTCTCTTCCCAGCAATCATATTTGGAGAACATCTTTCAGGAGCTCTCAGTGCCACAACAACTGGTAAGCATGGCTAATGGAAATTTAATCAGTGACAAGAGTGGAGAATCAGTCATAATGCATGTCAAACTGAATGCACCCCGATAAGGAATAACAGAGAGATGCAAATAGTGGTTAAGGGAGGCTTCGCTGACAGACTGAAAATGCCCTCATACTTCCTGCGGCAAGCGCCGATGGCTGTTTCTTGTTTTTGAGTGTTTTTATTTAAAGCCTGATTTATGAATGTGTTTTTATTGATTTTAATGCCACAAAAATGAGCACTCCAGCAAAACCAGAAGGCACAAGGATGCAAATAGCCCTGTTTATTGTTTTTTCATTATAGCAATAAGAGCAAATCTAATTAGGACGTCAAGATTTCAAGCAGTTGTTTCTTGGCTCCTTGTTTGTTTGTTTGGTTTTCATTTTTCATACTTTCTCCAGGCTTGTAAGATTAAACCAATAAATGGCTTGCAAAACTTGGGGTTAAATTGACTACACATGACAAAACCTATACAAATCCCTCTTATCCCATTTCAACTTCCCCACTGGTAAACAGAGCGCTATCTTGTTCCACCAAAGAACTGCCATGAGCAAGACGGCGTATAAAACCGCAATCTACAAAGAAACAAAACTGGGATGCACCACCAGCCCACCATGCATCCTCCGTGCTTCAACTTACCCATGAAACGGATTTCTTAAGGCTAGAATCATGCAAACACTTCATAAGAGTTTCAAATCAAGCTTGCATGATTGGCATTTAACCCTCTCTGTTCTAATGCTTTGGTCCTGTGATTAGTGGCCTGTATATCCAATAGGTTTCATTTGGACAATAACTTGCAATATGTAATGATGATTTTTGCTTGTAACTTATGATGTATTACTGCCTGTTAAAATATATGGATATCAGATGTGTTTATAGTTTTGGGATATTTCTGCTTTACTGGAGTGTGTTAACTTTCACTATAACTTCTGTTTTGAAAATACAATTAATAGGCCCTAAACTCTTTTTTGTGGCCCACCTATTTTCAACAGCAAACTGCAAAAAAAAACAGTGTAAATTCACAATCCAATTCAATTCCCAAACAGTTCTTTTGAATTGCATATTTTGATTAATTTGATTATTTTGAATCTGAAAACCTGTTCACAAAGCTCTCTGAATTATTAATTTCACAAATCACAAACACACACTGGACAACGTATCACTCAACAGATCTCTCAACTTGATATCATTGGAAAATGTAACTATTTTACAAGGTGACTATTTAGAAGGAGTTCATATGATGTGAATCATACAAAAACATAATGTGGCAAGTACTATGGAGCCGAGAGCCGTGGGAACAGAGTTAGGGCGGTGAGTGCCACCTGCAATCTGGAAGGATAAAAGGACGAGTGACGACAGTGCAAGAAGAGAGAGGACCAGGCCTGGACCTGCTTTTGCTACACATACGTTTTTAGATAAGTAAGAATGAAGCCATTTTAGCTTAAAATGTTCCAACCTTTACTTGTCGTATTGCATTTTTACTAGTAAAAAATGTAGTTTGGGATCTTTACAATTCAGTTCTTACTTGTTACAATTACAATTAGAGAGCTCTCTAGTACATTTATCACTACTAACAATTATGATTAGAGAGCTCTAAATTAATTTTTACTGTTCATATGCCTCCACTAACTTCCATTCAGTTTTAATTAAAGAGCTCTGCAATTCAATTTTTATTAGTAAGAATTCCAATTAGAGAGCTCTACAATTGAATTCTTGCTAGTTACAATTACAATTGGAGAGCTCTCTAAATCAGTTATTAAGAATTCCAGTTAGAGAGCTCTTTAACCCTTCTGCTCATGTCTTAATCTCACGACTCTCTGCTCTTGGTATTTCTGGAACTGCCCTATACTGGTTTACTTCCTATCTGTCTGACCGTCATCATTACATCTCTATTCGCCAGGCTAATTCCACTACTGCTCACATGGTGTTCCCCAGGGTTCTGTTCTTAGACCATACATACTTCCTTTAGGTAACAGTATCCGTCATCATGGGTCAGAGAAACAAGAAGCAAAAAGATATGTTTAAGGTGAGTTTTGAAATCATTTAATGATGAGAGGTCACGAATGTGTTGGGGAATAGAATTCCGGAGAGTGGGGGCAGTGATACAAAATGCTCTTCCACCATACAATGCTTGTGTTCTGGGATCAACGACATGTATCAGAATAACTGGGGAGTAGATACGGATGAGATAAGAAATATACAGGTTCACAAAACCATGGAGTGCTTTGAATGTGATAAGGAGTATCTTGTATTGAATATGAAAGCGAACGGGTAGCCTGTGGAGTCTGCGTAGAATAGGAGTTTTGTGGGAAGATTTTGTTGCGAAGTTCTGAATATATTCTTTGTCGGCTGTCATGTTTATTTGTTTTAATATTGTAAAACGACCTTAAGTTTGCAGAAAGGGGCTATATAAAATAAAAATTATTATTATTATTATTATTATTATTATTCTGCATGTAAGTTTTAAATATTCTAGCTAAGAAAAGAGCTAACGAGCTGAGTTTTATCAACTTATTATAATACATGGTGACGCATCATGCTAATCTCGTGACACACTGCTGCAATAGCTCTGTATGACCATTATTACGGTTTTCCAAACTTTTTAACTATATCATGAACTATCTGATATTCCGATTCATGTGTTTTGATGTTTGAACACCTTTATAATGATCATGTTAGCTGATCTATAATGTGCGATGAGCGCCACCATGTTAGCTGTCATGTAGGAAGCCATGTTTGTTTATATTTTTCTGTAAATGGACTGCATTTATATAGCGCTTTCACAGACCAAATGGCCACCAAAGCGCTTTACATATTTGCCTCACATTCACCCATTCATACACACATTCATACACCGACGGCGGTGTCAGCCATGCAAGGCGCCACCCAGCTCGTCGGGAGCCAGTCAAGTCAAGTCATCCTCATTTATATAGCACTTTTAACAATGTAGATTGTTTCAAAGCAGCTTTACAGAGACAAACAAAATTTAAGGTAACAAAGAATGGTTTGGTTTTATAGCGGTTCTTGATTATGTTGTTTCCAGCTAAAGTTAGTTTTGATTGATTCACTTCCCTCGAAATGATCATTTGTTATTAAATTAGGGGCCGCTAAGACAACGCCGTTCTCTCTAAATAGACTTTTAACGCGAACCTGTGATAAAAGCTGATGACGTTCACATGCGCGTTAAGAATTGATTCTATAGTTATGTGCGTTTGAATATATGTGCACAGGTTTGTAATTCGCTACAAACCATGCCTAAACAAACTACTTGTCTTGCCTATAAATTTTGATGCAGAATTTTATTTTATCAATTCGGGGTAGGGGCGCGAAACCGGAATTTCATAGCGCTTTATCTGTAGAGTGGATTAGGGATCCTCCATAGGGAGAGGCTAGTTGGCACTTCAGCACTGCGCAACTCGCAAAACCATGGAGTACAAACCGTGGAGCTGCAACTGTATGCAGCTATGTGCCTGTGAACACTGTTTGAGTGAACGTAAATGACTGCAGCTTAGCAACCAAAAAACAAACATGGCTACACACATCAGCTGACCGTATTTCATTGATATATTGACATTATTGTGCTTATATGCCCATATAAACTTTTGCCGTGGTACTTCTGTAACAATGTAAGTGTCTGTGAAATAAAAATCATGTGTCTGTAAACACTGTTTGAGTAGCTAGTTGTGCCACATGTGGGACCGTACCGCTCAAGTGGTAATATAATTAACAAAAAGTGTGTTCATAAGTCAAATAATAAAATGTTGTTACCAATTACTTTTAACTAAAGTGCCATATGAATCATTAATGACCAGATGCAGGAAGACTAAAACAAAACAGGTCCCGCCACTCACATTGTACTTGTGTGAAACATGGGGAGGAGCAGCGTGAATTGCTGTTCTGCTGAAGAAAAAATGGAAAGTCTATCAAGTTGTAAATACATATATAAAATGCTAATAATTAAAATAGCCTAATATATTTTCCTTTTGTGTATAATGTTCTTGTCCAGTGTTTTTGTCTTATTTACCTTCACTGCGCTTCCAATAATACTCAAGTACCCCTTCATTGGCATCAAAAGAAGTGTGTTCTTCTTAAAGGGTGTCATATGTGATCTAATTCGCCATTTACAATAATTTTCTTTGAGTAGCCATTATTACAATTATTCACCTTTAAACCTAATGCAGTCACCACTGTGGGAGATAAAACAAACTAACGAAGTTGATTCCTATCCCTTTAATGAGACACCTGAGCTTAAATGTCTATTCCAAGCTTTGTCAGTTCTGAGGGCAATCACTTTCTTTAGAAAGACCTAACAACCAGCTTAAGTACTCTCTGGGGTGCATGTACCCCTGATTGGGAATCACAGCTTTAGTCTGAAAAAAAAGTTTGTAGACTATGCCTGATCTTCATTATAATTTGATGCTACCCCAACTCATAAGGATGGTAAACTATGCATTACACTATGTACATTATCGCACACACATCATCTGCAGCAAATAGGAATATGTGGTGTTGAGAAAATGGGAGAAGAGTCTGCACTGTGGCAGAGGAGGACACTCATTAGACCCAATCTGGTATTGGCTCCTCCAAACAAAGCTCTTTGATGCAGGGTATGTTTGAGTTCATATTTTTTTAATTGAGGCTATGGCTGACTGTGTGAGTGTTATCTGCAGTTCGGGAAATTATGTGATGTTGGTGGCAGTACACACACATATGGATTCCAATACTGAGGTCAGTGGCTGGCCAGCAGACAGTGCACAGTGAATGAATCATAACCTGCTATTGGCAGTATTTTAATTGCATGGCCTTATTTGGTTATTAGAGTGACCTTGTATATTTTTGCAGCAATGTGAAAAGCAATGAAGACTTAATTGGTATACCAGTTTGGTTTTATTGAACTTTAAGTGCAATACTATATGATGATGATGGCACCTCTAACAGCTGCTCCAGTTTTGTTGTCAGGGGCTAATGGGATCAGCCAATGTCTGGATGTCAGATTAGTCAAAGACAAACGAGCTGTATGTAGGCTTACCTCTACTTGAGACTGTAAGGAGCTGCAAGTTTCTGTTGACATAATCATCAGTGATATCAGTGTATTAATCCACTTTACCAGCTATTTCCAAGCATTTTATTGAAGCCATCCTTTACTATATATATATATAGGGATGGGCAACTTTGGTCATGATGATGGCCAACATTTTTTCTCCTTTACCAAGGGTCCAGACATTTTACATAATTTTACTCAATTTCCTCTACTGAGGGAACCATTTGATATAGGAACCATTAATGCAATGTGTTTTTAAAGAGTTTACTAACTATAAAACGTGTTCAATTATGCTAATTCAACTGGGAAACTTCATTGTCAGTTGACAAGCAAATGTAAACATGCCAAACTGCATTGTCTGTAAATTTGCAACAAACACATTTTTAAAATGCCCTATTTTTAATTAGTAGCCTATAGAGAACATTCTCAACCCACCCTCAGAGGACAGTTAAAAAGTGCTTATTAAAAAAATTGTTATTAAAAAATAAATGTATTCAAAATAGTAATAAAAAAATACTGAATATAAGAAAAATTCATTGCATTATTTCTATACCAGACCACCCCCAAATATAAATAATAAGTGTTGCCAAACATGCTTAGCATTAACAGTGCAGATTTCTTTGAGGAGGGGAAACCGGGACCCAGGTAGCAGTTTCCAAAATTCAAGCCTCCTCTTGTTGCGACATGCCTGAAAAAAGGGGTCTGACTAAAGGTTGTAGCTGAATCTCTCAAGGCTGCTTACTGACAGGGTCTGCGACGGGGTCTGTGCGAGGCTGCATGACATGAAGGTCCTGGAATAGAATTTTGAATTGCTCTTGTAGACTTTTTGATTTCTTTTCTGTACTTGGCAAAAAACTTCTCGCATTTGGGAGCATCTTTGCGCATCTCCTCGCTCGTTCATAGGCACAAAGAGGTCTGAAACAATCTGAGACAGTCCTAGTTGTAACTGTGTGTTCAGATTATTCAGATCCATGGTCATACCTGTGAGGAAAGCCATGATGCAAATAAATTCTGGATCCCGTAGTTTGCTGCAGTATGCACTTGTGTCTTTTTCAATTTTCAAGGAATTTTAATGCGCAGCGCAAAGAATCTTTTCAGATACTTTCCACGGCTCATCCATCTGATGTCAGTGTGCATCAGTAAATGCCCATAAGCAGCACTGACACAATCAAAAAAGACTTTCGTCACTTCATTCATGAAATGGCTGAAGTCCAGAATCTTCGTACAATCTTCGAAAATTACGGATCACGTCACATAACATTTCAATTAAAGTCACGAATTAAAAAAATAAGCCAACTAACCTGATGTAGTGCAGTAGTCGACAGTTAATGCCACTCTTCTGAAGAAACCCAGCGAATCCAGATTATGTTTATTGCATTGCTGATGCTCCATCAGTAACAACGGCGGACAATTTAGCAAAGACTCTGTGCTCATTTTCTACATTCTCAACAGCTTTGAAAATATCCTCTACCTTCGTGGTGCCATGTAATGAAGTCAACTTTAACAATTCCTCTTAAACAACAAACTCTTCGTAAAGATCAGGAGCTGACTGACATCTGTCACAACTGTGCTTTCATCCTGTACGTAAGCATGCTGTAAAGTATTTGCAATTGTCAATTGCATGTTTAAGCTTTTCTTGGACTTGACATTGAATTTTAGAAATTTGACTTGTTAGATATAGATTCAATGTTCTTGGCCATTTTCTTGTCTCCAAATGGTTTAGTCATCTCAATCGCGTATTGCTTTACAGTTCCGCCCTCTGATAACGTCTTTTGGGTTTCACAGGCACAAGTGAAACCGCATAAGATGCCTTTCTTGCATCATCATGCATTTGGCAAAAAGGTTTTGTTCACAATGTATTTACCTTATAAACCTGAGATGAGAGCAATTTTGGCATCACTGGTGTATCCGTCATACTTCTTTTGTGAGCAGCACTGTAATTGCGATTTAAATTAAAATCCTTCATTACAGATTATGTTTCCAAACAAACTAAACACATGGGTGCCCCTTGAACTCTGTAAAAAGATAATCTGTTTCCCATCTTGACTGTAAAACACGATTTTCATTGTCAAATTTTCTTTTTGCTCATTTTGGTTCACATAAGTGAGGACATCCTAAGCTTTTATTACTATTGTGATAAGCAGGAACGAGCCCCCTCTCCTGTTTGGGGTTAGAATTAACATCCTATCCCGAAAGCATCTTTTCTTTTTTCAAACATATTAAAATTGATTACGATCAGTATTTAAAGATACTGTGGGCTTTCAGTTGTCCATACACTCACTGGCCATCTCTAGGGTATCAGAGAATGCTCTGAAAAAGTGAAAATATCCAGTAAGTAGCAGTTCTTGGGTGAAAATGCCGTGTTGAGAATGTCCAGACTGGTTCGAGCTGATAGAAAGGCACCAGTAACTCAAATAACCACTCGTTACAACAGAGGTTTGCAGAAGAGGATCTCTCAACTCACAACACGTCGAACCTTGAAGCAAATGTGCTACACCAAGTGCCACTCCTGTCAGTTATAGGAAACTGAGGTTAAAATTCACATGGGCTCACCAAAAGTGGAAAATAGAACATTGGAAAAGAATGGAGGCGTCATGGAAGTGCAGCCGTCAAATCAGCAGCAAGCTCCTATCACGTCAATATGGACCAAAATCTCTGAGAAATGTTTCCAGCACCTTGTTGAATCAAGCCGCATTTCCACTGCCGGGCCAGTGCCGAGCCGTGATAGTTCGTGCCAGGGCCAGTCGCGTTTCCACTGTCACTTCCAGGGGCTTGATCGGGGCTTACTCGGGGCCAACGGCCAGGATTTCTGGCCCGTCTAATACCTTGGGCCAAAGCGGGCCAGCTCGGGCTAGAGGCATGCTCACGGTAAAAGAGCATGATTCGGTGAAACAATTCGGTGTTATGGAAAGTTATGGTCTGCGGCAAGATGCACATTTTACTTTTTTATATTGCGCAAAATAATCGCTACTCGAAATGGAGAATCGCCTGTAACGTTGCTGGTCTGTCGAAGATACCAAAGCTCTTCTGAGCATTTGAGCAGAAGAAAGGGTACAACGTCAATTTGACGGCGTGTGAAGAAACGAGGACGTTAAATACATCGATGCTGAACTTTCTAAGCTAAGCATTCAGCGAGCAACGCTTCAAGTTCGGGAAAAAATAAAAAAGTTGAAAAAGATTTCTGATAAGTGGGTCCAACCTATTGGCAAGGTGTACCTAATAAACCTTTCATGCTAGTGTTTTTACTCTTACTGACTCAGAAACAAAAGTGTGTGTTAATTTAAAAAAAAAACTTATCAGAATTTACTTCTTTTTGTTTTTACACTTTCATCAGAAAGCTGGCTCAAACTAAACTTAGGATTACCCAGGTAGCCACTTAAACCTGCTTCGTGATAATGTGTTTGAATATATACCAAAAGAGTTTCAACCCTGCACTCTACACTGAAATGAGCCTCAATTTCAGGTTGATTATGTCTCTTCTCTTGAAATATGCAGAATCTTCGTGTGTAGTCATCGTATGGCCATTGAGCAGGGATGCCCTCCACATTAGAAGTAATTCACACTTCAACTTCAGTCAAGCACCATCAGCGGCTAAAACCCTGGATTGCCTGTGAATAAAATCATAGTCATGACAGCTGTGCAAAATGTTGCCTCAGAAACGTTAAGCGGTATTCATAATTCTTTCAACCAAGTGCACTGCTTACAGATTCAGAATATGTTTAACTCAGCTCTGTAAACTGTCAGCGGCTGGATTGCAACAGATCCACAATGTTCAGTTGTGTGTGGAAATGGGACAGCATTAAACAACACAATATTATAAGGTATTTAAAGGGGTATTTTTTTACATTCAGGATTATGGAGTCTGGATCAAACCAAATGTATCCCTCACTGTGACATAATCTAGGTTTGTTCAATAAAGGTAACATGGTATTTTCCAACATAATCTTCTGGCCTTTTGTTTAACCACAGTCTCTGAGGAGAAGGTCATAGGATAAATCTGATAGTTCCTGAGAGGCTCTGATCACTGGCATTTTTTAGCTGATAACTTGAGCCATAAATGCCATGTGAATCACTCAGGAGAAGCTGGAAAATGTTATATTATATTATATTATATTATATTATATTATATTATATTATATTATATTATATTATATTATATTATATTATATTATATTATATTATCCAGCCAAAACCTGACTCTTTGGTTTCCACATCACCAAAGAGCATATTGCATTAAATTACATGTTACGTGTAAAAGGGATCTTAGTGAGATAAAGCGACTAGAAGTCTCTAACGTGGAGAAAACCTATTTAGAATCAAATGCTCTCTTCAGAAGCAACTGTTGATGTTATTTCCCAGGTATAGTTGTTTCAGGGAGTATCACACACTGTCATTAGCACTAATGGAGCTGTCACACTGACTGCAAAAGTGGCCCTGAAGTCAGTAGGCTGTTCAATGGATACCTCTAAGGCCTGTCTGACTTTTATTGTCTATTTTGTTGCTGACATACAATTACTTACTGACTTCCCATCAAGAGATGTGTTCATGTTTACAGAATTGCGTCTGTGGTGTCACTATAGCATCAATAATCTATATTTGCTTTCTTCCCCCCAAAAGCTACAACAGCTTGGTTTCTCATGCAGTATGTTGGATTTGCCAACCTTTCCTTCAACACACACAGACACACTGTTTTTTCTTTATTTCTTTATATTTCCTAACTTCTGGCACAGAACTAATTTCATCCTCAATGCAGACCAAATTGATTTATGTCAACAATATGGATGGGGATTCTCCAGTCATCTTACTCTCGTTCTGGGGAAAACTCAAGGTTTCCCTGATTCCCGGAAGTCTTGTAACAGATTTGATTCATAACTTGGCTCATCTGATTTTCTAACATGCACTCATTTATCTCCCTTTATTAATGTAAGGGCAGAGATATGGCCAGTTTGACACTGAAATATTTAAATAAGATTAATATCCCAGCAACCCATAGTGACTTGAACATTATTCAGCTAGAAACAATCACTCCCATACGGAAGTCCTGCTGGAAAAAGCTAAAGTTAATGTTGTTGTTTAATTTTGTTTTTGTTTGCTTGTTTGTTTTTGTACCAACATATGTTTTTTTGTTCTGAAAAATGTATGTGAAATAAACTTGTTGATCAAATGAAGCTCTTCATCTAGAAATAGTTTGTGCTTCGGCTGTGATTTTGTGTTTGCTTCAATACTATTATAGGTTGTTTAATAATCAACATACCCCATTAAGTGTAAACAAAGGGTCAAAATGTGTTCCTTTTTTGTCTGAGCAATAACAGTGGAAATCAATAGTTCAATCAAAATGGTTCAATAGCTTATTTGTAGCCTAGACTTTAAGGTATGGGCCTGTACAAAAGGGAGTAAACTGTGACAATTAGCCCCCACCACAACATAAATTCTCAACGCTTTAACCCTTTCATGCATGAATTATGATAACCTCAGTCAGGATTTTTTTCCTATGTGTTTTTATTGCTCTTAGGGCATGAAAAACGTCTCAGGTTACTATTGTAACCATAGTTCCCTGAGAAACAGGGAACGAGACGATGCGTCGAACGACACGGTGGGAACGCCTCTTGCGTGATTGCGTCTGAAGCATCTATGCCAACTAGTCCAATGGAATGAGAGAATGAGCGTCACGGGCGGGTGACGTCATGAACCAGGAAAGGATAAGAGCACTTCCGCTGCTCGCCGGCATTTAGCTTCGACAGTTGCCGAAGCAAGCCGATCGCAGGGACGCAGGAAGTATGGCAGGGGGACGCATCGTCTCGTTCCCTGTTTCTCAGGGAACTATGGTTACAATAGTAACCTGAGACGTTCCCTTTATCGAAAAAGGGAACTTCGAGATGCGTCGAACGACACGGTGGGAACGAGAATACCCAACCCGCCATAATTACAAGTACCTGAATGTCAGTCTGTTGATCTAAGCACACAGCACCTGAGAACCTGGGGCAGCATCCAGGTCCAAACTGTAAAATCTTACGAATGTGAGCGGAGAGGACCAGCCCGCCGCATCACAAACATCTTGAAGAGATACCCCCTGCAATATGGCTTTAGAAGCCGCCATACTCCTGGTCGAGTGAGCTCGGACCACCAAAGGACAAGGCTGGCCCGAGTACTCGTATGCCAGTGAAATAGCCTCGACTATCCACTTACTGACTGTCTGTTTGGAAGCAGGAAGACCTTTCTTAGGTGATCCAAAGCAAATCAGTAATTGGTCGGACTTCCTGATTGAGGATGTCCGACGTACATACGTGTCCAATGCTCGCACTGGACACAAGAGGTGCAGTCTTTCCTGGTCCGCAGTTGCAAAAGGAGGACAGAAAGCCTGCAGCACAATAGGCCTCGGAGTCAAGGTTGGAACCTTAGGGACGTATCCCTGTTTTGGATATAGGAACGCCTTGACCATCCCCGGTGCAAATTCAAGGCAGGTGGGGGAGACCGAAAGAGCCTGAAGGTCACCAACTCTCTATAGGGACGAAATAGCTAGCAGAAAGAAGTCCTGAAAGTAAGGAACTTTTCTGAGACCGAATCTAAGGGCTCGAATGGAGCCCTAGACAGGCCTACTAGAACTACAGTCAAATCCCAAGCTGGCACCTTAGTGCGAATTGCAGGCCCCAGCCTCAAAGTGCCACGAAGGAAACGTGTAATCAGGGGGTCTCGACCCAAAGATATACCTCCCACCATGGTATGGTAAGCCGCAATGGCTGCCACGTAAACTTTTAGTGTGGAAGGACATAGACCTGACACAAAGCGCTCCTGCAGGAACTCGATTACTGTGTTGACAGAACAATTAACCGGATCCCACTGATGTCGGTGACACCATAAGGAGAAAACTCTCCATTTAAGCGCATACAGTTTCCTCGTAGCTGGAGCTCTGGAGCTTAGGATGGTCTCAACAGCCTCAGCTGAAAGACCACTATCTATAAGTTGGGCCCCCTCAGAGGCCAAACCCAAAGATTCCACATGTCTGGTCGAGGGTGAAATATTGTGCCCCCGGCCTGAGACAGAAGGTCCCTCCTCAAAGGGATCTCCAATGGAGGCCCGTCTAGCAGAAGGATCAGGTCCGCAAACCAGATCCGACTTGGCCAGCGTGGTGCTACTAGCAGTAGGCTTATTCCATACCGACGGACCCGCTCCAGAACTCCTGGGAGCAGAGCAACAGGGGGAAAGGCGTACAGACGTAGCCTCGGCCACGTCTGCACCATGGCGTCCAGCCCCAGGGGGGCTGGGTGCGTCAGAGAATACCAGAGAGGACAGTGCGTCGTGTTCTGAGACGCGAACAGATCCACCTCTGCCTGACCATATGCCTCCCAGATTTTCTCCACCGCCTCGGGGTGGAGTCTCCAATCCCCTGGCCTCAGCTCCTGCCTCGACAGGATGTCTGCTCCTATATTCTGGTCCCCAGGAATATACACTGCCCTCTGGGAGAGTACCTTCCCCAGAGACCACAGGAGGATCTGGTGCGCCAGTTTGCAAAGCGGACGCGAGCGCAGACCCCCCTGGCGGTTCAGATAAGAGACCACTGATGTGTTGTCTGTTCGAACGAGCACATGATGGCCTCTTAGGTCCGGAAGGAAATGTCTCAACGCATTGAAGACGGCCATCATCTCCAGGCAATTTATGTGCCACGAAAGATGATGGCTTTTCCACAGACCCTGAACCGAGCGGCCTTCCATTACCGCTCCCCAGCCGGTGAGGGAAGCATCTGTCGAGATCACAACTCGATGGCAAAGAGCTCCCAACACCGGACCCTGGGTTAAGAACCAGTGTTTACTACATATAACTAAGGCACGAAAGCATCGCCGCGTGACCTTGATATGCAAGTGGGTTTCCCCTCGGGGAGAACCCTCTGGTCCTGAGCCAGCACTGTAAAGGTCTCATATACAGCATGCCAAAAGGAATTCCGTTGGACACTGCTGCCAGTAGACCCAACAGTCTCTCGAACTGTTTACAATGCGTGACTGGTTTTGGGTTAAGAACCAGTGTTTACTACATATAACTAAGGCACGAAAGCATCGCCGCGTGACCTTGATATGCAAAGTGGGTTTCCCCTCGGGGAGAACCCTCTGGTCCTGAGCCAGCGCTGTAAAGGTCTCATGTACAGCATGCCAAAAGGAATTCCGTTGGACGCTGCTGCAACAAGACCCAACAGTCTCTTGAACTGTTTTACAGTGCGTGACTGGCCTAGCCTCAGCTCTTCTGTGGCTGTTAGGATACTAAATCCCGTACCACACCAAGGAAAGTGGTTCTCAATACTGGAGAAAGCACACTCTTCTTGGTATTGAGCCTCAACCCCAACATCTGCATATGAGCGAGAACGACACCTCGGTGCCGAACCGCCAACTGCTCTGATTCCGCTAGAATCAGCCAGTCGTCGATATTATTCAGAATGCGAACGGGGTGACAAAGCTAGGCCGAAAGGAAGAACCCGATATTGGTATTCTTTGCCCCTGAAAGAAAACCATAGGAACTTCCTGTGCTGAGGGAGGATGGAGATATGGAAGTATGCATCCTTTAGATCTATCGTGACAAACCAGTCCTCGGATCTGATTTGGGTCACGATCTGTTTGAGGGTCAGCTATCTTGAACTTTAGTTTCTGAACTGACCGAATTAACAGGCGAAGATCTAAAAAGGAACGCAACCCTCCATCCTTTTTTGGAACAATAAAATAATGGCTGTAAAAACCCGACTCTCTGACGGGTGAGTACACCTGTTCTATAGCTTCTTTTGCTAACAGGGCCTTTACTTCTTGTTCCATTACCAGAGCCTGCTCGGGATGCACCACTGTGGGCAGCACCCCGCTGTAATGAGGAGGACGAGAGCCAAACTGGATTCTGTATCCTTTCTCTACAATCTGCAGGACCCAATGAGAAATATTCGGCAGAAGCTTCCACGCTGCCAAAAATTTACTAAGGGAACCAGCCTCTCGAGGCTGGCCTCTGGTGTTACTGAGAGAGCCAAATCTGGAGCCTGAAACATAATGGCAGGAACTACCTGACCTGACTGCTCAAAAGCCCCCCTCAGAGGGCGCGAAACCAATGCTGTGCTGCAGCATAGCATCAGCGACTCGCTGGAGACCGCTGCGCCCTGAAGCACCGGAGGTGGCAGGGTTGGCAGGAGGGTCTCGTGAGGACCCCGAAATGGAACGGGCACCGTGTAATGAGGTGTACACCACTCCACTTCGGTCGGGGCTGTCCTCACTTTCTGTGCACATAATATGATGAACTAGACGGCTGGAGCTGCTCACGCCCAGCAGCCCCAGGGGGCTGGACACAGCGAGGGAGAAACCTTATTATATATATTTTTATATATATATATATATATATAATGTATCACCTAACAACGAACGCATGGAATGCGTCGCCGAAGAGACGTGAAGGCTCAAATTTCACTATATCCAGAACCCCAGCAGATCGGCCTGATAAGCCTGGAGCATTATACTATAGTTTTCTATAAACATTCTCCAGCTGACCTGCTGCCGTATAAGCTTTACCCATAAAACCAAAGTAGCTATGCTTAAACCTACGCGCTGCCTCGGCAAACGCGAGATCCCAGCCACAGAATCTTATTTTGCAAAGTACACTCGAAATCTAAGCGGTGCCTCGGCAAACGCGAGATCCGAGCTAGATTCTGATTACAACATTGAACCTACGCGCTGCCTCGGCAAACGCGAGATTCTTTAGTAATAGGCTTATTGAGCAAAGCAGAGGCTTTAAATGACGATGCTGGACCAGGTGAAAACAGCATTTTTCTATTTTTTTTTTTTTTCTGTTCAGCCTGGGGCATTATATCATAACCGTAATCTTTCAACCCTCTAACCTTGAATAAATCTTTAACACGAGGGCTGAAAGTAGTAATAAAATACGGTTTATCCCACAATTTAAATATTCAGTGTGTAAATCAGGGAAAAAGGGAAGCCTCGTGGTGGAGATAATGTGATAGATGTAAGAAAACGCTCGATAAGTTTTTAGGAGCGTCCCTAATCTCAGCTGGCCATTAAATATTTAATTTATTAACAGCACGGGACAAAACCTCCACCAGTTCATCATATACTGGGGAAATAGATGGCGAATCTAATTCAACAGTGTGTGTGCTTGCTTTCACTTTCAATATTCTAAAACATTTAACCTCCACGGAGGAAGAATATGAAGGAAAAAGGGCTCTCTCTCTCCCCGAGCGGAAGAAACCGCAGAGCGTGCTTCCGACACCGGGGAGATAGAGCTGGATCTTCCGGGTAAGGAAGGAAAAAAGGCCCACGGACCCGTTTCAAACCCCTCCAAAAGATCCATCTGCGATCCCCAGGAATGCATTCCCCACGCTGCCTCGGCAAACGCGGGTCCTGGGAATCGCAAGCCTGTCACTATCATACAGAGTGACAGGCGAGAGCAGAGCATACTATTTCACAGAGTTGGAACTCAGCCCCCACCTTTTTTTCTTTCAAGGGCTGAGAAGTATGCTCTACCCCAAACAAATTAAACAAAACTCGTGTGTGTCCCCACCCGTTTAAATAAACGCGGGCAGGGAGGAACACACTGTTTGTACATTTGTTTCGCCATAACGTTTCCATACAATATTGCAACAGACAACAATAAATAGACAGAGACAGTTTTGACACAGATCGCTTGCTGAGGCAACAGAAGCTAAATGCCGGCGAGCAGCGGAAGTGCTCTTATCCTTTCCTGGTTCATGACGTCACCCGCCCGTGACGCTCATTCTCTCATTCCATTGGACTAGTTGGCATAGATGCTTCAGACGCAATCACGCAAGAGGCGTTCCCACCGTGTCGTTCGACGCATCTCGAAGTTCCCTTTTTCGATAAAGGGAACAAGATTTGATTTGATTTTTTTTTTTAAACGAAATTTTCAAAGAGATTTTCAGATGTCCACTTGAGTGGACAGCATGCATTTATGGTTTAAACTGAAGAGATACTGTATTAAACATAATACAATAATCAAACACATAAAGTATGTGTATTTAACAAACTAATCAATACAATTATATCAAATCATGTGAAAACTATAAAATATATTAAAAAATATATAAATCCGAAATATTGCAAAGGCAATGACCTTCATACAAGTTGGACTTCGTGTATATTTGATATCAGAACATGAGGATGTGATTCCATCAGAATTTTCTACAGCCTGACAAGGTACAACTGGAAACCACTCAGATGCTCCCTCCAGTGTACCATTAGCTGATAATTCTGATTATGTTCAAGATGGACACATTTCTAACATAGCCCTCCTCTGAGAAAACCTAGCCACACGTATTTTTCAATCTCATCTGAAATGAGCAGTGTTGGGGCAGGCATAACGCATTCAGATTACTTGTTTGATGTTACAAATAAAGTAATGTGTTACAAGTAACATGAATTACCTAATCAGATTACTTTTTGATCTAACAAGTAATGTGCATACGTAATCAGATTACTTTTTGTTGTTACGAGTAAAAACACGCATTTCAAGTAACATGCATTACAGAATCTGATTACTTTTTGATGTTACGAGTAAATAATTGCATTACATGCAACATTCATACGTAATCAGATTACTTTTTGATCTAAGAAGTAATGCATTACGTAATTAGATTACTTTTTTGATGAAATGAGTAAAGTAATGCATTACAAGCAACATTCATTACGTAATCAGATTACTTTTAGATCTAAGAAGTAATGCATTACGTAATTAGATAACTTTTTGATGAAATGAGTAAATAATGCATTACAAGTCACATAAATTATGTAATTACGTAACTTTTTTCAATGTCAATGAAATTAGCATTCTAATAATACAAATACATGTATTTACAGTCAAAAAAGGCACTGCAGATTAAGTATTTTCAAAAACAATATTCACAGTTTAAGTATGAATTGTAGCTGAAATATAGCCATTGATGCATGAGGTCCACTACAGTGGACAGGTGATTAATCAGATTTTTCTCCCAATCTAAAATCAAAACTTGGAAAATTTTACTGTGATATGACTCATTAGATATTGCTTGATGCTGCAATGTTTTTTTTTTTTTACCTACAAGAGTCTCCTAGGATAGAAGGAATGGGTGGATATTCGGGAGCAACTTGGCATGTCTGACTGACCATTGGCCATCTTGGTTTGGAGGGGGGGGGATCAAAACACAATGGCTTACAACTTGGTTGCAATGTATAGGATGATGCACCAGGGTCCACTGAAGAGATTGATGTGCAACTTTGCCATCAAAACCCTTGCAAATTCAAGAAAATGCTTTTTAAATAGCTGTCCACTGTAGTGACCACTATGCGTGAAGCATTATAAGGATATGGAGAATTTAAATTAGCCAGCATAATAAATATACCTGATAAAATATACTCAGTTTCAAAACACAATTATAATAATATTTAAAAACAAATTGACAGAATTTTCCAATCATGCCTTCAGGGACATCAGCCATCCGTTTCAGCAACAGTGCAAAAATAAAACAATAAAAAAAAAAAAAAAAAAAAAAAAACATTTTTGTTCATTTATTTCAGGAATGTCCCCAGGGAGATCTGAAAATGACTAAATTTCCTCTTTGCTACCAAATGCTCTGTATATTGGAAAGTCATCCATTTCAATGGCTTTATTTTCCCAGTGTTAACTCAGGCCATCCGTATGCAGGAAAACACTCTGCGAAATAAATGTCACAATTTAATGAAAGATAAAGGCTTAAAGTAGTGAAACAATAAGATCCATCATTGTGACAAATGAGAGACAGAGAGATTAACATTCTTCGCCAAGAGATTACATCACAATGAATGAACCCACAATGGTGTTTTTTCTCTGCTACTGCACAATAAAAATGTGTATAGGGACCAGTGCATACAGAAAAGATTTTAGGGCAAGTTCCATCACATAGCAGACATTGCTTTGTGGTGAGTTCAATACTGTTATCATTTTTCTCTGTTTAATCTCGATCTGGAGTGGCCGATAGACATCTGAAGCACTTTCAAACAAATCCGAATGTATCCTCTCATCGCTATGGATATTTCCCAAGGTCATCGTTCCTCAGACGCCACCCAGCATTTCCGAAAACACCTGCTGTTGAAAATATTAATGCAGCCACACTATAATAAAAGTACATTCAAATCTGCTGTCCATTCTTATTCAGTATAGTAATGGGTATGGTAATGGTATATATATATAATTTATTATTTTCACCAGTCTGAATACAAAATCAAGCACGGACGACGACCAGAAAACCCTAATATTGTCACTGCTTCATCTGGACTATAAATGATACTTATGGGAATAAATTGGATTTCAGCTCTGGTAACACAAATGAGAAATAATTCATTTCCATGCACATATTTTCCACAATTTACAAAGTTTGTGTAGACATTACGTCAGATACGCAATGTCTGTCTATCCTTAATTTTAATATAAGCAAAAACAATAAGAAAACATGCAGAGGTAGTATAGGGTGCATACATCAGTGCACAAGGTGATGATTAAACATACAACACTTCCTGAAGACTGTTTATCTCAGCAAGCTTCTGCTGCCCTCAGAGGTTAAGCCTGGCACTTAAATCATCAGATAAAGGACCATATGTATATTATGTAACTGATGTTATGGTCTCAAAATTCACTTTATCCTCTGACTCTAACCGCTCAAGCCCATATGCTTACTCAGCATGGATGAGTCATTATTCTTCAACCTCCATTAACATGAAAAGAGGATTTGCGGTTATATTCGTTGCATGTGTGTTTCATCTCAGACACTACTAGGCACTTTTTATGAAGCGATGAAAAAATGACTAGATTTTTCTTTTCTTTTTTTTCTTTTTTTAAACAAATGGTCAGATAATGGGGTGCTTAACCTTCAGAAAATGATCGTCAACCTCAGGAGATTAAACTAAATATTATATGAGGGTTTTATTTTCTATTAATTTTAAATGTTTGCCACATTGGCAACACTGTTATCAAAATTTTTGACTACAGTCTAAATGCAGAACTGATACTTGCAATACTGACATTATAGAGATACAATATAATTTCTTCATATGAAAATATTGTTTTCTAGACTAAATGTTAATTAGGCATTTAATTACTTATTTAGCATGAACATTGTTGTGTAAAATAATCATAAGACATCTCTCATTCAAACAGGAAAGTGGATTGAGTAATGTCAGAGAAACATCTGGAGTTATTTCTTATAAATAAAAGTTGAATAAGATTTATTATGAGGCGATTGTAAGTTAACTGACACTGAAATGTATTGTTGTTAATGATAAACAATAACAGTAGTCTGAGATTTTGCAGTTAATTAAATGTTGCTATTATTAGCCATTTTGTCTTCAATTTAACAAATGTATTGACACTGGCAATATTAACCTTGATTGTTAGTAAAAAGATACAATTAAACAAATACTATGTAAAATTTCCTTTATAGAAACTACATTAATTTGGAGATTCATTGTTTATATACTGTATAGAAATTTCAGTATAAAGTGTGGTTAATCGTGATTATTCACAGAAATTTATACAAAGAATTAGTTAAAAACATCAAGGTTCATTTTACATAAATTACACCGTTTGGTCAGTTCAACTTAGAAAATGAACTTTTTGGGGTGACATCTAAAATAACTTTGTTGAAATGTTGAAATGAAATAAATGATTTAAGATTACTGATTACAACTAATATATAATTCAACAAACCTGAAAAAAATCAAGGTTTAACTGAAGCATAACTGTCAGTGATATCATTCTCCAGCAATGTAAAATTACTTAAGTTTGATATCATCTTTTTAGTTTTATATGATGACAGTCATTTTCCACATTAAATACCAATAAAAAATGAATTCCTTAATTTAGTTGAAGGAATTTTCACACGGTGTAATTTTGTTCATTAAAAATAAATCAGTTACTTAAGCCAACACAATTTAGTTTTCCATCTTAAAAATATATATAAATTACGTCAAATGCTCTCATTGACAAATTCGGAACAATTAGTTCATGTGTTCAAGACTTCAAGGCTAGATTATTGTAATGCTCTACTGGGTGGTTGCCCTGCACGCTTAATAAACAAACTACAGCTAGTTCAAAACGCAGAAGCTAGAGTTCTTATACCAGAACCAGGAAGTATGACCATATTAGCCCGGTTCTGTCAACACTGCATTGGCTGCCTATTAAACATCGTATACATTTTTAAATATTGCTGATTACTTACTTAAGCACTAAATGGTTTAGCTCCCCAGTACTTGAGCGAGCTCTTAACGCATTATAGTCCTAACCTATTGCAATCTCAAAGTTCCGGCCAGTTGATAATACCTAGAATATCAAAATCAACTACTGGCGGTAGATCCTTTTCCTATACAGACACACTCTGTCAGTTCAAAGCTAGATTAAAAACACATCTCTTTGACCTAGCATTCTAATAATTTCGACTTCTATAATTCAATATTAGGCTGCATAGATTAGGTCAGCTGGAACTGGGAACACTTCCCTTAAATCCTGATGTACTCGTTACATCATTAGAAGAATAGCATCTATGCTAATTTTAGTGTCGTTGTTTATCCCGAGGTTTTCCAGCAGCCTGTCGGATCCAGGCCGTTTCCAGATCTGACGAAGGACCTTCGCCTGGACCCGATGACAACGCAGTGCTGAAGTGCCAACTAGCCTTTCCCTATGGAGGATCCCTATTCCACTCTACAGATAAAGCGTTGTGGAAATTTCGGTTCGCGTACCTACCCGAAGTGATAAAATAAAATAAAATTCTGCATAAAAATGTATAGGCAAGACAAGTTAGTTTGTTTAGGCATGGTTTGTAGGGAATTACAAACCTGCGCACATATTCAAATGCACATAACTATAGAATCAATTCTTAACGCGCATGTGAATGCCATCAGCGTTTATCACAGGTTCGCATTTAAAGTCTGTTTAGAGAGAACGGTGTCATCTTAGTGGCCCCTAATTTAATAACAAATTATCATTTCGACGGAAGTGAATCAATCAAAACTAACTTTAGCTGGCAATAACATTATTCAAGAACCACTATAAAACCAAACCAATCTCTGTTACCTTAAATTATATGTAAATTATATCTCTTTAAAACTGCTTTGAAACAATCTAAATTGTTAAAAGCGCTATATAAATGAGGATGACTGACCAGTTAGTTTAACACAAATTAATTAAGTACACTTCACTTTTAAATACTGTTTATTAGGTTGATTGAACACAATAAATTAAGTTGTGACAAAATAAAAAGTTAAATTGTGTTCCTTTAGCACATTTTAGTTAATTAAACTGAACAAGAGGCAAAGAAAATCCTTTTTTGAGTGTATATTTGTTGTTATACATGATGTTTACTTTGATGCAACATAATGTGTATAATAACCTCAAATCACAATTTCACATTGAAGCAAAATTTGATGTTCAGCAAGGGGCCAAGGTCTCACTACATCCAGTGTGATGTCAGAAGCTACGCCAGTGCCCAATGCGCCACCTTGTGACTCCCTATCCCCTTTTCGCCCAGGAAACCTGATTTGTTGTATGTAGGTTTCTGATTGAAAGGGTTTTTAGGTGTAAAGGTAGGTTTTGAGTGCATGGTTCGAATGTCCATCCTGAGCTTTATTGGAAATTGTATTTTGGGTCAATGTAACTAGATTAAGTTAAAACAGCATTCCCTTGTTTTATGTTACATTAACCTGATTGAATTATGTTACAACAGCAAAAAATGTTCCGCTGTCAAGGGATCTTGCGCTGCGTAGATGACGCTTTGGGAATGCCCCTGCGTGATTGCGTCTGAAGCACTTGTGTCAACTAGTCCAACGGGCAGGTGACGTCATGACCAGGAAAGGATAAAAGCACATCCATTCTGACCGGCGTTAGCTTCTGTGCCTCAGCAAGCGCTCTGTGTTCATACTGCCTGTCTTATTTATTGTTGTCTGTCACTATATCAGTTACAAGCATAAATATTATGGCGAACAAACAAACCTTAGATCGTGTGCCTTCCTTATGGCCTTCCAATTTTTCCTGATCTCCACTAATAAAATGTGAGATACCGGATCAAACCCTTTCAGCTCGGTTTTTCAGTTCTAAAAATATTTGTTTAATAAAGGGCGCTGAAAGAACTTGGGTATGGGCTGATGCCAAAGGAAGAACTGACGCTTGTGAGCTATCAGTCCTGTCACGGCTTAAGGCACCCCTTAAGGCTGGACATTACCCTCCAGGCCAGTTAGAACTACTATGGCGCTGGTGGGTAAGGCGTAAATGGGGGGATCCAGCCATTAACATATCCTTGAATAGGATAGAGTGTCGTTTCTTGTGCTCCCCCTCAGAAAGATTGGGGACTGGGATCGCATTCTCAACCGTTGTTCCTGCCAAAAAGGTTTTGGTCAAAGAAAAGTCTTGATGCCACTGGTGTCAGACCTCTGAGGGTAGCCTTGACCGGGCTGGAGCGGTGTACACCTCAGTATACTGTGCCCGCCCCATCTTCGTGCCCTCAGGGGGCCGTTCCACCAACCCCGCCACCCTTGGTGCCTCGGGAAAAACTCACACCCTCTAAAGGGGGTTCAAAAACAGTCAGTTCGGTTGTTTCCTGCCAGTATGCAGGTCACTGAAGTGGCTGTTCCAATTACACCAGACGCCAGTCTCAAGAGGCTGGTACCCTTAGTAGACTATCTGACAGAATGGAAGAATCTGCCAAATTTATCTCAGTGAGTCCTACAGATCATAGAGAAAGGCTAGAGAATCCAGTTCGGTTCTCGTCTGCCACACTACTACGGGGTGTTGCTCACGTTGCTCACCCCGAGCAGGCACTGGTAATGGAGTGGAAACTCTGTTAGCGAAGGAAGCTATAGAGCAGGTGTATTCACCCAACAGAGAATTGTTTTTACAGCCATTACCTCATTGTTCCGCAAAAAGGATGGGGGGGATTGCATCCTATATTAGATCTCAGTTGATTTGTGCAGTCAAGAAACTCAAGTTCAAAATGCTGACACTCAAACAGGTCGTGACTCAAATACGATCAGAGGACTGGTTTGTCATGTAGATCTAAAAGACGCATACTTCCATGTCTCCATCCTCAGTCACCACATGAAGTTCCTGAGGTATTCTTTTGGGGGCAAAGAAAACCAAAATCGGGTGTTTCCAGTCAGTCTAGCTCTATCACCCCGCACATTTACCAAATGCGTAGATGCAGCTATGGCCCCGCTCAGGCTGCAGGGCATATGCATTTTGAACTACATAGAAATCTGGCTGATTCTAGCGCAGTCAGAGCAATTGGCAGTTTGGCATCGAGTTGTCGTCCTCGCAAACATGCAGAAACTGGGGTTGAGACTCAATGCCTTCAGTCACGATGCATTCTATTGCCCGCTCGTGTAGCTGCCATCCTCACAGCCACTAAAGAGTTAAAGCTAGGCCAGTCATGCACTTTGAAAAAGTTTCAGAGACTTAGGCCTCATGGCAGTGGCGTCCAATGTGATACCTTTGGCCTGCTGTACATGAGACCTTTGCAGTGGTGGCTCAGGACCAAAGGGTTCTCCCCGAGGTGAAACCCACTTCGTATGATCAAGATCTCTGCACCTTGGTTATATGGAGGAAACCTTGGTTCCTATCCCAGGGTCCAGTGTTAGGAGCTCTTTGCCATCGAGTTGCGCTCTCGACAGATGCTTCCCTCACTGGCTGGGGAGCGGTAATGGAAGGCCGCTCAGCTCAGGATCTCTGGAGGAGCCATCATCTTTCGTGGCACTTAAATTGGAGATGACTGGAGATGATGGCAGTCTTCAGTGCGTTGAGACAATTCCTCCCAGACATGAGGAGCCATCATGTGCTTGATCGGTCAGACAACATATCTGTGGTCTCCTATATAAATCATCAAGCGAATCTGCATTCACGTCCACAATGCAAACTGGCGCATCAGATTCTTTGTGGTCCCTAGGGAAGTTTATATTTCGGGGCATCAGAATGTAGGAGCAGACATCCTGATGAGACAGGGGCTAAGGCCCGGGGAATGGAGGCTCCACACATTTGGGGGGAGCACATTTGGTGCATGTTTCCTCCGTGGTGCTTGTAGACCAGGACAGGAGTATGGCGGCGTAGAGGCCTTATTATATAAGCAGGTATCCCTGCAGGATGTGGTATGCGGCATCACATTCGTAAGGTTTTACAACTTCTGTAAAACCGTGCTCTTGTCTTCTCGTTCCCAAAGCGTCATCGACGCAGAGCGAGTTCCCTCAAAAGGGAACATCTCAAGTTTCGACTGTAACCCTACTTCCCTGAGCAGGGAACGAGATGGTGCGTCACTTTGCCATAGTCTCTGCATTTCTGTGATAGACTTGATTCCTGTGATTCACCTCAGACCAGATGCGCTTTTATCCTTTCCTGGTCGTGACGTCACCCACCCGTGATGCTCACTCTCGCCATTGGACTAGTTGACAAGTGCTTCAGACGCAATCACGCAGAGGTGTTCCCAACGTGTCATCGACGCAGCATCTCGTTCCCTTCTCAGGGAACTAAGGTTACAGTCGTAACTTGAGATGTTTTGTAGGTAGAATCAGGTAGAATATACACATGTCCCCTTTCTACAGTGTACATAATAGTTTACCAAACATTTTATAGATTTCACAATTAAAAAAAAAAAAAAAACATGGTACATTTTTTTTATAAAGGTCAAAGGATAGCAATGTATTGTATATGTGGAAAGTGCTATAGCTGCTATTTAGATCTAGTGAAATTAAATATTAAAGATAGCTGAGACAAAGATCTTGAAAAGACACAACTGTATACAGTTTGTGCATCTTCACTAATGTCGTTCTGCATGTATTCTAGGAGGATAAGCAAATCTGTACTACCCCTACAAATGAACTCTCTCTAAAAATGCCCCTTGAGGAAATAAACATGCTAAACATGATTTAATTTCAATTGGTGCTATTGTTGTGGCCTCTCTTTACTGAAATTATGTAGACAGTGCTCTTCACCTTTCAAGACATTTCCCATCTAGAATCTACCGACAGAGAGTCAAGCCCTAAGGCTAACACGCCATCACTAAACAAGCCAAAACTTCATTCCACTTTTCGGCTGACTCTTGTCCTTTCTTCCATTTTTCCCAGCTGTGCCATCTCAACATCACAGAACTTGACATTTGCACAGGTAATATAATGAGACCTGTTCCTGTTATTTGGAAACTAATGCATTTTGAGCTTGGGCTATTTTTCACTTGACATTTACATACATTAATACCTGATTAGCTCTCGTTTTCAGTGCCAGCTTGCATTTTGAGCCCGTATGGAAATAGCAATTTATTTCTTGCGATGCTTTTACATTTTTGTTTAATTACTCCAGCACTAAATCAAATGCACAGAATGTACAGCATGAGTATTTAGAAGGTTCTTGCAGGGGGAGATTAGCTTTGCCGAATTACAGATCAAGCAATCTGAACCCTGATCTCTGTTTATGAGCTAGCAGCGCTTTATGTCTGATGTTTTTTAAGATGGAGGGCTGATAGTGATCAGATTCTTACTCTGTCATGCTGGCTCTTAAAAACATTAAGGCCATATCAGTTATCATATCACCTCATATTTTTAAAAGCAATTTAATTTCATAAGAAGTGCGTCAGCTCTGCATTTTTTGTCAGATCTGTGCTAAATTCCTTCATTCTTGTGTCTTGCGAATTATATAATAAGGTCATGTTTGCCAAATGGTTTAAGAAAAGCATCTTCTATTGGCATCTGTCAAAGTCAGTTAAATGTCAGGCTCTTCTGTGACGTTTCCATTTTTCACACTTATTCAGTAACATTGTGCAAATATTTTACCTGGATCAATTAGCCTTCAAACCCGAGTACCTACAAGACACGAGTGCATCTTGATTGATAGTTTTTCAACAATCTCTCAGGCAACTAATCCTATAAAATGTATTAATTTCCTCCTTGTATGAGATCTTTTTTAATTAGTCAGTAATTGGTGCTTAATGTGTTGTAGTAAGAGAGCCATTGAATGCAGCACCATGTGGGGATGGCAGCATAGATTCCATTGTGCATGAATGAATAATGCCATTGATCCGTCAGACTTGTGACAGGCAGTCGGCTTGGACAAGAGAGTCAAAAGCATGTTTGTATGCCAATCGTCTGTACATAAGCCTGGCTTGTAATCAGTGGGAATCTAATTAACCTTTTCTCCATAATGATTGCTTAAGTGACTCTCATGACAAAGGCTTTCAGAGGATGCTCACAGACAACCGTGTGGCCACTTTTGAACTGTGAAGGTCCTGGTGAAGTATCTGAGGGTTGGGAAACGTACATGAGCCACTGACTGTTAAATCTCTCGCCACTTGGAAACAGTGGTGAGTGAAAATCATTGACTTAAATGCTAATTTACTGCTTCAAATGATTCATTCGCCTCACGAACGGAGCGTAGAGACACTCTGCGGTCATCAGTCATGCTTAGTTCTTTTAGTCAGTCTGAGTTTATCTACACAAACAACTTGTAATGACATTTAATGGAATAGAATAATGCTGGTGTAAGAGGAGTATTCTTGATCCAATTCAACTGATTCCCTTCATAAGTATAGATTATTGCTTGTAAATGCCTGCTTTGTGATATCCCCTTATTCATATTCGCAATAACTGGGGCAAATTCTCAAAGCCTACGATAATGATTTGAACAAGAGAAGAGGATAATGACGGCCTGTGGCACATGATTTGACTACCTTAGACTGATTTCCTTTAATAAGAGGCAAATCTGTGTTCCTCACTTTCAATCTGTCTCGAATGAAGATGACCTGTCGAATCTCTCAGATTCTGCAGTCTGACAATATAATTTATACCTTGGAACGGTAATTTCTTCGATGCAGTTGCGAGTTTGAAATACAAATTAGAAGCAGGCGTGCGATTAACTCCAATCACAAGCACTTGTGCTAGGCCATCTGAAGTAAAAATCCTTCCCTCGGTAATCAAACCAAATAACCTCCTACACGACACAATAGGCACCACCTTGCTTTCGTTAACCCTAAACAGTGAAGAAATGACAGGTGAAATCTAAATGCGCTAACTAGTCATTAGCATACGCTGAGGGTGGATTTGCAAAGCCTCTCTTGTGTGCTGTTGATTCGCCTGCTCCATCTGCCCGCTTCCGTCTCAGCTGCTTTAATGGCTGTATAAAAGTATGAAAAAGAGCACAGTGACAGTTCCAAAGTAGATCCCCCACCCTTCTTCCCCCCTCAGAGCGATTAAAGAGCGAATGTGAGGTGGTGACAGCTCTGGCTTTTGATCATGTTGCCTGTCGGTGGAGTGTTGACTGGTGGGGAGTCTGGCCAGGTAGTAGTCTTATAAAGGGGCAAATCGTGAGGCAAGGAGAAAAAAGGACTGTGGCAAATCAATGCTTTCAGTTAGTTGAGAATAAAGACAATGGGTACTCTCTGAGTTTTGGTTTATGTTTAGCCGGATTTTATTCATTTAGCTAATATTCAGCACATTCTAACATCCGGGTTGAAAGGCAGTGTAATGCAATATATAATGGTACATATTGTTTGTCGCACGGGTTCGGAATACCTAGTTGTGTTCAGTTTCATGAATTGGAAGACATAAATCATACCTAATCCTTTCATAATATGTGACACTAAGCTGAGAAAGTAAATACAAATGAGAGGATGTAGCCAGCATGGGTGGCTGCTGGATTCAGGTACTCATTATAATATCAATGTGAAAGGAAATTCAATGTGGTAATAAAAAGTAGACAGAGAAAAATAATAGTATTCCAGAATGAATAATTGATGTGTGCTACAAAGATACTGTAATGCATTTGCTTTTACAACAAAAAAACCCCACCAGGTCTGCACTATGGACTAAACTGCAAAAAAAGAATGGTAAAACAAATGTTTTATGTGACATTAAGGCTATTAATTTTCTTATTATTAATAACTTTTGTGTTTGCATACAATATGTGAGAATAACAAACTCTGAGCTATGCGAAGTGTGCATGACATGTAATGAATGACACATGCTTGAATTGCATTATTTGCTAATGCTAATAATGCAATTCAACTAACCATATGATCATGATCCTATAGCGAAATAAATAAAACATGCTTAATTTATTTTTGTTGTTGACCAATCAAACTCTATAACAAGAATCTTCAAAAACACATCACAAAGTAAAATTTAAATATAAGCACCCTGAAACGAAAGCAAGACCACCCTAAGTTGATACTGTAGTAATATAATAGTATTGGCGAAACAGATTTGGCAAACTCTCCATTGAATTTTTGAGTTTGCACTCTGGAGAACTGAGCTCTGCGTCCCAATGTCCATACTATCCACCCTTTCTGCCCTAAATAGTATTGAAAATTACTAATGTCACATACTATTTAGGATGGATAGTATGCACATTGGGACGCAGCTAATGTAAGAGATTCATTATCAGTGTAGACAACGTTACTGATTTTAATGAAATGTTGTGAGATTGTAAACTGAGAGGAATGAAGGCTTAATTGTGATAGTAAATTGAGCGCTGTTTCGTGCTTTTCAGGATATATAGCTACTAATCCATTGAATACAAGTACAGTCTTGGGGAAAGTTACTTTTAAAAGTAATGCATTACAATATTGCATTACTCCCTGAAAAAGTAAATAAGTGAGTTACTTTTTATGAAAAGTTATGTGTTACGTTACTTTTGCGTTGCTTTTTCTTATCTGGGCTAGACTTGCTTGTTTATTTTTTAATAACAAACAAAAACTAAAGTTCTATTTTTTGTCAAATGTGAAGCCCTTTCACACCCAAAAGTGAAATTAATAAGCCTCAGTCTGAAGGAAATACAAATTCACGGTTGTACAGTAGAGGACGCAGCTCAAGCAAATCTTTTAGCATTTGCTGCCATTCTGGATTGCAGAAGAATAGGAAGCATAAAGAAAGTTCAGCACTCTTACTTTAGAAGTAGTAAATGAAACAAAAATGTAATGTTTATCTAAAGCTTATTCTAATGCTTGTTCATATGGTTGAACTGGATCATCAAAGGTCAGCAGCAAAGACATTGGTTAATAAAGTGAGATTAAAAGACAAAGTATATTTTTATTTAACATATTTAATATTCTGCGTTTGCTTTTCACCATTTTTATTCATTCTGAGGAATACTGAATCTGCTTTTGTGCAAGTGAGATGAGTAAATGTATGCTCAGATTTAGTCTAGATAGAACTACAATAACCATCATGTTTACACAGAGCACACAACGCCTCTGCACTTACTCACGACTCAACACGTCAGTCAATAAATGAAAAAAACTTAGTAACTCTAAATAAAACAAGTCCTAATTTCCTCTCTTATTTTTTGAAGAAAGCAGCCAAACAAAATTAAACCTCACACAAAAGCTCAGATGTAGAATGCAGAACTCCTATTCTGACTGCTTTTCATCCCATCCCATTCACCGGGGTTCTTTTAATGCAATCTGCAGAAATCAGCTAATGTGTCTGGAATTCACATTTTCATTCACAGAGGTTGAGTAAACCTCCATATAAAATGGGGAGGAAAAAGTCTCCTGTCATGTCTACACTTGCTAAAAGCATGTATTTAACGTATTTAATTTCCCTCTGAAATGAAAGAAAGTGAGAGGTAAAAGACTGTCTCCAAAGGTCACACTTGTTTTAGCAATTTTCAAAGAGATTAAAACTATGTCACTTATTGTACTAAAACTCTATTATATTACGCCATCATTGCAACACCTCATTAATCTCAAGCATTAAGCTCTCTATAAATGCGAGATGTTGTGCTGTTAGAGCATCTTTACCACAGCACAAGGTACTTTACAACTCTCGTCTGAACATGTTCCCCATAACTATCAATGCATGAAAGAGACAATAAACCTGCACATCACAAGTTGAATGAAGATGATAAAACACCACTGTTTAGTGTGATGGGATTTTAAAATTGCATTCTGACACAAGCCCCTTTGTACTCTGGTGGGTAATTAGAAAGTGTGCAGTACAGTCGTGCAAATTAAAAAATAAATAAATAAGTGAAGGGTAGAAGCTTGGCATGAATCCCCAGGGCATCCATTAAAGGATGTTTTCTTGAATTGAGGTTAGGTGCATTGATCTCTGTCGAGACTGGCGAAGCTGGGAGTTAGCGTTCCTGGCTGCAAGCATGACTCATTTCATACATTATTCCAATTAAAGTGCTATGAATCATGGCCTCTTGGGCTGGGAATGCACCAAACTCATCACAATGGCCCCTGTCACTTTCTGGTCTCATATTAGAAAGAAAAGACAGTTGAGTATATTAAAATGAGCAGAAAGAATAATGCTTTCCCTATTCTTTTTTAAAACATCTTTGTCATCTTATCATATCTCACCACACAAAAACGTCTCTTGGATTTTGTACAAGCATCAGCTTTGTCTTGATGGATGGTATACGGTGTAAAACAGACATGTAATTTGTAATGTGTGATGCAACAAGGTTATTTAGCTAGTAATACTATGTGCGATGTGGTGTGTTGCTGTAACAACCAGTCTGTTATTAGGTGAAGGACATTCAAGACTGATTCTCAAGCTATTCAGATATCATTCATCTTTTTTCAGTATATAATCTGGGGCATTTGTATTTGTCTCTAAAACAACATTCTGATTGCCTCGTGGAGGACTCAACCTGGTTAAAATCAATTGCTTTTATGGCATATTTTAACACTATGCCAAATATATGCCAATTTCACAGAAAACTGCCTTGGCTAGCATTTATTTACTGCAAACCAGAGCACCTGTCCTCTGGAGATAAGTGCCAATATGTTTTTTTCCTTAAGCATTTGTAAAACATGTCAGGCTACATTTTTCTATTTTCTTCTGTGTAGTTAAACAAACTATTTGCCCTTTCACCTTTGTGTTTCTTATCTTTAAGTGAAATATGATGACTGAATATGGACACTTCGCTCTCAGAGAGTTTGTCCATTTTTAAATTCATGATCATTTGTTTAACCTGAACACTTTTCCAGCAGCTCCTAAACATATCCTATGATATCAAGCATCAATTTGATAAGCGATCCAATCTAAATTATTAAAGAATGTAAATATGACTGATAAAGCCTATTGCAGTGAATATGAAATAAAAAAATACACCAAGCTAGCCTTCATTTACCCAATTGTTATATAATAAAAAAAAACAGATTGGCTAAAATGAAGACTAGCTTAGTGTCAAAAGCTTATTTACAGTGCCCTCCACTAATATTGGCACCCTTGGTAAATATGAACAAAGGCGGCTGTGAAAACAAATCTGCATATCCTTTTGATCTTTCTTTTTTTTAAAGACAAAATTCTAACATTTCATTGAAGTAAAACATTTGAAATTAGGGGGAAACTCACATTACGTAATAAATGTTTTTCTTCACGTTGGCCACAATTATTGGCATTTTTATCCCAAGATAACAGCTCTAGAGTCTTCTTCTATAGGCCTAATGCCTGAGGAGTTTGGAGAACACCTGACAAGAGATCAGAGACAATTTGGCCATACAGAATCTCTCCAGATCCTTCAGATTCCGAGCTCCATGTTGGTTCGTCTTCTCTCAGTTCTTCATCCCACTCATTTTATATGGGGTTCAGGTGACTGGGATGGTCATGGCAGAAGCTTCATTTTGTCCTCAGTGACACATTTTTTTGTGTTGATTTGTTTGTTTTGGATGATTGTCCTGAATGGAAGATCTATCCATTATACAATTGGGCCGATTATAAGATTTCTAGCAGAAGCTGTCAAGTTGTGATTTTTTTTTTTATATGTTGGAATTTGCTAGAATCCATGATGCCATGTATCTGAACAACATCATTAAAGATCCCGCAGTATATTTAACTGCGGGCATGGGTTACTTTTTATTCCTGTTTGCACCAAATCCATCTGGTGGGATTGCTGCCAAAAAGCTCCTTTTTTTGTTTCATCGGACCATAGAAGCAGGTCGCTTTTGAAGTTTTTGAAGATTTTTCTTGAAACCCTACTAAACAACATGTGGTGATGTGCTGTGTGGTAAAAAAAAAAAAAATTCTTTAAGCTTTCTGACCCCAAGACTCAACAAATTTTCTGAAATTCTCCATCTGTGATCTTTGGAGAGTCTTTGGCCACTTAAACTCAAATGCCACTTTCTATTTTGTGAAGCTCAACAATATTTTTCTGCACATCAGAACTATATTATTTGGTTTTACTCATAATGATGGATGATTAAGGTTTAACAAGCACTTTATTATTCTATGAACCTTGAATCAAGTTACATTACTGGCAGTTATTAAAAAATAATAAAAAATAAAATAGGCTACTTTATAATTAAAAATGCACAGTGAGCTGATCATTTTGTACTATACATAGTACCTCATTAAAACACCATACATCACAAAAGAAAACCACATTATTTGATGGTCTGTAATAAGCTAATTTGATTTTCAGTCTTCCCTCTACCAATCGTCTAAACCAGCGCAGTCTCATCCCAAGAAGTCATATATTGACGTCTTGGGACGTCTTTTGACCATAAGTCAATATCCGCCTTTTTAGGGTACCCGTAAACGTCGGTTAGATGACGTTATCGGATCCTAACTCTACCCCAGACCTAAACCTACCCCTAAACCTACCCCGTCACCTAACTGACGTTAAAGGTAAAGCGTCAGTTGTATGACGTCCCAGGATCGTCATATAACCGACATTTAAGGGCAGGGGCGTAGCACAAGATCCCGGGCCAGGGTCGGCGCCACGAGGGGGCCCCAGGGGGCCTGGCCCGGCCACCTGGGTCACTGTGCCCCCTCACCTCTGGTCAGCGCACCACTCTGCCTCGGAACCTCGGAACGCGATTTCAGCCGCTGAGACTCGGCAACAGGCACGCTACCACTGTGCCCTATTATTCCTGACATATTATAATTAACTTAAGTATATATATTTTATATTTTAACTATAACTACATATAACTATTTGTAAATTAATTTTACAATTTTGTAATTCTGCAATTTACAACCCGTAAATATATCCATCGATCCGCTGATTTTGTTTGAGTTCTTCAGTGGTCTAGTGGTAGATTATTAGCCAAGCATGTCAGAGGTTACGGGTTCTAATCTGCCCTCGGTATAGTTTTTTTTTCTGTCTCATCAAAAACCGAATATGTTCATCATTGGTTACAGTTTTTATCAAGCAGGGACAAGTTTGTGTCCATTTTATATTGTGATCTCACCGAACGAATAGAGTCTCCGTTACTGCGATAGATTGAAGAGCGTGTCCGAGTGAAGACTGCGCGAGCCACAAGAGAAACTGTATCCATGACACTGATAGCAGCGGCAACCAGCGCGCAGCTTGAGTTCAAAAACAAAACATTTTAGCGCTAGATCTCTTATTTAATAGCGAACTAAATTAATGCTCTGCTAGTTAACTGGAGATGTTTTATGTATTTGTATTTGGTGCATCCGTGCCATGTTTCAAAAAGTGGTGGGGGACAATATATCGATCCTGAGAAAATCCCGCAAATTACGCCTATGAAACATACCCCCCCCCCGCGGGCTTTTTAATCTTTAAATAAAAAATTTATTAAAAGTAGGCCCTCCCAGTGACGCATCGAGGCCCCCTCCTTCCGTATGTCCTGGCGCCGACCCTGTCCCGGGCCCTATGCATAGCCAGTCCTTATAACCTATAAATTTCGTATTCTGGTTTGGTTTGTGCTCACCTTTCTTTGAAAATAAGTCAGTAACCAATTGTTTCCCCACATTTTGTTTTCTTTCCTTCTCCTGTCTTTCCTTTCTTTTTTGGTGGCCTGATTTAGCTTTCTTTGAGAAAGATATTTCTACAGCGCTCAACGAGATGCAGCTCAACTAACATTACAAAATGCGTGCAGATGGACTAAACCATTTGGCGCATTAGCAAGGGGTGGGACCATAAGACCGTCAATCTATCAATCAACCAAGTTATTCAGTTAATACACTAACTTTATATTTCATCTGACATTTATTATAAAATTTAATTAGGAAATGAAAATATCAAGGTAAAATAAAATATATCCCAGACTTTTCAAGGGCCCTCTCTCCCCTTGGGGCCCTGGTAATCAGTACTGGTTTTACCCCCAGTCCGACGCCCCTGTTTAAGGGTACCCTAAAAAGGCGGATATTGACGTATGGTCAAAAGACGTCCCAAGACGTCAATATATGACTTTTTGGGATGAGACTGTGTTATCTAAACATCATTTCAGGATCTATTGTACCAAGTTGTAGACCTTTGTTCTTTCTTGTTTTCCAAATTGCAAGTTTAGCTGTTCCCATCAAATAATTTAATAAACATATTTTCCTCCTCATTGAAAAACTATATTTCATTCCCCCAATAAACATTTTATCGGAAAAATCTTCATTAAAACTTCTAAACCAAAAAAGCAAAACAAAAAGATCTTGTAATCTGTTACACCTTAAAAACAAATGTTCTAGATCCTCCTGCTCCACAAAAAATCTACATTCCCCAACTACTGCCGGATTCAGGTGTGCCACATTGTATGCAGACGATACAGTCATTTATATTCATGGTAAAAACACAAAACAAGTTGCTGAAAAACTTACACAGTCTATGGCCCATGTCTCTGAATGGATAAATCAATCCTGCTTAAAACTTAATGTAAAACAGTCTCAATGTAGTTTTCTAAATCAAACATTGGAAATAATCAGGCAGATATTTATGTGACAATACCTAGGCATCTTAATAGACTTTAAAAAAGAAATTAACTTTTAAATCACAGATAAAAAAAGGTCTGCAATCGAGTCAAATTTAATATTGCAAATTTCCGGTTCATAAGATCACACTTGTCACTTCAGGCAGCTAAAACGTTCATGTACAGTATGGTTCTGTCTCACATTACTTACTGTCTTACAACCTGGTCACAGGCATATAAAACAACACTAAAATCTTTAGAGTCACTTTACAAACAGACAATTCAAATTCTGGATAAAAAATCATCAAGATGTCACCATTGTGCCATTTTACAGAAGCATAAGCTTTTAGGTTGGGAAAATGTCATCAAGTATTCAAATCTTTGTCTGTTATACAAAAATCATCCATGGTCTGTCATCTCCTCCACTCAGTCAGTTTGTAAACATTAGGAACACCACACAGAGAGTGTTATAACACGAGGGTCGGCCCGAGGACACTGTGTTGTTCCTCTGCGGAAAAGTGCATTTAGTCAGTGTACCTTTTCCGTCACAGCAGCACAGGAGTGGAACTCTGTCCCTCAGAACATCAGAGAACTCACCACATACACTCTGTTCAAAAAAACACCTAAAAACTGGTTCATAACACATCAGACATGTCAGCATTAATAAGAATAGGTATCTTCCCTCAACCCAACTGTGCTGCCACTCGTGTCTATGCTGTGTCAATGTGTATAATTAATTTTTATAAATTAGTATCAATTTTAACAATGTCTATTATAGCAAACGTGTACACTGTATTTGTCAAGGTTGAAGAATTATATCTGTTTTACTGCTTTTTATATTTGTATTGCTCATTGTAATCTTTTATTGTTGTTTTATTGTTTTTCTTTTTAGGTAGACAATTTTAAGATCGGCCCAGGGACAACAGATGAAAAATTAGCCTAATTCTGGTGCATTTACAGCAATGTCAATTAATGTACAAATAAATTAATAAATAAATAAACATGTTGGTCCATAGCTATGGCCCCGTGAAAAATCAGCAGTATGCTTCTCTACAGGGGGTTTATACAGGGTTCGTCACCTGTCCCGCATGAGAAAGTCTGGTTGTATCAGTTCTTGTCATCTAGAAGCCTTTTGCCTCTTCAATGAATCTCGATGTGTGACTTTAACTGTAGTGCAGTATATTGTTTTCTCAGACACATTTTTTAAATGGTCTAGCTGAGGGGTCTTGAAAGATAGAATCGAGTCTGCAACTTCACCTTCATCTTCTTCATTTATGACAGGTAAAAAATTGATTTCTGGAAAATCTTGACCAGATCTCATGTCCTGTGTTTGTCTCAGTCCTACACTCTAAACAATGCTGGGTTGTTTTAAACTCAGATTTGGGTCAAATATGGACAAACCCAAATGTTGGGTTGAAACATAATTTGAAATTTTAACCCAACTTCAACATTCACTTTCAACTGTACATTTTTTTTATTACATTTTTGAAACCACCCAGCATTTTTTAGAGTGTATCCAAGTTCTGCATCTGCTTAATAGTGCATTACAGATTTCTTCTTTCAATTTTGAAACGAGACTCAAGGACTTTAACCCCGTCATCTCTTGAAGTGCCTCAATGGATTTCCAAGCCCTCTCATCCAGGAGATGTCCAAGTTTCTGAACACCATTCCTCAGCAAACATCTCCTCACGCTCACAGAGGACAACAGTTTAGTCTGAACCATTGGGTTGAAAAACAACGGTTCCTCTGGAACCCAATGTCCGGTAACACTTTATAGTAACTGCACACCATTAATCATTAGTTAAGCATGAGTAAACGGCTAATTAATTATTTATAAAGCATTAGACATTAATAAGCAGTGTATAAATACATGTTTTTTTCTTGATTTATAAACATATCTATAATGTGTTTAATGATTATATATGGTCACCCATATCCCGCTCCACTCCAAAAAGTTATGTCTGCAGCATAGACTTATAAAAGGATGGGAGCTCTGACAGGATTACTTCAATTACTACAATTTTTCTTTTGAAATTAGTCATTCCCCAAAAAAACTCCTAGTGTTTTCAATCCGTCCTGTCTCCACCATAACCCACCCGGGACTTGAGGAAAACCAGTACCTTCCCACCTACCAATAATAAACCCTTCACTTTTAGACCAATTAACTCTAGCAGAAGAGGCTTTTTCATATATTCCAATAGTTTGGTTTAAGATTGTAATATCCTTTTGACTTGTGATAAAACTAATGTCATCTGCATACACAGATAAAAATTATTTAAAAATATCATTTGAATTATGAATTACAACTCCTTCAAGATTTCTCTTCAATCTGCACAACAAAGGTTCAATAACTAAGCTGTATAATTGCCCAAAAAGTGGACATCCTTGTCTAATGCCTCTCGACAGATATTGGTTCACTTAATCCGCCACCTGCTTTCACCATAACAGAAACATTACAATACAATAACCGAATATAGGATATAAATCTGTCACCAAACCCAAAATACTTTAACACGTTAAAGATATTGATGATTAACCCGGTCAAAAGTTTTTTATTGATCAAGTGACAGAACTCCAAGATCCTCATGATAATTAATGTTAATTAAATCCCGTAATAAAAAAAAAAATTTACCATTATAGATCTTTCAGCTATACAATACGTTTGATCATTATGAACCAACAAGACTAAACATTGTTTAAGTCTATTTGATAAACATTTGGAAAATATTTTAAAATCAGAACATAATAAAGATGGTCTCCAGTTTTTGAGAAGTCCCAAGTCCCCTTTCTTTGGATGCAGCGACAAGACTGCTCTACGAAAACTTATGGGAAGAGTTTCGCTACTAATGCAGTCCAGCAACACTTCATAAAAACCTTTTCAAATTATTTCCCAGAACTGTTGATAAAAGTCTATAGGTAATTCCAGGAGAATGGCCAATATGCAACTGATGCATTGCTTCTGCAAGTTCTTTAAAAGTGATTCAATTGTCCAGTGCCTTTTTCTGTTCATCCCCATCATTTTCATTTCAACTGGATTAGATGTTACTGATCAATCCTGACGACGAAGATGACACATCTGGTTTTGATTAACACATTTATTTTCAAGATTAAAAAAGAATCATCCATATCTTTGACATTGCAAAATCTTGCCCTTATCAGTGCTCCTTTGGCCTGCTCTTGTAGAAAATAATTCAGTTCTTGTTTTTTCTTTTTCAACGCATCACAACGTACACCTTCATTATTAGTTACAAGATTTTTTTTCCAACAACTTAATGTCCTTTTGTAGAGTTTTTACTGTTGTTTGAATAATCTTATATTCGCCTTTCCCACATCCTGCCATTGACAAAGATTCTCAAACAAAAGCTTCTTCAACTTCCATTCACTCCAAAACACTTTAAAACTCTCACAGAAAAAAACATCATGTAATAATTTAACATTCAAATGCCAGTAATAATTAGATCTTAAAGGGTTAGTTCAGCCCAAAATGAAAATTCTGTCAGTAATTACTCACCCTCATGTTGTTCCAGCCCCGTAAGACTTTCGTTCATCTTCGGAACACAAATTAAGATATTTGTGATTAAATCTGAGAGCTGGGTCACTCCTCCATAGGCTTCTAAGGGAATGAAACCTGACAGCCCTGAAAAGTCATTAAAGACATTGTTAAAATAGTCCAAGTGACTATAGTGACTCGATCTTAAGTTTATCAAGCGACGAGAATACTTTTTGAGCGCAAAAAAAAATAAAAAAAAATAACGATTTTCTTTAAGTATTCATTTCCTTCTCTGTTTGGCTTTTAGATTTCACTTGTAATTGTGTAGAGCTTCTGGTTGAACATCACACGCATCACACACATGACCAGCGTCGGCCAATAGTGAGCCTACGTGTGACGTATAACACAGAAGCTCTACGCAATTACACTAAGTGAAATCTAAAAGCCAAACAGAGAAGGAAATGAATACTTGAAGAAAATTGTTATTTTTGTTTGTTTTTTTGCGCTCAAAAAGTATTCTCGTCGCTTGATAAACTTAAGATCGAGTCACTATAGTCACTTGGACTATTTTAACGATGTCTTTAATGACTTTTCGGGGCTGTCAGGTTTCATTCCCTTAGAAGCCTATGGAGGAGTGATCCAGCTCTCAGATTTAATCACAAATATCTTAATTTGTGTTCCGAAGATGAACGAAAGTCTTACGGGGCTGGAACAACATGAGGGTGAGTAATTACTGACAGAATTTTCATTTTGGGGGTGAACTAACCCTTTAATTTCTTCTTTACATTTAAAACTCAAATTCAAAGTGATTCAAAGTGAAAAAATTCAAAGTGATCATATGGTGGTCTGAAAACTGGTCTGAAAACTGTTTGTAAAAATACAAGCATCAATTTGCCTACTCTATTATTCCACATTTCTTTCATATTAAACCAATCTAATCTTGCACCCCAAAATCTATTGTCACACACTTTCAACAATGTAGCCTATACTGTTTCACACCGATATTTCTTGCTCTCCATACATCTATTAATTGAAATTCATGCATAACTTTTAACAGTGTGCTACTTGATTGAATATGAGACTCTTCCCCATTTCTGTAATATCTGTTGTGCAATTCCAGTCCCCTACAATTACAAGACACACACTATCATCATACTTCTGGATGGCATTTCTTAATTTCAAAAAAATATATTGTCACTCAGAACCACTATTGGGGGCATAGACATTAACAAACACAAACATATTTCTTCATACTCAATTTCTATTAGCAATAATCTACCTTCAACAATCTGTTCCACATTTAAAATGTTAACATTTATGTTTGCAGAAAATAAAATAGCCACTCCCGCACTATTAAATGTCCCATGGATCAAAGCAAACGTACTCGGTTACTAACGTAACCTCGGTTCTCTCTAGAGAGGGAACGAGTACTACGTAATATCTTACGCTATGGGGAAAAACTCTTTTCCACGAGATATTGAAGCCAAAAATTATCCTTAATTTTTTATTAATGTAAAACGCTTTGCAGCAGCAAGCAGACATAGGCGAGACAGCTCGCGCGCCTATTGGCTGCCCTGCGGCAATAGCAGCAGCCTATCGAGAGAGGCTCTGCGTGACGTCACGACGAATGGGGGCCTTTCGCGCCCATATCGTCACGTCCCGCCAGAAAGGGCGTGGTCTCGCCCCATATCTAGGCTCGATAGCTGCTCTTACGTTGGTTTTCATCGCCGAAGCGAACCAGAGCGTATTCCAAGCACGGCAAGATACGCAGTACTCGTTCCCTCTCTAGAGAGAACCGAGGTTACGTTAGTAACCGAGTACGTTCTCTTACGAGAGTATCTCTCGTACTGCGTAATATCTTACGCTATGGGGAACACAATGCAACACGCCGTGCTGGTAGGGATCCAACACCAAAGTCCCAGGGGCCGAAGCCCGGGGCGCATATAGTGCATAATCACCATAAACTCACAGAGAGTGAGGGAAGAGAGGCTAGAAGCATCATTCCCTGTAAATAGCATCCGAAGGAGCTGATCATGTGACAAATAGACCATACCGTCAGGGTGAACATTCAGCCTGAACTGGGTGGCCACAAATGTGTCGACATTTTAATGAGCTGCTGTACCGGTCAGTGAGCAATACGCAGGTCAAACTCAGTATCTGAGCCGCACAGCGGGCAGATAGCACTGAACTTTATACCGCCAAAAGCTTAGCTTGCAAGGCGGGAACCTCCAGGTTATAGTATTTTATAAATGTAGACGGCGAGGCCCAGCCCGCGGCCATACAATATCTTGCAGGGTAACCCCGCTAGACCATGCCCACGAGGAGGCCATGCCTCTTGTGGAGTGCGCTCCAACACCCAAAGGGCACTGTAGGCCCTTAGAAGTGTAAGCCAGCGCTATGGCACCAACTATCCATCTGGATAGGCTCTGTTTCGAAGCGGCAAGTCCCTTAGCACGGCCGCCAAACGAAACGAAAAGCTGCTCAGTCTGTCTGAAACCAGACGAGCGGGACACATAAGCCCTTAGTGCCCTAACAGGGCAAAGGAGACTCGCGTCCTTCTCCTCATTGAGAACCGGACGGGCAGACAGGGAAATCACCTGGGCCCTGAACGGTGTGTTGAGGGATTTTGGCACGTAGCCGTGCTTCGGTTTGAGTATGACCTTAGAGTCATTAGGTCCAAACTCCATGCATGACGCGCTCACTGAGAGCGCTTGCAAGTCCCCTACGCGCTTCACTGAAGCGAGAGCCATAAGAAACGCTGTCTTGAAGACAAGTGTTTCATGTCTGACGACTGGATTGGCTCGAATGGGGCACCTTTCATGGCCTCCAAGACCGTGGAAAGGTCCCATGTCGGGACTGAAGGGGGCCTGGGAGGGTTTAGCCTCCGAGCTCCTCTAGGGAAACGCACGACTAAGTCGTTCTTTCCTAGTGACTGGCCAGACACCGGTTTTACAAACGTTGCTATGGCCGCCACGTATACTTTGAGCGTGGAAGGGGTCCTGCCCTTATCCAGTAGCTCCTGAAGGAAGGAAAGCACTTCCGTAACCCCGCAGTCTACAGGTGAAAAGCTCTGCGCTTGACACCAAGCAGAGAACACAGACCACTTCGAGGTGTAGAGCCGTCTGGTAGACGGGGCTCTAGCCTGCGCGATCGTGTTTAACACTCCCTCTGGGAGGTCAGCGGGTACCCGTTGATGGCCCCTGCGTGCAGGGACCACAAATCCGGGCGAGGATGCCAAATCGAGCCTCCCGCCTGAGAGAGGAGGTCTCTCCTCAACGGTAAAGGCCATGGGGCAGCGCTGGTCAGCTGCATCAGGACAGGGAACCACGACTGGTTTGTCCAGAGCGGAGCTATGAGTAGCACTGGGCATCCCTCCCTCCTGATTCGCTCCAACACCTGAGGCAGGAGTGAGACAGGGGGAAAAGCATATAGGGGGCGGCGGGGCCAACATGGGCCAGCGCCTCCCGGCATTTCGAGAAGAATCTCGGGCAGTGAGCGTTTTCTTGGGACGCGAACAGGTCCACCTGCGCTTTGCCAAACGTTTCCCACAGCAGCTGGATCGTCTGCGGGTGCAGAGACCATTCTCCTGCTGGGACGTTGTTTCTGGACAGCCTGTCTGGCCCCACATTTAGGTGACCAGGCACATGCGCCGCTCTCAGCGAGAGCAGGTTGTGCTGAGCCCAGACCAGGAGGCGTTCCGTCAGCCTGTAAAGGTTTCGGGACCTGACGCCGCCCTGGTGATTTATGTACGCCACCACTGACATGTTGTCCGACCGGACCAATACGTGGTGGCCTTTTATCTGGGGACAGAAGCGCCGTAGCGCTTTGTCGACTGCTATTAATTCCAAGCAGTTTATGTGAAGGAGCTTCTCCCGTACTGACCATAGGCCAGCTAGCGGTCTGCCTTCGAGCAGCGCTCCCTGCCCCGAAGTGGAGGCGTCCGTAGACACCACCTTCACACTCGAGGGGATCCCCAGACTCACACCTGACTGATACCAGTCGGTTGCTTTCCATGGTTTCAGAGCCGAAATGCACTGAAGGTCGACCCTGAGGCGAAATAGACCTGCGGTCCACGCCCTGGGGGGAACTCGTGCTTTTAGCCATAGCTGCAGTGGGCGCATGCGGAGCAGGCCCAACTGGAGTACGGAGGCTGCTGAGGCCATCAGACCCAGCATTTTCTGAAACCTTCTGAGCGGGACTATAGAGCCGTGGTGGAAGGATCTCGCGACGTGCTGAATATTCAATCCGCGCTCCGGTGACAGGCGTGCTTTCATGCATAGCGAGTCTAACACTGTTCCCAGAAAGGAAATTCTCCGACTGGGGAGCAGTGAGCTTTTCGCCCAACTGACTGTAAGGCCCAGCTCCTCGAGGTGCTCGAGTAATGCGGCCCTGTGTTCTATGAGCTCCGTTCGTGAACGAGCTAGAATCAGCCAATCGTCCAAGTAGTTCAAAAACTCGCATGCCCCGAAGTCTCAGGGGGGGCGAGGGCCGCGTCCATGCACTTCGTGAACGTACGGGGTGCTAGGGACAGGCTGAACGGCAGGACTGTGTATTGATATGCCTGGCCCTCGAAGGCGAATCTCAAGAATCGCCTGTGATGGGACGCTATTTGTATTTGAAAATAGGCGTCTTTCAGATCTATTGACATGAACCAGTCTCCTTGGCGCACTTGCGCGAGGATTTTCCTGGTCGTAAGCATTCTGAACTGGCGCTTCACAAGCGTTCTGTTCAGCAGTCGCAGATCTAGAATGGGTCTGAGCCCACCATCTTTTTTCGGTACCAGAAAATATCTGCTGTATAAGCCCCCTTCGCCCTGAGATAGAGGTTCTATAGCCCCTTCTCTCAGTAGTTTCGCTATCTCGGCTCGAAGTAGATGAAACACTTCGCTTTACACCGTAGTTTCGACTCGCGCCGTATAACGGCGGGGGCGTCGAGCGAACTGTAGCGAACAGCCTCTCGTTATAGTGTTCAACACCCATTCTGATACCCCGGGAAGCCTTGACCACGCATCTGCGTGAATAGCTAGGGGTAGAATGAAATCTGGGCTCTGGCCGCGGCAGGACGGCGGCTCGAGAGCCCCTGTGTACTGGGAACACAACACCGTGTTTACAGCGTTCGAGGCGGGGGGCGCGCTGATCACAGCGGGCAGCCTGGCCGCGCTCAGCTTCTCTATGGCGGGACGCGCAGAGAAAGTGAGCGGGGCGAATCCCGTGGGATTCGGCGCGTGTGAGGGAATGTGGGCACATTTACTACATGCGGGCACATTTACTACACTGAGAATACTGTCAGCTCGCGCCGACTAAATCACTGCTGTGTTTACAGCGTGCGAGGCGCGCGCTGATCACAGCTGGCAGCCTGGCCGCGCTCAGCTTCTCTGTGACGGGTTGTGCAGAGAAAACGAGCGGGGGCGAATCCCGTGAGATTCGGAGTGTCTGTGAGAAATGCGGGCGCGAGACAGCGGGCACATTTTCAGCACGGAGAACACTCGGCTCGCGCCTACTGAATCAACGCTGTGTTCACAGCGTGCGAGGTGCGCGCTAATCACAGCGGGCAGCCTGGCCGCGCTCAGCTTCTCTGTGACGGGTTGTGCATAGAAAGCGAGCGGGGGTGAACCCTGTGGGATTCGGCGTGTCAGTGAGGAAATGCGGGACAGCGGGCACATTTACTGCACTGAGAACACTGTCGGCTCGCGCCGACTAAATGTGTGTTAGTTTCGTTTTTACAGAAACCAAGGGACACGCATCATGTAGTGTAAGCGGGCATAGTATGGGCGCGTTCACTACATTTTCTGCACAACCAACATGAGTTGGTTTTATTTGTGCTAGCCCTGCACCATGGCGGGCTGTGTCTGGGTGTGGGAATGGGCACTGGGACGTGGGCATTCTTACAACACTCGTAACACCATCGGCCGTGGCCGGGACACCAGAAAATGCACTCTTTATTGGATTTATCTGGGTAGCCATAGAAACGGCTTTTGTGCGCAGGCAAGCGGGCTGAGACACCGGCTGCTTCACTGCGAAATACACTGGGACAGTCACAACGCATGGAACTGAACGAGCGAGAAGTTTTGGTGGAAATCCGGCCGCAGCGGGATCTGAACACCGTCACTTTCCTAGAGAGACTAGGAAGGCCTTGAGACCTCGGGCTTTACCTCAATCCTCGGCCGGGGCCCGCGCTGAGGGGGGCGGCGTCCAGCAGAGCGAGAGCGCGGTGTTTGATCTCGGGCCTGGCGGCGCTGCTAGTTAGCCGAAACGACGGCCTTTGTGCGCAGGCAAGCGGGCTGTGGAACCAGCTTGCTCACTGCGAAATACACTGGAACAGTCACATTGCTTGGAACTGAACGAGCGAGAAGTTTTGGTGGAAATCCGGCCGCAGCGGGAACTGAACACCGTCGCTTTCCTAGAGAGACTAGGAAGGCCTTGAGACCTCGGGCTTTATCTCAATCCTCGGCCGGGGCCCGCGCTGAGGGGGGCGGCGTCCAGCAGAGCGAGAACGTCGAGGAACACGGAGCGCTCAGCTTCCGTCATCTCGGATAGTTAGCCACAAATGTTTCTCACCATTCAGGGGGGAAAGGCGCGGGTCTCGACTGTGACGGAGCTTCGTCTTTCCCGAGAAAGCGTCCGTCCAGCCTATTGCGTGTTAGTTGCGCGAGCGCCTTTCAGTCGAGGCCGATGTAATCCACGGCTTGAGAGAGCGGACGCATCGGCTCAGTTTCAATGCCGTCTCCGGTAAGTTCGTCGAGCTCAAGTGCGGACGCGGCGGCAGACGGCGGCCACTGTCCGTCCGTGGGCGACTCGAGCGAAGCCGGCGAAGCTGGCGGGCGAACCGGCGAGCTTTGGCGGGCTGGAAATAGCTCGGGCGCGCGCTGGGCGCGGCGCTTCCTGCGGCGCGGCGTCACGGCAGGCTGGGATGCGGGCTCGGATAACGCAGCTAGGCGAGTCCGCAGAGTCACCATAGGCAAACGTTCACAATGATGGCATCCGCCGTCAGCGAGCGCGATGGCCGCGTGATCCTCACCCAGGCAGGACACGCAGATGACATGGCGGTCCTCATCGCTGAGTGGGGCTCGGCAAGAACCACAGGAAGGCATCTTTAAAAAGACGCCGCTCTTTTAGAGGGGTGGGAAAAAAAGGCAGATAATGCAATCACACACACTCTAAGCAGAGGAAAGGATATGTACGCCGGAAAGCGCAGCAGGTACGGCGGCTGAAGGCGGCGAGGCCAGCGACTCCAGGCTCGATGGCACGTCCCGCTGAAGGCTACAGGTCGACGGCGCGGCTTCTCACTCTGGATCCAGCGATGCGGGAGGCTTCGCTGAAGAGATGAAAATCAACGTAAGAGCAGCTATCGAGCCTAGATATGGGGCGAGACCACGCCCTTTCTGGCGGGACGTGACGATATGGGCGCGAAAGGCCCCCATTCGCCGTGACGTCACGCAGAGCCTCTCTCGATAGGCTGCTGCTATTGCCGCAGGGCAGCCAATAGGCGCGCGAGCTGTCTCGCCTATGTCTGCTTGCTGCTGCAAAGCGTTTTACATTAATAAAAAATTAAGGATAATTTTTGGCTTCAATATCTCGTGGAAAAGAGTTTTTCCCCATAGCGTAAGATATTACGCAGTACGAGAGATACTCTCGTAAGAGAACTTGCCTTCCCACCACATACCCCATTCATATTTGTATGTGTTTCTTGCAACAAAAAAAAAGAAACATTAACCGTTTCAATTTTAAGAAATTCTGAAAGCTAACCGTTCTCTGCAGCATCACCAACACTGTTGCAATACATTTCTCGGCGTCCGGAAAAAATCTGTCACATCAACAGTCTTACCAAATGCCGAATTTAGGAAGTAATTTATGTCTTGTAAAGTGTACACCTCTCCCACTATCTGTGAGCCCATATCAGAAATCTCGGAAAGCTTATCGTCATCTTTTATCTATCACAACTTTCTTCATCCCTTAATGTATCAACATTAGCACTTTCCACTTCATCATAAATCTGTGGCAATCTTTGTGTGGGCATGTCTCTTATGTTATGACCAACATCCCCACACTCAAAGCATTTCAAGCTTCCCGTGTTAGCATAAATCATATATGTCTTTCCTTGGTACAACACTCTAAAAGACACATCTAAATTTGGTTCATTCAAAAACATGAACACCTGTCTTCTGAAAGACATTAACTTACATGTTTTCAACACTTCATTTTACTGCCGAGTGGAAGCGTTTTTATCGCACTAGCAAATCATTCGGAATAAAGGCACGTTAGATACGGTTACCTCAGTAGTTGGCGCAAAAAGCTGTGAAACAACAACAAACTCTCCACTTAACACAATTCCATTAGTTAAAAGGCAGCTAACTTGAACCTCTTCCTTCACAAAAATCGACCACAGCTTTGTTCATACGAGAAGCCGATGCAATATTCTCGTGCCCGATCTCCTCTCCACAGTCACACCACAGGAACACACCTGACGCCGTGACGAAGGGAAACAGGTGGCGCTACCCCTACGAAGAGGGACGCCATCCTGATCCCAAACAAAACTCCACAAGTAGGCTACCTCACACAAATTGAAATAAAAATAACTATTCTTTTTATTTATTTTACATTTATTTTTTGTTATTATAGAAACCAAAAAAAAGTATAGTATTAGACAGAAAAAGCTCAATAAGTCACCCTCAGTCTCCACGTAAACCCTCAGATGCCCAAACCTCTTCTCAGAGAGAGAGAGAGAGAGAGAGAGAGAGAGAGAGAGAGAGAGAGAGAGAGAGAGAGAGAGAGAGAGAGAGAGAGAGAGAGAGAGAGAGAGAGATTTGCTTTCTGAATATTGTCTTAAATTGTCTAGGGTTTAGATCAGGGGTCGGCAACAGGCGGCCCGCGGGCCAAAACTGGCCCGCCAGCAATATTTTCTGGCCCACCGGATTATTTTGGAATTCCGTTTTTTTTTTTTTTTTTTTTTTTTATCAGCCTATTTTTATTTTATCAAACAGGCGCCATGTATCATTCGTTCAATCGTTTTTTTTTTCAAAGTAAAAACAAAAATAAAAAAAAAACGACTTGTTTTTCCATTATTTCCTGAACTAAAATGAAAAAAAACAAATAACGACTCGTTTTCCGATTTTCTAAATGTGCGATCAGATCAAAAATAGAAAGAATGAATAACGGGTATAGACGAATTTTAATTTTGAATTTTAATTTAACACCTTATCAGACATATACGAATGAAATCATTTTAAACAGATCAAGTGCTATTGTGGTAACAGATTACAATCATGAACTCCTGTAAGTCTCATTCGCTTACAGTCCGACTTTTGAACTTTTTTTCATTATTATTTATTCGGGTATAACACACTGATAAATAATATGTATTACCTGATAAAAAATATTTGCACTAAATGCTGCACAAAACTATTCCACTAGCTACTTGAGATAACCCTTAGCCGCGCGCATACATCTGACAATTGCAACACTCACATGAGCGGCTGATCTGCAAACCACACATAGGCCTACTTAACAGTGTTAAATATGAAAAATACTGTTTGATAGAACTGCTTTGTTACCACAGTTATCTGCGTGCTTCCTCAGCGAAGAAGTTCCACATTTGCGGCTATCCAACAAGAAAATGCATGCAGCAAGTCTTTCACAATATTTTCTTCAGATAACTCCAAATTTCTCCCACACACTGGACTTGATTTTTGATGACTTTTGTCGACAACTTTACAATCCCCACTAGCTATTCTTTTCTTCAAATCCTCAGCATCCATCTCGATAACTGCAGATGCGCGCATTGCGCGCGCGGTTATGAGGAATTTTTAAAGTGAAAGTAGTAACGTTATAGGTCCTGGGAGGGCGTGGCGCGTGGGCACAAATAAACTGATGTGGATTTTTAATTATTTTATCAACTTGAAATACAGCCATATTTTTGTAGATGTGTTCCTAAAAATATGCATATTTTACGTTTGCATGTGATTGTTTTAAACCCGTGTTACCCGTGTGTATGTTGCTTGAGTGATTTGAGTGATAGGCTTTGCCCTATTTAATTTATGTTATTTATATTTCATAATTTTTTTTTCTGTGACATTTTTTTTTCTGCTGACAGTAATAAATAATATTTATATTGACGAACACAATTTTTGTATAGCATTTTTAATTGTTATAGGCTACTTAATCTCTCTCTTTCCGTTAGAGACATTTGAATGAGAGATTCTGGAAATGAGATCTAAATTTTGTGGACCCGTCTGGTCGGGATATAAAAAGCGTCAGGTCGGGATATAAAAAAGTGAACACAGAGAGTATTTTAAGCTGTTTAATTTGTATCAATAGGCCTACTCCGTGTAGCTGGCCCGCCATCTACTGGCTAAAAAAAATATTGGCCCGCGGCCAAAGTTACTTGCCGACCCCTGGTTTAGATGATGTATGGTATGCATTTATAGTTGTGTTTGTGTAGGTTTTTTGTTTTGAATTACAAATATTTAGATAAATATGTATTCCTGGTGCTTATGTATCATTTGTTTGAGGAAAAATACATTAGATTCTGTGTTCCATTGAGATAAATCTGTCTAGAACCATGTCAATACACCACATGGATTTGCGGTTTCATTTAGGTCACATAATCAGGTCCTCAGCAAAACTAAAATCTTTAGAGAAGAATTTTTATTATGTTAACTTGTCATGTAACATTCAGAAGTACTGTGCATGCCTGACTTTTATAGATGCTTAAGTCATCAAACTTGCTCTCTTGAAAGCTGCCAATTTTGTCCTCCTCTAAGAAGTGTTAATCAGACAGCCACAGTAGTATGTGCAAAAAAAAAAATCCATGACATTTAAAATGCTAGTTTTAGTGCTGAGGTGCTGTAATTTTGCCATCCAGACCACTCTAACACTGATTACACTAACAGTGAACAGCAACCTGAATACCACATTTTAATTCTCTTTATTTAGCCTGGTTAAAGTATGGGACACATTATATTTTAATTTAGCATTTCCATTCAGTTATATTTTCCTTTAGGATTCAGTTAGGATTCTACTGTATTAAAACCTGGCGCATCGTTACTCACAAAAAAACTCTGCAAATGTTTACACCAAGTACATTTACATAGTAAAAAAAAAGTATACTTATGTTTTTTTAATAAATGTTTTTATTTTATTTTTTACACAGGCACGAGCATATGCGTATAGATGAACACGTAGCCTTTCAAAGTTTACTCGATTTATATTGTGCACGAGCGTAGGTGGTCGACACAAAATTACCTATTTTTTTCCAGAAGTTATGACCGATAAAAATGTCTTTGTAAACTAAACTCATAACCCCCTCTTACAAGTGCTTGTCAGTGCAGTGCATGTTGTTGTTGCAGTCTCTGGTATTTTGTTGTTGTTATTCCATCTCTTTTATTTCATTTTCTACTGTGAAACAACGACCCAGACCTTGTGGAGCAACTGATTAGTGCAAAACAAATTAAAAGCGCAAATGCGATCCTGTTGCAAAAATCGTGCAGCGTGCATACTATTCTGGTGACGAAATTTGCGTCATGCACACTATACGCGGATAGCCTGACTCCGCCCTCCTTCGTACTTCCGCTCACTTTTCATTTCCCTTCAGTACTGCGTCTGGGATTGTGCTGTAGACTTTGGTTTTCTCCGATCAATTTTTTACCTGGCCAATCAGCGAACAGAGGGAGTGGCTGAGAACGATGACGTTGATGTCGACTCGTGCGTTATTTTGAGTTGTAGTTCAAAATAAGAAAGATGCGAGCGAAGCCATTCGGGCCGTTGTGGCAACGCTGCCGAATATCAAGAAGTTAAAGCTGGAGCAAGAACAATCTTTGCTTTGTTTTGTTGGTGGCCATCCTCCCCACGGGGTTCGGGAAAATACATATCACGACCAAACGTTAGCGATTGGTTATGGCAGATAGAGTGACTCTGGGCAGATCCAATAGTTTTAGACTTCAATAGAGTTCCCGCCTACAAGGAAGTTAACGCTTGTCAATGGAGCGGTGCCAGACTCTATTTACAAATGAAATGTACGAGAGTCTGGTGGGACCAGGCTAATACGCGGACCCACATAAGTGTAAAAACCGAAGTATATTTTGGGCTTCAAATGTGCAATTAATGCCCATGGATTTAGTGGATTTTTATCAAATAGTTTCATAAAAAGTGCAAAGACAAGATTTAAAGGGGTTATGGGACTAGTCAAACATTATAGGTGTGTTTGACTTGAAGCAGCACTGTGCAGACCGATTGGTGTCTGACATCAAAGTACCACGAAAGTGATAAGAGAGCAGACAGCTCTGAATGCTTTCGAATCACTCTTGTGATATCTAATACATAGGTGCATTCACGCCATTTTGTAATTACCATAATTACTTGTGAATGTGATATCTAATACATAGGTGCATTCACGCCATTTTGTAATTACCATAATTACTTGTAAAAAGCATTCACGTCTTCGTAGAGCTCATAATTACAGCTTCTAAGATGGGAATTTTCTGAGATCTCTTACTTGTACCACGTGACTACTGTACCACCTGACTGCTGCAGATTCATTTAGGTGTTGATTGTGTTGCCATATACATGCATAATTTTCAGTCTGAGGACATGTACAGCTCCGAATAAAACGTCGCCTAGAGACTATGGTCATTACGACGTGTCTTGAACGCAGCATATCTCTAGGTAGGTTTATTTTTCTATTGGTGCATACCTTGGTTATAAAAACCCTATTGAACATTTCCATCATTATTGCCCAAGAATACAGATACAGTTAATTTAACACATGTTAACATTTAGTGAAAACATTCCTCAATAGCAGAGAATGTTGTCATACTTAATGGGGTAAGTTGTCACAATGTTATTAAACTGCCTATTATAGGCTTTTCAGCTAAATTGAAACAGTAAAACAATCATGAGACAAAATAACTCATGCATTAGCATACCGAAATATCAAACTAAAGATCTCTTAATCGCTATATAAAATGTGTTAATATTATGAATAAACATGTGTGTTACCAATTTCAATCATTTCAGAATGATTAGAATTTTAAGCCTATAGATGATTCCATTTGTCTTGGGTTAGAAGGGTCACTGCATTTTGCATGGAAAATTGGAGATTCTCCTACAACACATCATCTGAGCAAATCTCAAGGGTATATTTATGCATTCCAAAATGCAAATGGCCTCTGCTAATTTAGTAGAACTGAAGATTATTCGACATGGCTGTAATTTTGTGAGCTCATCTCATCAGAGAAAACTCTTTTTTTAAGGTAGCAGGGGACAAAATTCATTTTACTAACAAGTTATTTATAAATGCTCTCTGCCAGGTCTCAATAGTGGCAAGTGTTCCTTACAGTTCCTCACATCTATCGATTGTCTGGCTGACGAAGACATCAAGATCAGGGTGTCTGAGGAGGCCATCCTGTTTTCTGTCAGTGTAAGCAAGTCTTTGCATTCTCAGCCAGTGCTCATGTGTGTGCAACTTCCCTAATGATGCCCCGCTCCTGTCACACAAACATTTAAAACAAACCTCTCCGAGCAAAGGAGTGCAACTCAACACAGCTGCTCTTCTCATCTCTGATTGGCCCTTCTGCTGTTACTTGGGGAGAAACTAAATGTCATGGCCGAAAGGTGGAGAATAAATGATACAGAGGTGTCAGGAGCACCTGCACTCCAAAAGAACCTTCAAATTGTCCACAGGGATACCAAAGATTTATTTGCCAAGGCATGTTTCACCACGGTTTCTTTTTTCATTCCACATTTTTATTAATAAGAGGATAACAGCTCCCATATGATGCCTTAGAACTGTTTAACCATTTGAATAATTTCAGTGGCAGAATTTTTGAATTCATCACCCAAACTGCCTTTCTGTTTTAATTATCCACTCAAGGACCTTGCAACCAGGCTATCTAATAAAATTCACAATGGATCTCTAAAGGACGACAATCCATTTTAATCCTACATGTAATTAAGACCAGGGGTTATGGGGTCAGAGATGTTGTTGACAGGCAGAGAGAAAGCCATTTCAGCAAAGCTGCCTATGCAAAGTGTCATGCTATCACACACACACACAAAAACCAGAATCAAATCTAATAATAAATTAACATGTTCTTATATACTATTTCAGACACATAAAATCTGTTGAACAATACAATCATGACACTGCTGTGAGCAACTAAGACATGCCGCTGCTGCTGTATAATATAGTGTACATAAATTACTCGTAACAGATCTATACAGGTGGAGCTGGGGAAGGTGAAGGGTTTCTGAAAGCGCTCTGCACTGCTAAGGCAAATGCTAAACAGTATTTGAAGGTGTGCCTATAGAGAATGCAAGCATTTGATTAAGGAGCTATTAGCATGTGCCGTCTAGAGTTTCCAGAACTTTGTATTTAGTTGAATGTCTTAAGTGAACCATCGAAATAAGATATAACCATCAATTGTGTTAAAAGAGATCTCAGGGGACGTGTTTATTAATATAACTTTAATACTGTTGCAGTGTTAGGCTTTGTTGTGATTCTTTTGTACATTGTAATGACTATTTTTTGTCTTGGCAGAAGCTTTGGGATTTAGGTAAAGTTCCAAAATAATTTCAACCCCAATCCATAGTTCATGTCCACGTATTTATTTATTCAGACTGTTTATTTTGTGATAATTGACTGTATATTATGCTTTAATATAAGGTATAACTAAGGGTGTTTAAAGCAGACAAGATTTTTGGTAGATTGAGTACCATTTGTATAACCACAGTTTTACAACAAATACCTTGGTTAAACTATGGTTAGTGTAGCAAAACCATTGTTGATTTGTTGTTACCACTAATAACTATAATAACCATGTTTTTTTATGTTGTAAAACCATGGTTCATTTTCATAAGGGGTAGCCTATTTGTTATTGCCTCTTGTGCTGTGTTGTGTAGGTCACAGAGAGAGAGAGCTACGTTGAACAAAAAAATAAGCCAGTACAGTTATGTGTAATTATTTCCATTGATCATCTCTATTTCAAAATTCATCGAAAAGCCATTAGTTTAAAAAAATCTCTCTTCCCATTTCTCTCCATTCTTCAGCGCTCCCTTTAAGCAGCCATGGTCTGTATCCTAGCAACAAGGCTCACACTCTCATAGATCTGCAGTGTCTGTGGCAAAGGGTGAGTGCATAGTTACCATCTCATTTCACTGACATGTCACTTGCATCCCTATAAAATACAGCTCGCAAAAAAACTTATCCTTGCACTCTACTAGTCATAATTGTCCAGTTGCTCAAAGATTGTTAGCAATTGGTCAAAAAAAATCTCTTTTTCAGATTCTCTTACAAAAAATCTTTTTTTATTTCATAGAATGCTTTGTTCTGTTTAAAATAGTATTTTGTACAAACGCAATAAAATATTGTTTTTGTGAGTTAAGGGAACTGAAATAATACATAATAAGTAATCATTATAGGGCGGATGCCAGATATAATGAATATGAAAATATCGCTCTAGAGAATATGAATCCTAAAATAGTTTCTCAGAGACAAATCCCATAACCACAATCAAAATTAATTATAGGATTGATGTATGATTTGTACAAATAAGAAATTCATTCACTCAGTAGTTATCAAGAGTGGCATAGAAGGTCCTCTGTTGCCGTTTCAATAAGATAAATCATTGTGAAATAATTCTCTGTGGTTTCCACCAACAAATGAGTTTTCAGACAACGACGCAGCCCTCGAAGAAAAGCTCATCAGGCCATGCGGTGTAACGGCAAACCCTTCCAGGCATGGAGCTGACCCTTCACTGCTGGCTTTTGTGTTCACACTCCTGTCGAACCCACCGGGAAGAAAGACCAGGTCAGTCTGAGAGTGCAAATGACACTTCAGTCTCTGTTGATTGCAACAGTGAAAGAACGTTTCGAGGATTAATGATGTCTCCCAGTGAGACAGGAGTAGCCTAGTTTAGAATATGGAGTGGAAAAATCATGGTCAGTCTCATTCATGTTTTGCATTACTAAGAAAAAAGTAGTTTCATGAATATCATGAAATGAGGCTTGGGCAAAAATTTGATAGTAAAAGTTTATAAATTGACTCCTTTTATATTAATAAGTCAGCATTTGCATTTGCCACGCCTCACATCATGTGGAATTAAAGGGATAGTTCATCCAAAAATGAACATTCTGTCATCATTTACTCACCCTAATATCGTTCCAAACCCATCTGACTTTTCTTCTTCTGTGGAACACAAAAGGATAATTGTACTGGTTGCTCTTATTCCCCATGGGGGCTGAAGCTTTCAAGCCTCCAAAAAGGACTCAAAAGCACCAAAGGGTCCATAAGACTCTTGCTCTATATCCCAAGCCTTCTGGAGGCTAAATTTACTGAATTGTAATTCAAATAAATCTTTTACGCCTGCCTCAGTTTGTTTGGCTCTGCAAATTTGAAGAATTGAGGGGTAAATTAAAGCATTCTTGGAAATGATGTGTTTAGTGAAAGTTAATTTATGAAAATACCCCATATGTTGTGTGTACAGTGTGGTGACATTTTTCCAACTGAGAAATTAAATGTTACTGCATATAGTGTTTGCTACATCATATCAAAGGTTTGGAATTTAAACAGCATTTTAGGGTGTGTTCACACTTGGCAGGTTTGATTCGAATAAAAATCTGGTCTGGTGCAATTGCTCTGTAAGTGCGGTTTGATTAAGTGTGAACGCTGCCACCCGAACCCTGTTGCGCACTGAATAAGCAGACCGAAAGAAAGGATTTTCAAACAAACTCTGGTGTGATTCAACTGAAATATGAATGCAACACGGACAAAGACGTCTAAACTAACCAAAAAGAGGATGTGATGTCACAAGATGCGAAAAATCTTGTTATAGGAGCTACGTTGCCCATTACAATTCGGTACAGGCGTCAGAAAAAGCATCTCCTCTCAGCAGATCTTCGTTTGTGTGAAACTGCTGCTGTTTTTACTCCTTTACACATTTTAAGCTCTTCAGGAATTCTCAGCTTGTCAAAATACCATCATGTATGCACACATACAACAAGTGCATTTTGCCCAGAACACAGCATTGCTTTGGATGTTCGGTAAAGTCTTCTTTTTTATCTTTAGGTTTGGTCTTAAGAATGAGAGTGTGAACACTAATCGGACCAGGCCTAAATGTATTATTGTCTTTTTTTGGTCCGGACCAAAAGAGACAAAATAACCAAGAGAACTGAACTACAAGTGTAAACACCCTTAATCTCAATTCAATTCCTAAAAGGGATGTTATTTTGAATATTGTATATTACCGTAAATATGGTAATCCTTCAGCACCATAGTAGCCTATACATAAAAGTACTGTGGTATTACAGTAGGTACTGCTGGCTAGGTTCATTTTAGAAATAGCCCTTTTGTGACATTGTCCTTTGTCCTTTATACTTTATTCCTTTTTATATATATAAAAAACAGGCGTTTTACCAAGGGCGAAACCAACCATTTGTAACATGTTGCAGTGGCAAAATACCAAAGCAGCAATTTACCTCCTTATTGGATTTGTTCTTTGTTTATGCAAAAGGCTTTGTTTAATCCTGCATATTTTTCTCTTTCATCATTGTGTTTGCAATGACATGATGTTTTTCTTGAGCACAAACAGTTATTTGCTGGTTTCTGGTTTTATGTTTTTCTTACCACGCAATCATGACTAATATGGCTAGTAACTTCAGGACTGACTTCATAGCATTTATATTTAGAGCAGAATTAGCATTTCCAACACTTGTTTTTAGCATTAAAGCTTTCGGATGCATTGTAAAAGACAATGTTATTGTAGCAAAGAAACAAATACAATCACCTTAAACTACCTTCTGGCTGTTTTGAATGTAGTGGGTGGTGTTTTCTGCAAGAACTAACTGTTGCTATTTATAAATTGTTTGTAAGTGTTGTTTCAGTCATAATCTGTTCTAATTTTACAAGTTATCATTTAATTGTTTTTATTTCTATTGTCAGTGACAAAATAACCTTGGTTATTAACTCAATGTGTCAATGATTTCAGGAAGAAAATGGATTTGTGAAGACTGAATCAGTATCCTAGTGTTTGAATTACGCTGTGTGAAGCAGTGTACGACTAGGGCAGGAAACAGCTGCCCTCCCTCTGGCTTCATTGATCTGAAATTTCACCCCTAGATTGAAGAGCAACTTTTATTATTTAGTTTTAATTACCCCCTCAACCCTCACTCTCACAGGTTAGTGTAGAGACATAATCCCCCAGAGGGTCAGCAGCCAACTGGAGCTCCCGGGACCCGCACATACTGACTGTGAAGGACAGCGAAATAGACCTGTCAGGCACGGCTTAAAGCTTGCCAAAAGCTCTGAAAGAAGGAGGAATAGTAGAGAATGAATGTGAACCGGGTGCTTGAGATTATACGGTGCTCATTCCCAGAGTGAACGAAAGCATTTGACAACGGATCAAATTTATCTGATGTACATGATGGTACTTCAGCTATGAAGACAACAGTGCCACTTCCTGGCTTTCCATTCCTCCAGGTACCCTTTCAGAGACACAGGCTAGTAAATGATCTAATGGAGTACAATTATAACTCTGGAATTATGCGTCCATTAGTGGATGAAATGGCTATTTGAATTTAATTTATAGGAGAGACGTTAAGATCATTACCGCCTCCTTTTTACACACCAGGGCCAATTTCGCCATTGCTCAAACACCCGCCGCTGCCTTTATTTACTCTTTAAGCCTTCTTTCATAGACTCTTATGTGGAATAAAAAGACACAAATAATTCCCCGAACATTAGTGACCGAGTACTGCGGCTCCTTGTGATCGTAATTGTAGACATTTTTGAGCAGGAGCATCTCTTTCATAAATCAGAGCTTTGCCAGTTTATTAGATTATGATTTTAAGGAATTTGTTCATTTGAATCGAAAGGTGTGATCCTTGTAATGTACAGCCGTTGTGTTATTAAATTGCACATTTGCTGCTTGTTTTGTAGCAAGCTTTATCCCCATGACAGAAATCTAGGAAAGTATTAAAGGGTGGAGACAGACAAATAGCTGCACACAATCCTGGCTGCATCTCCAAACAGTAATAATTTGGCAATAATAGGCAATTCATTGCTTCATTCTTTGATGTATTTCCGACTTAATAATCTCAAAGCAAGGCTGAACCTCAAAGGATTTTGCAGACTGCATAGAAAAGCCAGCTTTTTATGGCTGCCTACTCATATCAGCAAGCTCTCTTTGTTTCCTTTCCTGACAAAAAAATATCATATTGAATTCAATTATAGCCAACCTCTATGGCCAAAGTTGGCTGTTTACTTGTGGCTCAATAATACCGCCGCACAGTCACATTGTCCATCTGATTAAAAATGTCAGCGGAGTCTCATAAGTGACAGATGGACTTAGATATTGTTCCTTGATATTTTTAGTGCAGAAACAGGTGTGTGTTTCCAGGGAGCACTGCGAGATTCGGTCTTGGTCTGTTAGCAATGAGAGGCGCTCGTGAGTGACCGGAGCCTTGCCCCCCCTTGTCAAAAACAGGATTGTGTCCGCCGGTCAGTTTTGTCAGGGAACAGCCTGATTTGCCAGCCGTGATTGTCGAAAACTGCTGTCGACACAAGTGTGAGGTGTTATGGAGGCACCAATCAGGCTGACAGATCTGAGCGTGGTGAGGGAACTGCCTGAGCTCATTTTCAAATATCAGGAGAATGAGCAGACAAGAGGGTGTCTTTGACTTTGCCAAACCCCTCAGTGAGGTGAAACGGCTTTGCGACTGAAGTGTTTCTGAAGCCCCCTGAAGACCTTGTCCATCTGTTCCCCCCGGCCTCTCTACTCCCACTTGTCATTCACAGAGTAAACAAACAATCTAGAGCTTATTTATCCTAGACACTGCAGGCCACCAGATAACCAAAATCGTACACTGCCTCCATGCCATTTCATCGGCCTGTAAGGAGTCCCAGATCAATGACAGACACGGATTTCATAGATCCATGTGGTGAAATTGTGTCTTGAAGTCTTCCAAAGATACATCATGAATATTCCAACAGATTTTTAAGCCAAGTAAATTTGAATGCACTGCCAACAATAATACTTTTTTTTAAATCACTGGCTGTCAAATTTTGGTTGCAATTTATTACTTATCTAAAAAATAAGTAATATAAATTTAATTACTATATATTATTATCATCATTATTATTGTACATACCATTCAACGTTTTTTAAAGAAATTAATCCTTTTATTGATCAAGAATGCATTCAATTGTTCAAAAGTGACAGTAAAGACATTTGTAATGTAACAAAATATTTATATTTCAAATAAAAGTTGTTCTTTTCTATTCTGAAAAAGAAATGTATCAAGGTTTACATACACAATAAAGCATATTCATATTCAGCTTTGCCATCACAGGAATACATTTTAAAATATATCAAAATAGAAAACAGTTTTTTAAACTGTAAGCTATTTCACACCATTACTGTTTTTACTGTATTTTTGATCAGAAAAACAATGCATGATGCCTCTAGTCATCCACATGGTAACCCTTGTAGCCTGAAAAAGAGAATACAATTTCAGATTTATCTGTCAGAAGTGTGAGAGAGCGTGAAGAGTTCAAATTTGAACAGGGCTTTGGCCGTGTTTTAATATAGATGTGCAAGTGTAGTCGCACTGTCTACCTTAGGCAAATGTTTCTATTCAAGACGAGTATATTCAGAGATGGAATTAAAAGTTTTCATGTAGGCAATTTATAATCTCATTTAATGTATATGATTGTCCTGCATGATTGGTATTATTAAAGTTCAATGTAAAATGGCTTTTCAGTTATTATGATGATGATGAATCTCAAAGACATTGTTAGAAAAAAAAATAGGCTGTGTGTTCACGAAGGAAGGATAGCAACCATGCATTAGGCAATTACTTGAAATCAATTGGATGTAAATTGAAAAAGAAAAGCTTGTTTCCACACACCGGTTCCTTGTAATTTCCTGTTGTCTGTCTGTCTATCTATTAGTTGATTTGTGGTTCAGCACCTCAGCGCATCACATGTTGTTGTGAAATTCTCCACCATCTGAGTCGACTCCCACCCACAGTCTCGCAGTCTCACTCTTAAATCCTTTCACTAATATTTGTTTTTTGTGATCCCTGCATCCTCTCCCCCCTCAGGCCATTGCCAATCCTCTAGCACTTCATCAAGGATTGATATCAACACTCAATTGGTACTTGGAGAGGTGTGCTTGTAGGATAGTGAAGCAGTGCCTTAAGGACTCCACAGCTGAAAGTATAGAGAAAGCCTGAGGGGGTTTCAGTACATCTGTAAAACATGTTTCTATCCGAGCTTGGAAGAACATCAGGGACAATGATTGGCCAAGATTACACAAAACCTGCTTGTTCTTCATAGGCTGGAATCTTGTAAAAACCATAGGTGGGAGTTGTTATTGTATTCTTGAGTAAAATGAAGGGCAAGACCAAAAACAAACATGCAAGCATATATTCAGCTCGCTGTGATATTTCCAGCAGAGCAGCGTCTTGTTTTTCCGAAAGAGAGTCTGCTGTCCTTAATCATAAAGAGAGCTTGCTGACAAAAACAGATGCTATCCAGAGAAAAGGATGACCTAGTCATTTCACTGTAGGAATGGGGATGCACTTGTTTTGGGAAATCCGTTTGAAAATGTGGAGCATCCAAAGGGGATGGATAATCTCAGATTATTTCCACATGGATTGCTTGAAGAGCAAGCAGTCAAATCTGCAGATTGAACTGAAGCACAAATATAACTTGAATTAATATTCTTGTGAAGGAATACCCCTTGGAACGTGGCCTAGACTCTATCCCATTCCAAAGTGCTTAAGGAAAAATTTGTTCACAAATACTTAGACTTAACTTTCATTGCCCCTCACTTAATTGATTTGCTTTTTGCAGAATAAGCACAAAAAAAAGCTATGCTATCCATTTTCAACACAAACAGTTTGGCATCACTACAACATCACATGAGCAGACATGCTGTACTAAATATCAGACACAGGAATGCTGATATTTCAGGGGAAAAAACTAATTGTTACTAATTTTATGCAACTATTCAATAAATGAATATTGAGAAACTTACACAGGTGCAGTTACTCTGCAAATGAAAATAGTTTCATTAAAAGCCAAAGCACATTCAAACGCTCTGACTCAGAGCGACACATCAATGGTGTTGCCTAAAGAATCATTTGAGTGAATGATTCAATCACTCACTTATAAACACATTCTCTCTGAGTAGGTACTTAGTAAAGTGTCCATTAGATGCACACTTCAGAATCTCGCTGCAAGTAGTAGGTCATCTGGGTACTTTCTTTGCCTACTATTTTATGAATGCTGTGACTTAAATCTTTCGCACACTTTTTTTTCCGCCAACTGTAGTATATGCAGATTCAGCCGTTCACTTGTTTAGCTCCAAAATGGTTGAAAAATGTGTCAAAGATTCACTCATAAAGACTTGCACTTGCCGCCACCTATATTGGAACTTGTAGAAAGAGTGACTGAAAAAATCCCTACTACCACAAATGCTCAGACTGACAGTCATTCTTGAATGTGCAAACACAAGCAAGCAGAGTGATAACCTACAAACGAAAATAATGTACAAGCTGTTAAACTGTTTTATTAAATATCATCGCTCTTGGAAAGCTAACCTTGGCCAATCAGATGAAACTGGTTCTATAGACTAAATTATTAATTTCTTGACATCAAGGGAGGCAACGGCATCAATGAAAAGCTCCTGTCAAACTATATGAGTTCGAATCACTTCTGAGCGACACCACAGGAAGCACCGAGGCTCTTGTAGCTGACACAATCATTTGAAAACTTGAGCGTGACATCCTCATCAAAGGATAGAGCTCTCAGTATTGGCATGAGAGACTCTTCTGTTTGTTTTATTATGTTTTTATGTCTTGTTATCACAGAAACAGACACGCACCAAGAGCCAACGCCCTGCTCATCCTGAAAAAAAGGCATTTTTTTGCACAGTATCTCTCAAAGTCACCAGGGATATCTGTGGTAGCCCCGATAGCTTTGTTGTTGCTGGGAGTTCTTTACTATGGTGACGGCATGTCAACTGCTCCTCTCCGCACTAAGGCACTTGGGGCAGAGAGCATTCATGAGGTCTTTTTTCTCTTATGAAGTGAGCATGACAACAAAAGAGAAATGGCTTGCCATTAGAACAGGGTGAGAAGTGGGTCACTGGCCTATTATACTGAGGTTGGTGCACAATCTGGGATGAGTGAACTCATTCTGTTGCACCGAGAGATAGCAACATATTTAGATTTTGCCTTAAAAAGCATTAGTGTAATTTACCAGTCTAACTAAAGTCACAGAACAACTTAATAAAAAAGCCCCACATACATTAGCTCACATTCTGCTGAAACCCTTTTTTTTAAAACTAGCAGTCACAATTATATTGTTTCACAAGAATCCTTTCAACAGAATGGCTGGCATGACAGAGCTGAATGTAAATAGTGCATTAAGATTGATGTCATCATCATCAAACCTGCTTAGGATAGAGCGTCTGTGTGTGTCATTCTCAAATTAACTCTCACACATTATCAAATAATATTTTAAAGCTTAGTTGGAGATGAAAAGGGGTGGTTCCCGGTAGATAGGGGATGATCAATACTGGGTGCATCAATAGTGCCCCCTAGTGAAACCGTTTATTTTTTTAGCTTTTGGATTTGGGCCTGCATCTGTTAAAAGGAAAATTCTATCATTTACTCACCCTCTTTAAACACATCTTCTTTTATTATTTCTGTGGAACATACATTTTTAAAGAATATCTTGGACATTACGACTTACAAGCTCCAAAATGACCAGAATAATGGTCCAAATAAAAGTGGTCCAAATGAATAATATTCTTGGTCTTCTGAAGCCATAAGTTTTGTGTGAACGACTGAAACTGACTGAAAATCTGACTGAAATTCATCTAAAAATCCTTCTTTTGAGTAAAATCTTTTCAATGAATCACTCCAATTAAAACAATTGAGTCATTCATGGATTGGATGATCTGGTCCTCAAGTTCAGCTCGATGATCCAGTTGCAATGACTGAGAAATAACTGGAAAATTATCAATAGATTATTTCAATTTAGGTTTGTTCATCACTGTACGAACCCAAAAAATATATACTTTAAGAGCATGATTCATAAGGACTTATTTTATTGTTCATTTGAATTATTTGTTAAGCCTTTAATCTCCAGCCCCCATCATTTTAAAAGAGTGATCAGCACAGATAAAGGAAGTCATACAAGTTTGTGATTTTAAAATGTTTTGTATGGATTAATCATTGAATTTAAAAGTTTGGTCACACTTTAGTTTAGGGTCCAATTCCCAGTATTAGGCTAACTATTAACTACGGCTTTTGCCTCAATAAACTCAATTACTGCTTGTTAATAGTTCTAGGTGGTATTTGTTAAGTTTAGGTATTGGATTAAGGGATGTAGTATATGGTCATGCAGAATAAGGCATTAATATGTGCTTTATAAGTACTAATAAACAGCCAATATCCTAGTAATATGCATGTTAAAGGGATAGTTCACCCAAAAATGAAAATTAAGTCATTAATTACTCACCCTCATGCTGTACCAACCCCGTAAGACCTTCGTTTATCTTCGGAACATAAATGAAGATATTTTTGATTAAATCTGAGAGGTGGATCACTCCCCCATAGGCTTCCTAAGGGATTGAAACTTGACGGCCCAGAAAGTCATTGAAGAAAATGTTTAAATATTTCATGTGCCTACAGTGGCTCCACTTTAAGTTTATCAAGTGACGAGAATACTTTTTGTGCGAAAACAAAAACAAAAATAACAACTTTATTCGACTATTCCATTACTTCCTTGTGGGCCTGAGACAAGAGTTCAAGAGATTTCCAGGACGCATGCGCGAGAACTGAGATGAGGACGTTCTTCTTCTACTACTTCCTGTTACCAGCTGCTCACTACTTAGGAGTATCACCGCCTGACCTATTGGAAATCTCTTGAACTCTCGTCTCAGGCCCACAAGGAAGTAATGGAATAGTCGAATAAAGTCGTTATTTTTGTTTTTGTTTTCGCACAAAAAGTATTCTCATCGCTTGATAAACTTATAGTGGAGCCACTGTAGGCACATGAAATATTTAAACATTTTCTTCAATGACTTTCTGGGCCGTCAAGTTTCAATCCCTTAGGAAGCCTATGGGGGAGTGATCCACCTCTCAGATTTAATCAAAAATATCTTCATTTGTGTTCCGAAGATGAACGAAGGTCTTACGGGGTTGGTACAGCATGAGGGTGAGTAATTAATGACTTAATTTTCATTTTTGGGTGAACTATCCCTTTAATAAGCAAGTTAATGAGAATTTGACCCTAAACTAAACTACCAAAGGTTGTTGTTGTTTTATTGCAAACATTGAACTTTAAATGGAGGCTAGAGAGTAAAACCTATACCTATGAGGTTCATTTAGTCAGGATGTTATTGGTATCTGTGGGTTTTGATGATTTCCATCATCACCTCGAGCAGTCACTCTAATGGAACGTGGGTTGAAGGGTTCGTCATCAAAAACGACCTTGCGTCCTCATTACACGTCGCACCACAGACTGTGTGACTGAAGGTCTGAAGACGTTTTCTGGCTTAGAAAGAGGAATTAATTTTTCCGGCGGGGGAGTTTTGTCATGCAGAAGAAAACCTCAAAGCAAGACACAAAACTGCAACTTCCAACACGGTTGCAGCAACACAGTCTTCATTGATTTTTAAATGAGACAAAAAGCGTGCTTTCTGCTCTCTGAACTTACTCTACTAATGACAAGAATTGCTTCTTATGAAAAAAAATGTCTTTGAAATGTCTTTCAATCTTTTAAAAGGGTTCCTAAGAACTTTACTGAGGATAAATGCATAATACATAATAAATATTTTAGATACCATACAGCAGCCTTTTTATTTGCATACTAAAACATTTTGAAGTTTTGAAGTTATTTGGATGTTGCTGAAAATATCAAACTGTTGCAAAACATTATTATAATTTTTTTCAAACTAAATGCATTTATAAGCATCATAATACTATGTTGAATCTCCTTCCTGAATCTATTCCTTCAATATTTGCACCCAACTGCATTAGAATAATCGATTTTTGCTGATGATACTGATGGATTGACATTGTACAAACATCCATGGTAGCTTGTATGTTAAGTGTGGTTTTCAAAAAAGTGTACAAGATGAATAAAGACATGATTCTGGATGGGTCATGACATGTTATTTACATCCATTTAACCATGTATGTGTCATCCCTCTTTAGCTGCAAATCACAGGAAAAATGACCTTTACATAACAACCTGCCATTTGAAGATTGCTTTCCCCCAACTCATCTGGTTGCTTTGATCAATGTAACTTATGTTTCAGACGTCCGTGTAAACACAGCTATCTACACTCTACACTGCACATGTCGGGACAAACATGTCTGTATATTCATGCACTGACAAGCAAGGAGGCACCCACGGGTCGTGCAAGGTGCATGCTGGGAATTCAAATGTTGAATAGTTATCATGCATTATCTAAAGATTCTGTCATATATGACTCACAAGAGTCACAGAATTACCATTAGTTGATCATTAATTAGTACAGAGTTATGCATTTCCTTAAGATGGAAGAACTGTATGATGCTGAATATTGGTGATGCTTGATTCAACATCTTTTATTGTTCGATGGTTTTGTTCAATAACAAGTGTGAAATCCAGATAATGAGTGTACTCGTGTCTACAACTTAATTTGCATCCAAACATACATGTCCATATATACAGTATCTCTGGCTTTCCATACAACCTTGTAGTGATGGAAAGTCTCATTCATTTCTAAGAATCTGTTTTTCCGAACAGGTCATTTCAATGAAATCCATTCAGGGATTCTTTAATGGTGCTCAATGTCAGGTGACGTCACTTCTTGTTGACGTTTAAAGTATTGTCAAACAAAACGGAGGCTAGCTAGACCCTCCCTCCTCCTCATCCGCTCACTAACCCCCCAAATCCTTCTTGTCGGTTATTGGCTGGAACGGTTTATGTTTCATGGTGCGGGTTAGCCCAGTTTGTTTTTGTTGCCGTTTGTGGAGCCTGGGCTGTCTGCAGAGACCGCGTTTTTTTTACAGTGTGTTCAGGGGACAGGCAGCTAGCGGATAGTGAGTAGATGTTTTCTCTATGTGACAAATAAAATTTGGCCTAAAAAATGTGTGACATCGCTTAGAGCACCTTTGAGCAATTGAGATGAGTCATTGACTCGACAACCAAGAATGATTCACTAATTGGTTCAAATGATTAATTGAATAGATCAGTCTCAAAAGAACAATTTGTTGACAATTTGGGCATCACTATAATATTGCCTTTCTCTCTCTCTCTCTCTCTCTCTCTCTCTCTCTCTCTCTCTCTCTCTCTCTCTCTCTCTCTCTCCTCTCTCTCTCTCTCTCTCTCTCTCCAAAAGCAGTTAAAATGGAATAATAATGTAATAATCATTCTGCTGACTCAAATTGATTCACCATTCAACCAGTTTAACCATTCAAGATTTGCTCTTGTCTGTGTTGATCCACCAAGACCATTGTGGTCCAGCATGGGAATTCCTATAGACTTGTCAGAAGGGTATATCTACACTGGTTTAATGCAGTGTCAGTGCATACATACAGTAATGGCATTGATGCTGTTAACCACACAGAAGGCACTGTGTATGTGTCATGTGTCCTTCACATCCAGGAACTACAGAGCATGTGTCGAGGGCAGAAGATCTCTTAACAACAGCTGTATAAGATGACAAGGAACAGAACACTGATGGCTCTATCGTGAGCAAGCTGTCCCTCAAAATCTTCCAGCATCAATCACACTGTCACTGATGCGCTGTTATATATCCTCCGCCGCGGCGTCTTCTGGGGTCAACACGCTCAACTGCACCAGCGGTGCTGTATCCTGCTTAGTAAGGCTAACGTAATGTTTTCACTGTTTAACAGTCTACAAAATTGATGATGTTATCGCTAAGAAGCAATTGGGTATCGCTCTCAGGGAATATTAATTAGATATATGAAGATATTTATCAAAAGTTTAAAAAGTGTTTTAATTCTGTGATTTTCTTCAAAGCAATTACCCGACACTATCCAAGTATGATACCGATAAGCATCTTGGTTGTTGAATGTATTAACTCTATGGGTGTGTTGCATTCAAAGCAGGAGTGAAGGATTTATTCTACAAACACAGAGGAATCAATTTGCTGCCAGATTCATCCATTACATTAATATGTTCAAGTGGTCATTTGGTCTTCAGTAGCGATAGCATACAAGGAGGAGACTGGCAGACTGACGCCAGTGCTGGATAACCAGACCGTTGTCTGCCTCCATGCCCCATCCGCAGGGTAAAAGCTGCTGGATACGGGGGAAGGTGGCTTAACTGTCTCCAATTTAACGCCTCATTATGCAAATTGATCATCTCAATTGACCATCACTCTGATAATGGCAGGGCCAGACTGCAGGGGAGTTGAGATCTTCCTCCAGAAAACATCAGTTAAATGTCCTGAGAGCTAAAAATAAGATTTGGATGTGAATTGAAGGAGACACTCTAGATGATTTTCAATGGGGCATGACTATGCAGAATGGCAATGAAGCCAAGAGTTACCTCAGCGACCTGATGGTCAGACACCCTGAAATGTCAGCTGTAATTTGGTTTTAAAGGACAGCTATGACAGAAACTCAGCACTTTACTACGGCACGTCTCAAGGCTGAGTTAGATGTTGGCACTCTTAAAACGGTGTTTGGTGTTAACCTGTTGCTCCAAATTAAGATGATGTGCAAATAACGTGCAATTGCGATTTTTTGCATGCCATTGCAAGCACCATGTGGATGAGTTGGCTCAGTCAGGGTTTAATTGCATTGATTGGGCTGGCCAGCTCTTCCTAATCTAGGATTATTATGATACATTAACAGCTGTGACTTGTTGTTTACAAGGCATTTATCAAGTGTTGTCAGTATAATGGGACAAATTCCCACCTATCACGTTTATCACTGACTGAATCAGCCCTGTCAGATCCAGATGACGAACCAATCTGTGAAAAAAGGCTAAATGGGAGCCTTCGGACGATGCTACTTCACCCTAAAAATATCCATTTTAAAATTAGGAAAACAATCAAATTGTTTGTCCTATTTGATTGAAGCGAGACAATGATTTTATGTATGGTTTACATAATTGATGAGGGCACATGCTGAACTGACTGTTCAATATATAATGTGCGGTACACAAAGTAATTCAGGTTAATGTGCTCGCTGAACCTTTCATGCCATAATGGACTGTGGGTTTGTACTTGAAGGGTTCAAGAAAGACATATAATATTCCTCATGCAAAATTACAGTAAATTCATTTGAGACGACTATACTGTTGCTAAAGGACACTAGCCTCTGAGTGTATCAGTGAATCATTTAACTGAACACTCATTAAAACAGACCTGAGGATTTGACAAACATATGTTGCTCTAGACGGAGAAAGGGAAGAGAGCGATGGATGAAGAGAGAAGGAGAGAAGGAGGTTGCGATAAGTCAGTGTGTATCCCCCTATTGTCTGAGTGAGGATGCTTCATATTCCACCGTATCGATTTCCGCTTCTTTTTGAAGTGGTTCCCGAAAGTGAATCATTCCAATTACACAAGAACTTGTGTGACAGCTCTGACAGAAACATTTGAATTATGACCGCAGTCGATCCATTGGCCTTGTTTGGGAACGAGGGGTTTGGATATTGCATTTTGCTCAGTCTCGCCGGCACATGTTTTCATAGGAGATTGCCTTTCAATCTGTAAAATGCTTTATCTGTGCAACACTAGATCTGATTGTAGAACAATAGCTTTATACAGGTGGGAGCATTCTTTTCACATTATATTTTTCTAGCCATCAAGTGGCGATAGATTTTACAGGGGAGGTGTCATGAAAAAAACGGACACACCATCAAAAATATATTTTAATGAAAAGGGGTTTTAGTTTCAGATGTGATGTGATTGACTTTTAATATAACAGAAAATCAGTTTAGCGATACATATCAAAACCCTTTCTTTTCATTATAATAAAAGTAAATATCTTCTAGGGATCCAAAATGACCCAAAAAAACACCCTAAAAATAGTACACCACTATTTCCAGGCCATACGATAGTGATTTATACACTAAAATGTTTTTTTTTTTTTAGTCTGATCTTTTTAATTTAATCAGTTATCACAAGACTGGCCTGAATGATTCATTCATGATTCAGACTGATCCAATTCAAAGATTAAATTCAATATTTCAGTATAACACTGAAGGAGACGAGGGGTTGTCTTGATTTACATACATTATTAATAGCACTTCTGCATCTTTTTTGAAGCTTGAAGTGAACTTGTCCCTGTTAATTGTAAGTAAAAAAAAAATGACATAAATAAATAATCACAAAAGTTGCATTTTTTAGGTGAACTCTTTCTTTGTTTCCTCATATCACACCCTGTTTTTGAACATGATATCTTAATGAATGCTATCTCACCTTTTTTTTCACCCTCCCTGAATGATTTACTGTTATGACATGGGACAGGCCATTTTCTCACCTCACAAGCATCACTTTAAAGCAGGATTCCTTATGTTATGCGATGTCACTTTCTGTTACACTATATAACATTATTATCCATTCAGCTTTGGAGCATGAGGTCACCTCTGAGAAGAGAAATGAAGACATGATAGCACTCATCTAGATGAGAATATTTATCTAGTGTCGCTGTCCTCCCTCCGACTTATTCAACGTACAAAAATCCATTGCAATGGAGCCCCACTGCGGATGACCTTCTGAATGAGAAGTGCTCCCATGCATTGACAATGAATATGCATTAGAGAGATTACAATGAGGTGACAAGGCAGGAGCTCTCATCCAAATACCAGCACAGCTGGCAGCCAGCTTTCCTGAGCTACTCCTCACCTCTTACATAAGAGCACAGCTAGCTGACAACACCTCACCATCCGCTCATGCAAACCAAAAGATCTCTGTCGCTGTTCTCGCCTGTCTCGCTTTTAATTCGACAAGAGCGGCTGCAAGAACAACTTCCTTGCACAAGGAAGGAAATCATTGTATTAGTGCGTGGGGGAATACACGCTTCTGTTATTAGCTCATTATGATGATGTTAAACCAAAGTGTCTAAGTAACAACTTTCTTCCTATCAGGAAAAGCTTCCACCATCTGTCAGACCCTAAAATCCCAGGTGCATGGGTTCATATAGGGATTCAAACCTCTGTTGGTTGCCCTTCACTGTCAAAAAAGCACCTGAGTGGAACATCCCATGGATGACCAAGCACTGGACGGTGACATTTGCAAGCCCAAAAACTCATTTGCACCCATGATCGATTATTGCTGTTAGTTGTTGTATCAATGATTGCTTATAAGTGCGAGGTGAGAGGAGGAATGAGGATGCCGAAAAGTGTTGCAGGACTATTTTGAATAATAAAAATAAAGAAATAAATAAATCCACTCACAGTGGAGTGTTCTTTCTCATGATTCTACTGATAAAGAAATGTATTATTCATAAAGTCCTTGTTTTCATTTCAATGAGCTCCTGCTGAAATGTGTATTTGTATTTTTATGCACACATACACAAACATGGTAGAAGGGAAGGCTAATCTTAATATATTTGCATACCCTTTCTTGGCTGACGCTGTTTTATCGAAGTCAATTTGATACAAAGGTGCGAGCTAAAAAGCATAAATGCAAAATAAATAAATCTGTCATTACTGTAAGTCTTTGTCATTTACATCACTCTTCAATATTATATGTAACATTCATCAAAAGACTGTGTTCATGTAAATGGTCACGGCAAAATGTGGGCATCGGATATTTTTAAACACCTCTACTTGGAAAACAATGTGGGCACCCTGACTCATAAGCAATGCACCAGCTGTGCGAGAGACCTCTGAAACAGTGTGATTTTGGCAGAGAATGGAGGACAGGCTTAGCTTGGTGAGCACCAGCAAGGATGGGTCCTATCTAAGTCCCTGCAGGACTGAGAACTCGCAGTGGGAGGAATGTCTCAGCTCCATCTGGCCCAGCAACGTGTGTGCCTTCATGCCGAACCCAACCAAGGTCTGCAAAATGTTGGCACAACGTGTGAGGCATTGCATAAGGATAGCATTTGAAAGGAAAGATTCAGAGATATGTCACCATATGTCTGTGGATCTGCATGTTCCTCACATATGGAATGGCATGTAGGTCTGTGATTTTTACTCTTTTCTGTGATGCATGTGTAAATGTTAGCTTGGGAACAAGCCTGTAATGAGCACAGACATTGCTGCCAAATGAAGCCTAGCAGGCTGTTGTGTGGTGAACTCAATCTGCCATCTAGTGGACACATTTAAAGCACAAAACTGTGAAAGTCAAAACAAATATAGGATATAACCTGAATATTTAATGAATATATATCTTTGAAAGTTGTGGTTTGGAAAAAAACTGTCTGGTGAATGCAGGTATAGTGGGCCGATTTTTGTTAAACGTGTAATTTAGATGGCCTTTTTTTTTTTTTTTTTTTCATTATAACTTTTGTTAACTTTAAGGTCCAGCTATAATAATTTAATTTGAATATAGTTTATGTAATGTGTTATTTGCCAGGTATAACAATTAAAACTTTTTGAGATCATGCACTCCCAGACAAATTTATTTTCAGGTAAAGCGGGCAATCCCCGATTTATCAAAAAATAATCCTGTAGCTATCTTAATAAGAAATAAAAAATAAAAATGAAATAAACATGATTTACACATTATCAAACAAACACATTCAACAACATATTTTGCAAACCCAAAAGCATCAGTAATTCCTCAATGCATGTGTAAAATTCAAAACAACTGATAGAACTGGTAGGTATAGGCTATTCCTGTTTGTTATTATATTTTTATTCTAATTGTATTATTACTTATAAAACTCTCTACAAAAATAAATGTCTACAATATGAAATCAAGAATCATGAAAATGATTCATGCATGGGGATTAAAACTAATGTGTAGGCTAGTGTCTATTTTTGGCAATCAGGAGTAGGCTTATCATCTGACTGTTTGATCTGTTTCACGTTGGCTAGTTTAGACAAATGCATTTCTTTTAGAAATAGATAGAATCAGACTTCATAGCACGTATGGTTGTGCTGCTGCATGTGAAGTTTGTGGCTGTGGTTCAAACCCTAGCAAGTCGACTACGAAGGCAGCATCCCTTGGTGTCTGGAACCCGCCTGTCTGTTTTTTTACGGTCTATGGTCGTGACCAAAATTTGCGAAGAGAAGCAAGCAGCCAATTAGATTTGAGACGCAACCCATGTGTGTCTTTCGGTGTAGCAAACGAATCCTCGCATAATATACGCTCTTTCACACTCTGAAAGGTGTTACTTTGTCGTACGTTTAATATTGAAACTCGGTAGTGTTTGTGTATTAAACACATATTTATAATCATAAAGTGTTATTTTCTTTGGATCATTGTGGCGGGGCCAACTGAGAAGACGAACATGTCCGGGAAGAGTTTTCGCGTTAGCGACGGAGACTGGATTTGCCCGGACAAAAAGTAAGATTTGATGCATAGTGGTTTATTAATAAGCATAATGATAAATATGTTTGCAGTTCTTTAAAGCCAAAACTTGTGCGAAATCAATGTTGGACGATAGAAGCCCACATGCTACTGTTAGCATAGCTTCTGTTAGCTTTAGCGCGCGTTTGTAGTGTGTGAATGGGCCTGTAAACGCCATAAAGGCGTAATTTCCTACATTTAAATGGTAAACGTATTTCTTTCCTCTAAAACACTCGTAATCAAATGCTTTTTTTAGAGTTGCACACTCAGAATTATTTGGTAAACATTAACAATTAGTCAGGTGTGTGCGCAAGTCTGCTTACTAATTGCCATTATATCGTCTTCATTGGAAAATGCAGTGCCATTGGGCTTATTAACTTTTAAATGAAAATAAATAAATACATATATTTATCTGTGTGCACCACTGGAGCGTCTCCTTTGAAAGTGTCAGTGAGGTAGCTAGTTCATTGTGTGTATGAATGTTAATTGTTGTTTATAATGTCTTCTAAGGTGTGGAAATGTCAACTTTGCTAGAAGAACGAGCTGTAACAGATGTGGCAGGGGTAAGTGAGTTATACTAGTGTGTATAGTCATTACGTTTTGTAAAGATGTGTCACATAGGGAGTAATGCTTAAAGTTCTTTTCTAAAGGGGTAGTTCACCCAAAAATTAGGTCACCCATGTTGTTCCACATCTATAAGACTTCTGTTCATCTTCAAAACACAAATTAACTTATTTTTATTGAAATCTGAGAGATTTTACTGTATTTAAAAGTCTATTCAGTGTGAACTCTGACGGTTCAACAAATTCATTAAGAGATTGTAAAAGGAATCCAAATTCAATGTTTATATGGTTTATTAAAAGTCTTAAAGGAATAGTTAAAAAAATTCAGTGATCATTTACTCGCCCTCAGGTTATTTCAAACCTGTATGAATTTCTTTCTTCTGCAGAACACAAACTTTTGTGTTTAGCAGAAGGAAGAAATGTATACAGGTTTGAAACAACATGAGGGTGTGTTAATGACGATAGAATTTGAATTTAAATTTAAGTTAACTATTCCTTTAATAATATTTCTTTGTCATTTATTTTATGATATCCTTATAAATGTTTTGAACTATCAGAGTTTGGGGTGAATAGACTTTTTAATGGTGGGACAAATCTCTTTGATTTCATTAAACATGTCTTAATGTGCATTTTGAAAATTAAAGGGTACCTATTATGGCATTTAAAATGTCCCTTATAATGTTCTGGGAGTCCCCAACAACAGTTTTACATGCATGCAATGACAAAAAACACTTTTGTTGTCTTATAATATGCATTTATTTTTACCGGATTTGCTCACCGACTCCCTAATGATTCGTTTGACGACTCATTTGTCCAAACCCCTCCTTTACGTGACGCTAATCGGCGGTGATTGGTCAGATGACGCAGTCAGTTATATTTTGCGTTAGCCCAAAGCTTAAACATATTGATAAAGCACTGCAGTACTACAATACGCTTCACATAATTTCACATATTTCAAAAAACAAAAAAAAATGACATTGGAGACCTAGAAGCTGCTGAGCGTAACTCTCACTCTCTCACACACACACACGCACGCACGCACACACACACACACACACACACACACACACACACACACACACACACACACACACATAAAAGCAACAATTATTAATAGTACTTACAGGTTGTGATTCGGAGGAGGAAGCTGATCCAAATAAACTTGGTATTGAACGTTCCTTCAGTATCAGGCGACTCGCGAATCCACACTTGAAAGCATTTGTGTTTGTGAAGCGATCGTCATTAAAATAACGCGAACACAGCTCAAGGTGGCTATACTTGTGTGGTATAGTTGTAAATATAAACTCTAGCCACTGAGTCTTCACATGCTTGTCCCTGGGCAGTGAAAAAAAAAGTTTGCTTTTGATTCGCACTTCAGAACAGTCTTCGTCGACATGTTGTTGTCAGGTTTCTCTGTCTGCTCGGCGCGTGCACTGAGTGGGCGTGTCGAATTCAAATAACTTGTACAAGTGACGTACGAAAGTGCATCGTTCGTCTATCGATTCATATCAGCGACTCAGAGTCGACTCTTACTTTTGAGAGACAATAACTTTGTATACGGTGAACTTTCATATTAAAAACTTTGCAGGATGTTTTTGTTCACTTAGATCTATGTTACACACTACATGAAAGGTAATTTTCAAAATTCCATGATAGGTACCCTTTAATGAAAGACTTGATTCGACATTAGTGAGTAACAGAATTTTCACTTTTGAGTGAACTATCCATTTAACATGATTATTCTAAACTAATTAGTCAATGCTCTTTAAACAGAAAAGACAACTGAAGCAAAGATGATGAAAGCAGGGGGGACAGAGATTGGAAAGACCCTCGCTGAGAAGAGCAGAGGTCTCTTCAGTGCAAACGACTGGCAGTGCAAAACGTGGGTATTGCTATAAATGTCTTAATTACACTTCCAATGTGTAGATTAGATGTAATAGTAAAGTAAACCATTACTTCCAACTCCTTCATATTTTACTTCTCATTTGAACCACACACTGTTCAATCTGCTTAATGAAGCAGAATAAATGTACACAGTGTAATGATAACTTGTCATGAATGTGGTCAGTTCACTTGAAAACTTCGAAGTAAAAAATGTGTGAACGTCACTTTAGTATCCCTTAAAAAAAATCCCAAATCCAACCCATATTGGACAATAAGCTATTTGTTAATTGCTAATTCACCAGTTATTAATTTCTGAATTTGTTCTTGTTTGTTTAAATCTAGGTGTGGCAATGTAAACTGGGCCAGAAGATCAGAGTGCAACATGTGTAACACTCCTAAATATGCCAAACTGGAGGAAAGGACCGGTATGCTTTGTCTGTTCAAAACGTAATGCTAGTGTAATTTGTTGCATATTGACAATTTTTTTGCCATAATTTTTGGTTAATGCTATATGCTTGATGCGTGCCTCTACAGGATACGGTGGAGGATTCAACGAGAGAGAGAATTTAGTCTACAATGAGCGAGAGGAGTCTGATGGCGAGTACGATGAGGTCAGTAGGGATTTTTCAGTTTACAGAGAGAAGTAGTTCTTGTTATTAATTAAGAACAGATTTATGTAATTTTTCGTCATTGAATTATTTTGTATGTCTTCTGGGCAGTTTGGGCGCATAAAAAAGAAGTATCGTGGGAAAAGTAAGAAGGATACTGATAAGAAAGAGGAACCTAAAAAAGAAGATAAAAAAGATGATGGTGACGAAGATGAGGAAGACGAAGATGAAGGAGATCTTTCAAAATACAAACTTGATGTAAGTGATTTATTTTCTGTAGTTCTTTGTTAGTGGTCTTATCCTTTTTTTGCCATTTGAAACCAATTTTTTTAGCTATATTGACCACACTATCAATTTATTTACTTGTAAAAGTACTGCAGTCATACAGATAGGGTTGGAATAACAAATTGTAATAGGATGCAGTGTGAACAAATCCTTGGATATTAAGCATATATATGAACCTACCCTATTAGGATGATGACGATGATGAAGAAGAAGAAGATGATGCAGATTTGTCCAAGTACGATTTGGATGCTAGTGATGAGAAGAAAGGGAGTCCCGCGGGCTCCTCACGCTCATCTTCTCGCTCGTCCAGTTCAAGTTCCCGGTCTAGGTCCAGGTAAAAGGGTACAGGTCAAGGGTAACTCCAGACAAATGTCAGTATCAGCTCAAATCTTTATTCAAATCTTATATTATTAATCTGTTTTAATGTTTAATTTCTTTTTCTTTCCCTTTTTGCTTCAACTGCATTTTTGATTCTGACATGATAGTATAAAACTTGATGCTATTTGACGAAAACAATCCTGTAAATTCAATGATCTGCCATTTTTAAGTAATTCATGCCATTAACACTACTTGAAAAGGGTTTAAAGATTAAACAAAATGTCTTTATGCTCAAAAAGACCTTGATGATTAAGTAGATATTTTGTCTGAATTTTCAAAGCTGATCTTTCCTTTTTTTTTAAACGCTTGTCATTTGATAGTGACTGTTCTTGGGTTTTCATCAGAATGTCTTTAACTTTCAGAAAAATTGGAAATTTGTGGTGTTTTTGTTGATGCCCGTGTTTTGCAGATCCCGGTCCAGGAGCTCATCCAGTTCCCGTTCTCAATCTCGCTCTCGCTCCAGGTCCAAATCCAGGTGAATGAGGTCACATGCACTCTCCAGGAGAGAGAGTGTGTGTGTGTGTGTGTATGAACAGCCAGTGGCTGTAGTGAGCTTAAACAAAAGTCGACTTTTGATCTCTGTTAATAAGATGAGGGAGCTGTGGGGAGCAGCGAAATATAGCTTTATTTCTTTGGGAATTTTTTGCACAGGATTTTTTTACTTTTTGCTCAATTTATCTGATAACGCTGTGACACCTGACAGGCAATTAGAGCTTCAAGGTTTTCTGAAGCTCTTGATGGGTTCTGCTTTGTTCTTTTGAAAAGTTCAGCTGGTCAGACCTGCAGCTTTTGTCTTTTTCAGAAGTTGTAGTATTTACTGTAGTATTTAGAGGGCTGTGGATTGATGTTTTCAGTCCTTTTGGTAGTGTTATTATAGTAATCTGTATAGTGATATTTGTTGACCTCATGTGAATGCTTATTTATCCCCTTTGAAATATCCAGCTCCAGATCAGGAAAGGGCTCTGCTTCCTCAAAGAAGAGGTCTCGTTCCCCTTCATCATCGCCTGAGGGAGGCCAGAAGAGGAGTCGCTCCAGGTCCTCCTCTGGTGGCCGCAAAAAAAGACGCTCACGATCGCACTCGTCTGAAAGGTTTGGTGTAACACATGGTGTCCTGGATACCAGGCGTCCTTCTGCATTATACACAGGGCTCAGTGCTAATACAGTACATGATTGAAACAAATGTGCTTTTCTCGGTACAAAACTTTATTTGTTTTGATATCAAGAACCAAATCACTTAATCAGTCATGGTCCTTCTCCTTGTCTCTTTCTTTCTATCTCTCTTTAGGCGCAGAGACTCGTCTGGATCGTCCCACTCTGGCTCAAGCTCAAAACAGAAATGATTAACAAAAGAAACAAATCTTTCTAAAACGCATGTTGTTTTTTTCCTACTCCAGTTTTGTTTTGTTTTTTGTGCTGTTGCAACTACCCAACTGTTTGAGTTCACATTGATTTCCATGGAAAAAAAAAAAAAACTTGCGCACGTTCACATAACCTCTTCTCAAAAAAATTCTGGGGATTTTTTGTTTTGTTTTTTTACATCTAGCCAAATCTTTCAACAGAATAACTCGAGGTGTAAAGTCTATAGCGTAAGTGGGTTTACGGACAAACAAGTCTGTGACTGTATAAATGGCACATGTCTCCTGGACATCAAATTATGTAAATTTATATGGCAGAAGTAGTTTTATCCATCCATTGTCAGACATTACTGCAGTCCAAATAACCAGTTTATTAACACAAAAATTGTTGATTTAAAAAAAGATACTCATCAGATGCTGGTTTTGTAGATCTTTTGTGATGTAAAACACTTCACAAGAAATATTGATGGTTTAAACATATTTAATCACATCAGCAATGCCAGTATCTGAAAGTTAAAAAGTGATTTTCCTCTGAGGCATAACATTGCCTTGTCTAATTGTGTGCATTAAAGGTAAGTATGTTTTTTTATACTTGTAGAGATTTATTTTCTTCTGGTAAGACCGATGAAATGTTAATTTTGTCTGTCTTTTTTTTTTTGTTTTTTGTCTTAATTTTGAGATTCATCACTTGTAGAATTAAGAAACGTTTTAAAGTGCACAAACTCAAATTATTTGTATCGTAAATTACTGGTTATGTTTTTTCTTCCGTGGTAAAATCAAATTTGGAACCTGTCATCTGAAATATTCAACCATCCCCACCCCCTTCTGACATGAAATATGAAAGATGTTTTACTGTTCATTAACATGACTTGACAGTGTAATCAACATGAATAAACACTTGTTAATCTGAATCTCTTGTTTGCACTGTTTTGTCTTTCAATGTTTATTGTATTGGGAGATGTGATCTCCCAAATATATCTGCCTCCCCCTTATTTAACTGAAAGGCATAGGCTACCATGCTGCTACTTGAGGGAAATTTTAGTGATGTTTGTGAAAAATTACATTAAGTTTTTGACAATGTCTTGTCTATTTTTTATAGACATTTTTTTATAGTCTGTATGAATTATTGTTAACGAGCAAAATACACCTACACTGCGGTTTGCGCATTATAACGACGAGTTGCTGTGAATCGTTTCTCGTGCGCTAGATGGCACTTGTTGCGTTCAAAACCATCTGTGAGCTGGTGGTGGTGCAGGGGATCATTATCGAATAAAACATTTAACTTTCTTTTTATCCCCGTTTAGAGATTTGCCTATCTGCAAAGTTATTTGTATTTAGTTTTTAAAAATAAAATTGAGCGATCGTTAAACCTAAAATCTCCTTGAGAAATTTCTAAAAAGTTCACCCACTGAAAGTTTGTTTAGCCTAATTCACATTCTCGCTACAAACGCTTGTTAAAATACACTTGGTCTTTTAAAAAATTCCTTTGGTAATACAGAAACGAACGTGTTCCCTCGGCTTTGGTTGAAGGCCAAATTTACTATTTTCTGACATAGCCTACAACGAACAGCAGAAAAAAAATCTGAATGCGCATTTGGAACTGAGCAACACGTGTAGCGTAAATAGGCTATATATATATTAAAACAGTAGGCCTATTGTTAAAGTAAATATATTATTTGTGGAACTTGAACTTCTGTTATCTTTCTCAGCATATTTTACATTTCCATAAGGGTCCCGCCTCTGTGTTAATAGCGCGCGCTCGGACAGCAGAGCGCACAAAGTGAGACGGACTTCACTGAGGACTCTACCTGTTTCAAAGGGCTGCTGTGGCCATGAACACGCTCCCTGAAAAAGGATGACATCCAAATGTCAGTCTTCAGATGTCTTGACACAAAACCTGTCTGCTGGAACCATGACGTGGGAGAAGAACGTCTCCAAATCTTCGCAGGACAGAACGGGCAACGGCGCCAGCTGTGGCTCGGTGTCCGTGTTTTTCCCCATCGTTATGATGATCACTGGAATGGTCGGAAACTCTCTCGCGATGCTGCTAGTTTCCAGTGCATACAGAAAAAAGGAAAACAAAAGGAAGAAATCCTTTTTGCTTTGCATCGGCTCGTTGGCGTTAACTGATCTTTTCGGCCAACTGCTTACAAGTCCGATTGTCATTTCTGTGTACAGAGCAGATCTGAAATGGAAACGCGTGGACCCATCGGGAACTCTATGCGCCTTCTTCGGGGTGTGCATGACCACTTTTGGCTTGTGTCCTCTCTTTTTAGCCAGTGCCATGGCCATTGAAAGGGCCTTGGCCATCAATGCTCCTCACTGGTACTCACATTACATGAAAACCAGCGTGACCAAGCAGGTTCTGGTCATCATTTGGTGTCTAGTTTTGATCTTTGCCTTATTGCCCATTGCTGGGGTTGGGCAGTACACTTTGCAGTGGCCAGGCACTTGGTGCTTTATAAGTACAGGTGACAAGGACATAACGGGAAATACGTTTTTTGCCACGACCTTTGCAGCATTGGGGATATTTTCTTTACTGGTTACTTTGTCTTGTAATGTTATGACCATTCGTGCATTGGTTATACGTTGCAAAACGAAGCCAAGCTCGACCCAGTCGTCAAAGCAATGGGAAAGGTTAACAACAGAGACTGTTATTCAGTTGATGGGCATTATGTGTGTCCTGTTGACTTGCTGGTCACCTCTACTGGTATGTATCATATCAGCCTTTGCCAGCACTTACTTACTGTAGATATCAGATGAAAGCTTGCAGTGTCATTCCTGCTCAAACTTTAATGTACCCTGATACAGAAAGTCTCAATTGATATTGGATAAAACCGTATATATGAATTTCTAGGTTGAAAATATTTGATCAATAAGTTATGACAACATATACAATATTCAACTCATTTTTAAAGTCAGTTTAATGTAATTTAAGTTTAAAGGACGTAAACATCCAAGTTGATTGTACTTAAAAATTTAAGACAGCAAACATTTTTTTACAATGTTGGAGGCCTACTTGTAGCCTAGTATGTTTTTTTATCATTCATTTGAGATTATTTACTGTTTACACTGTGATTTCTATCCAAAAAGAGTTGCTGTTATGATGCCATTCTGCAAAAATGTACGTTTTTCCCAGTTATGTAATTCCATAGGCCCACACAAAATATGTAAATTCATTTTTTGAGGAATGGGTTGAATATGTAATGGCCAATAGTAATAAATTGCAGATATTTAAATAATTTTTTTAAATAACACCCAACACTAATTGGCCATTTTAACAAGACATCACAATGTTATTATATAGAGTATTTTGAGATCGAATAAAGATTACATTTAGCATTGTTATTAAATTTTATGTTTCTAAATATTGAGTGTTATTTGATACCAAAAAATGTAAAATCAGGGGAATTAGATTACTGCACAATTAAATATCCAATTTTAGTCAATACATAATCCAATATCATCTGAGACTGATTATTATTTACAAAAATCAACAAATAATATCCATAAAACAGCATTTCCTGGAACTAAGAGTAGGCTACTGCACTTTTGTTGGTACCTAAAACATTTAAGAAATGAGCAAACATATTTAATGAACAAGCCTGCAGGGTGTAAAACTTTTTTTTTTTTTTACAGAAATCTGCTGAGCAGTCTTTGGAAGTCTATAAGCAAAAATATTTTTTCTTAATTTCGAATGAAAAAAAGTCATTTTTTAATCATTCATATAATATGCCCATTTTGTTGTCTCCTTTCATTCTGCAGGTCCTCATGTTGAAGATGATCTCGACCCACACATCCTCCCATCAGTGCGGTTCTGCTGCTGTATCTCTCTCACCCCAGGACTTACAGATGGACTGCAATTTCTTTCTCACAGCCATACGTCTGGCCTCGCTCAATCAGATTCTAGATCCGTGGGTTTACCTGCTCCTGAGAGAGATTCTCCTGAGGAAGTTCTGCCAGGTGGCCAGCGCAGTATCCAAGTGCTCACTGGACGCGCAGAGGGAACCCCAGAGTCCTCTAGATGCCCTAAATAAAAAGGCCAATCAGAATGATAATGTTCACAAACAGTCCCTGAACATGGAGAACAGTAACTTGAATGGGGGCCAAGAGGAACAGTGACAGTTGTGCGAAAACTGAATAGGAATAAAATGACAAAGGGTATATCCCATGATCAGAAAAATTATGAGGTGGAAACTTTCTGTGGATTAGTGCATTGATGTAGGTTGATGTCATGCATTCATACCACGCAAACCCATCACTTTTTTGTTTGTGTCACTCTCACAGTCAACACATTGATTTTGTTCAGAGTCACTCAGTGACCTTTGAAGTGAAACAAAATGGCAAGACCTTAAAATATTGACATATAGGGTTCCCACTGACATGAAAATACCATGCAAGGTAATAAAAAAAAAGTTAAGATGAATTTTTTAGTGGTGCATTAACATTTATCTTCAGCTCGTAATTATTTCATAGAAAGAATATTTTAAATAAAAACAATGGAAACAAATTGTTCAAATGAGCTGCATATACAACAGCTATATTGGCAAATTTGATTGTTAAAAGCAAAATGATACACCATTTTTGTTTGCCAGCTCCCATGGAGACTTTATTTTAAATTACATTCAGTACATTATACTTTTATGCACATGGCAAGTGCAAGAAAAAAAATTGAAGGAATATTTCTTGATGCTAATTTATGAAATGTTTTTAACATTTTAGAGCTGTTTGATTTGCAGTAAAGTGCTGAATGGTCTCAAATACCTCCTTCTTTGCATATTTTCATTCATTTTAAAGCTTCTTACAAACACTTTAAACTTTTATTTAGTTTTATTGTGTGCAATTCTCAATGCCAAGCCTGCAGAGCTCTTTTTGAGGTTGATAGCCAAAAACGTGGATATGTTTAATTGAATTCCATGCTTGATTTTTCAGTTGGATTCCTGAGTGAACTTATAATGCTTCAACAGTGTGTTGAGATGCTTCTGGCCTTAGAACAGCTTCTTTTCGGTGTTCATTTTAATAGCCAGCTGTCATTTTTTGATGCACAGAATGCCTCAAGGTGCTGCATCTTTTATGCGCAATTTTCTTGATAACATCCATTGTTATCATAACCAAAAGCCTTTAAAAATCAAATGGAAAGCAATTTCAACATATGATGCTGAGTCATTCATGGAAATTGCTTTTTATACCAGTCATTGTAAAGAGGCCATAAAAGCTTTGTTCTTTCCATATTTTGTATGCTTTAAGTGGTACGTTACGTAACATTTGAGGTGGGTTGACTTTGTGAAAGATATTTAATGAGCAGTTTTATATTACCTTCGGCTGATAAGATGGCATGCAGTAATTTTTGTTTGTGGAGTTTTAATTGAACATGCATAAATTATTGACAAGGATGATTGAAGCTGTTCTTCTAATTGGGCCCTTCAGTTTCACATCTGTAATCATACAGAGTGTGACTGAACATCATCTTAGCATATTATATATTTTCAATGTGCAGTTATTGATATAGAGAGGACCCATGGATTATTAATTATGCTAAACAGCAGGTTATTTTCATGGCACATGCAAATATATTTGTGATGTATTAAACAATATTAGAAATAAAAAGGCAAATTTTAAGCTTTTATTCAAAGAATAATTACGATCTGTAAAATTCTCCCAATTTTTATAAAGCCCTGCCTTTCTGCCTCAAATTCTTTGAAACCAGCTTAAATCTCCAGGAGACTGAAAATCTTTGTTTTACACCCGCAGAAAAAGAGCGAGGAAGATCCCAAAGCAGTATCTGGGAAAAGGGAATGGAAATGTAATTGATTTCATAGAGCTCCGACATCTATACAATACATCAGTGTGAAGAGGTGGCATGACCAGAAAATACATTTGGAAGATTGCAAAAAATTGCTAGTATTCTGTTTCCACCAAATTTGTGGTATTTGCACAAATGGTATTTGCAGGCAGGGACGTGCACAGGAATTTTGAGGGGCAGTTGCTCTGACCTGAACCCCCCCAAAAAAACTCACGGGCTATAGGAAGGACTGAGAATAACAGGGTCTTTATTAAAATATATATACACAAAGAAGAAACAAACTGAAATACAGCACTCAATCACCTTAACTACAACTAATAATAACACAGAAAAACATGCCTTGAGTCATGAAAATCCCAACATCAATATCCCTATCAATATCCTCTCACACTCCAGTAATATTTCTGTGAATTGAATTAATCTTGCACTTGTTCATATTTTTTGTATTATGTCTGAATATATTCAGTTGAATTTTGCCCACACAAATTACCTTATCTGACCGTGTTTATGTCCAAACTCAATGCCTCATATTATGGTCTTGCAAAACGTCAGAGATGACAGGTTTATGATATACAACTTTGTAAACAGTATACAAAATGAATTAACAATATGTTAAATGTCACCAAAATACACATGAGATTAAGAGTTCCTCATATTATTGTTTATTGTTTTTTTATTATTATTGTTTACTTATTTATTAATTTTAAATCTGAAAAGAAATAATCTGGATTGAATTGACAGATGGGGAAAAACTCGCTTCTAAAAAAAAAAAAAAACTTAGATTTCAGGCAAAATACAATGTTTTTTTTACCTTTTGGCTTCCCGTACATTCAGTTGTGCTTCTTGCTCGTATTCAGTATTCAGTTCTGACGGTACGTATGGTAACTGGGCAACTACGCATGATTTGTTGTATGATTGAGTCGTGTGCAGCGCTGCAGCCACGTAAACAGAGTTTGCCCTTCCCCTACTGACTTTCACTTTCGGTGCCCGAATGGAACTGAATGAGGCTTTGCGATTTTTTTTTTTTTATATATCTAGGCCTAACGTTACGTGAAATTCTGCATCCATTGTACGGTTTATTTATTTATTTATTTTTCCCCTCGGAAGGGCAACGTGAGTCGAGAAGGGCATATGGGCAGTTGCCCGGGCAACCTGAGCAACCCCCCTGTGCACGTCCCTGTTTGCAGGAGTCAATATTTGTCAATGGGAGCTGGAATACTTTTTGTAAATGGATTTAACATTTGACATATGCTCTCAGGCAGTGATTACAGAGTAAAATTAATGAATCTGACATGGGACTTAATTAATAGTGAAATGAACGTGGCTCCGGCTGCACTGTCAGACGCGATTAACTTGGCGTTGTGCACTTGGGTAGCTGCTGAATGGGGAAATAGAAAATAGTATGACTGCATAATATTTCACAGCTAAATTAAAAGTCCAAATGCAGGTCTGCGATCAGCTCGCTTGTGCATTGAGCTGATAAACAAGGTCTGGCTTGTGGCCATTCAGTGCTTTCAACTGTTTCCTATATTCTTATCAAATTCAACATCAAAGCTGTTCAGAACATTGTATTTATGTTGCCAAAGGTATCTAATCAGATTTTCTTTCATATAGAAAGGTTTGTTTATATCACCCACCTAAACCCATTTGTCTTTCTTTCTTTCTAGAGAGCTTTTAATGTTTAAGAAATCAAAAGCAAACTAAAAGTATTAAAAAAAAACACATGTTCATCAAAGACAGCTAATGTATGTCTTCAGAAGAAATATATAAATAATGGAAAAATTGTATGGACAAAGCATGAAGCTTTTGAGTCCCTAATGCATGGGGGAGGGGGGGATCCATTAATTTATTTTCCAAACCGCTTGTCCCCACTGTAAAACATTTTGTTGGTTTAACTTAAAAAGTGAGTTACCTGGTTGCCTTAATTTTGAGTTCTATGAAATTAAAATTTTGAGTTAATGCAATAGATATTATTTTTAAAACTCAAGATATTATGTTAACTAAACCACAATAATTACCTAAGGTGATTTGACAAAAGAAAAAAAAGTTGTGATAAAAAAATGTTTACAGTGTATGTAAATATAAGAAAAAATGCACCTGTAAATGTACCACATGAGAAAGAAAGTTATGTCATTATTTTATTATCTAATGCAAAGACACATTTTTAAGTGTGATTAAGTGTCAATAGTTCTTGGGGCGTAAGTGGATCTACAGAACACAAGAAGAACCATTGATTTATCTGTAATCATAATTCACTGTATATGTGCGGGTAATAAGAGCTGCCAGGTTTGTTTGCATGTGAAGCCACCAGCAAATCATTTTGGCTCATAGCCCACCTGTGAATGTCCTAATGCCAGATGCCAAATCACGAATGCCACGAAGTGTGGCAAGTCTGCATTAAAAACAACAGGGTTTCATGAATGTATTACGAGTTTTACATTTATTTATGTTGTAAGACAATGACAGCTCTGCTGTAAACCCGGAGTCCCGGAGCTGCTGTACACGCTAAGCTTGTATCAACAGATGGTCGTGGTGCTGCTTGTGTTTGATAAGAGATGTTTGCATATTCTTGCAACTGTTTGACATGTCTAACTGCTCTGATGTGCTTGCCTTGTAATTGTGCCTCTAAAGTGTATCATTATTTGATTCTGTGCTGCCTGTGATTTCCATTCACCGGGATGGACTGTGTTTCATGCCATTATCATAATTTAATTGGGAAGGGGGTTTGGCATATACCAAAGTGCTTCTGTAATAGTAAGCACCCCCATCCACATTTTGCACAATAGGAGTCGTTTGACATGGTTGCAACATTTTCCATCAATTGTGTTGCTGAGGAATTATATCAAATGACTATTTTGTTCAGGAACTTGTTCAAATCATTGTATTCTCATAATACATAGTAGAATATAACCAGGTGCTGGTTTTTATTGATACATGAATGATCATATTTGGCTATATGGGAGATGGCTTTGTCATTTCCAATCCATCTTAACATTGAAAAACACTCCCCCTATAGAGCGGGAAAAAACTATACCAAAATGTGTTTTTAATATATTTATTTTATACTAAGTATAGTACAAATCCATTAACATATGACATATCGCTTGAGACTTACTGACATAAATAGGGGAGAGTGGGGCACAGCCTAACATGACTTTCTCAGTTTATGTAAATTCACTTGAAGGTCAGAATTTATTTTCACACGTCTAGTACAATTATGTGGTTTTGTGTATACTCTTATATGACCATATGATCGCTTAAAATGTTATCTGATCTAATCAAAAATATATACAAGACGAACTAAAAAAAAAGGTCAATAAAATATAAGTATTAACTTTTTTCATATAAAATATGCCATTTTTTAATAATTGAAAATAAAGTAGTTTTTTAGTTTGACAACAAAACAGCTATACAGCATAGTTCAAAACATAATAATAATTAATAATTTCTGAACATTGACTCTCAGTCTTCATTCACCTTTTTCTCATAGTTTCTCAATAGAATTCATGAATAGAATAGCGTAGTTTTTGAAAGGGGAACATTGAGACTCAGTGTTACAACATCCCCTCCTGTGCAACTTTTAAAACCTGCTGGTGTCTTCTGCTAGTTAGATCAGCATTAAACTCAACTGTTAAATAACAGATATAAGATTGAAATAATATCAGATTTGTCTAATATTAAATAAACACAAAAAACAGAGATGAAAAATGAACTTAAGAAATGTACAATGGCAATTTTTCCCTCTATTAAGCTCACCCCTATTATAATTAAACTTGGAGTGCTCCTTTATTGCACAATGCACCTTTCTTAAAATTAAGCCTAAAATGTAGTAATTATGATCACTGTATAATATCAGTCTTTAAATGCAAGATATTTAAAGTGTATACCTTTAGAGTATACTTCCACTTTAGCACAATGAAATATACTTAAAGGAGAACTCCGGTCAATTTTAACATTGAGCTCATTTTTTTGTACATTTGGAGTGCTTTCAATACAGACAAAAACGACAAAAATCAGTGTTTTCTACACCGATACGCACGATCATTGGTAGATAACTAAGGATCGCGTGCGCGAACTCGACAATCGACTACTGTGGACTTCGACCAAAAACAGGAAGAAAATACAGGTATGTGAGCTGGCTGAATAAACATAAGTTTTATTCATATCTTTCACATGTACTGCAGTCAGATTCACCGTGTTCACTCTTAATAACACCACTCGCATGGCTGTGCACTTGTAATGACACATCAAGGATGTTAAGAGGCTAAAAGCAGGTTTAAAACTTGCCCCGTTTAAGTCAACAGGGTGTAAATTTTAAAAAGAGGATAACGGTGTAGGAAACACCAATTTTTCTCGTTGTTCTCTGTACTGACAGCACTCCAAATTTACAAAAAAATGAGCTCAATGTTAAAATTGACCGGAGTTCTCCTTTAAGTAGGCTATATCTTAATTTGGACCTCAGCACTATTCCAGGATATCAAAATTGCATTAAGTACAAAATTAGTTGTTAGCAGACTATAAGACTATATTAATTTAGAATATCAAAAGTACAAATGCAGGGTATGAAGTATAAATATGTACATTTATTTTTAGTATACTTGGCATAAAAAAAATGTAAATCAAATACATTTTTGTATATTTTTCATGAGGGTATTGATATATGCAAAAATTAAAAGATAAAATAAAAAATAAAAACTCAAATTGAGTGGCATAACTCATCGGATTCGCATGTCATGCAAATTCACGCATTTGAATGTAATTTTGCGTTAAAAAGTGAGATGCCGCACTATAATGTCCAACTGTGTACACAGTGCTGATGAATGAGAAAGAAGAGGGTTTCGATATGTGTTTTTAAAAGTTTTCAAAACGCTGCTCTCATGCCTGAGACACTGAACAAGCAGTCAAAGAGCCAGCCCTTATTCCCTTTGAATTGTTGTATTGACAGTTTGTTTAAAAGGACCAAAACTGAACCTTCTGTCATCACTTACTCACCCTCATGTCTTTCTTGACATTCAGCTAGAAAATGATTTTGGTGTTTCAAGAAAGAAAGTCAAATGGGTTTCGGACATGAGGGTAAGTAAATAATGACATTTTCCATTTTAGGTGGATTTTGCGGTAACGCTTCCTTTTACAGTCCAGTTACCCGTGTAAATACTATGTACTTATTTTAGTAACTACAATTACTGGGTAATAACTAGTAGTAACCCTGAACCTACCCCTAAACCTACCCCTGTTCCATGTACTTACCTTATATTAGCCAGTACTTTCTTGGTAAGTACACTGTAAGTACACTGTAAGTACTGTATTGTAAAAGAAGCGTTACCGATTTTGCTTTAAATGAACATTACAAATACAACAAGATACCTTTTATAAAGGTTTACGTGACAGTTATGTTCATATATAAATCTCTTGCTTGAAGTCTTTGTTGAAACTGGAAGTCAATTTATGGTAAAAAAAAAAATAATAATAACCTTGACATTTTGTTCCCATGGTTCTTCACAATCAGACATGACTTGTTGACCACTATGTAACAACGTCTTGCATGTGCTAACAATTTTTGTGTTCTTACTCTCAAGAGTTCACACATATTTATGTACTATTTATGGTTTGTTCTTTCTGGGTTTCTGGGTTCTTCATAGCTGTTTACATTTGCGCTGAGAGCATTTCCAGTAATTACAGAATTGTAATCAGCTTTGTTATCAGAATTGTTGTCTTTTGTCTCAGTGTTGAGTCTGCCATGCTTAGTTATCATTAATCTTGTCTCTAATATCTGAAATATTTGGATGTAGTTTAAAAATTCTAAATGTTGAATGCTTTTCAAAAATGTTCAAATGCATTTGTTGATTATTTTGTAATTTTAACTTGATCCAGAGAGATACATCTCTACAGCTATAAATGATCCTTTTGAAAAGGAAACAAAAAGAGTGACTGCATCACAAGATAACAGACCAAGAGGCTGTTCGTTCAATCCATTAGTGGCTATACTGAAGATCTATTTCAATACTGCACAACTGGCTAATGTGCATAATGGCTATCTGGCTGTGTGTCTCTCTGCAGCTGTACCTGTGCCAAGATGTCTGCCAGAAATCAATAAGAAGATTCCTCAATTTGCAAATTAAAGTATTGAGAGCTGTAATCAGATTTTCAAATAAAACTCAAACACTTTTTCATTCTTGTTTAATCAAAATACATCCACGTTTCTTATTGCATGTTTCTTAATGTAATAATATGACAAATTTATTTTCCCCCTAAAAAAATATATATTTTTGATGATGATTCTGATTGATCTTAGATGTTTCAGGATGCAGAGAAGTTTCAATGTATTCATTATTTTGTTCAGTGGGTGACTAAAAAAGGTTCAACTAAATGTTAATCTTCATTATTTGGTTATTTTCCTCAAGTAATATTGTTTTTCAGAACTCTGAAGGTTACCATGTCCAATGTCGCCTAAGCCACTACCTAGGCTAAGAGTCTTTAATAGGCAGTTCTCAATAGCTTGTTTTTGTCATTTTGTTTTTGGTTCTGTGGCATGCTGTTGCCATGAATGTACAAATATTTGTTTCTAAGTTCACAAAGAGTTTATCTAGTCAGTTTTATAATTACATTCGGTAACACTATATTTTGATTGTCCCCTTTAGACTGTTCTTTTGACATGTCTAAAACCGGGCTCAGACTATAGGAGTTTCAGGCTGATTTACCCCTCCCGACATTCTGAGAAAAGGGGATTAGTCCAGCTCCTCCTCTCTGGAGCTCTAAGGGGGTGGGATTAGTCCAGCTCCTCCTCTCTGGATCTCTAAGGGGGTGGGATTAGTCCAGCTCCTCCTCTCTGGAGCTCTAAGGGGGTGGGATTAGTCCAGCTCCTCCTCTATGGAGCTCTAAGGGGTGGTATTAGTCCAGCCACTCCTCTCTGGAGCTCTAGGGGGTGGGATTAGTCCAGCTCCTCCTCTCTGGAGCTCTAAGGGGGTAGGATTAGTCCAGCTCCTCCTCTCTGGAGCTCTAAGGGAGTGTGGTTAGTCCAGCTCCTCCTCTCTGGAGCTCTAAGGGGCTGTGATTAGTCCAGCTCCTCCTCTCTGTAGCTCTAAGGGGGTGGGATTACTCCAGCTCCTCCTCTCTGGAGCTCTAAGGGGCTGTGATTAGTCCAGCTCCTCCTCTCTGTAGCTCTAAGGGGCTGTGATTAAGTCCAGCTCCTCCTCTCTGGAGCTCTAAGGGGGTAGGATTAGTCCAGCTCCTCCTCTCTGGAGCTCTAAGTGAGTCTGGTTAGTCCAGCTCCTCCTCTCTGGAGCTCTAAGGGGCTGTGATTAGTCCAGCTCCTCCTCTCTGTAGCTCTAAGGGGGTGAGATTACTCCAGCTCCTCCTCTCTGGAGCTCTAAGGGGCTGTGATTAGTCCAGCTCCTCCTCTCTGTAGCTCTAAGGGGGTGAGATTACTCCAGCTCCTCCTCTCTGGAGCTCTAAGGGGCTGTGATTAGTCCAGCTCCTCCTCTCTGTAGCTCTAAGGGGCTGTGATTAAGTCCAGCTCCTCCTCTCTGGAGCTCTAAGGGGGTAGGATTAGTCCAGCTCCTCCTCTCTGGAGCTCTAAGTGAGTCTGGTTAGTCCAGCTCCTCCTCTCTGGAGCTCTAAGGGGGTGGGATTAGACCAGCTCCTCCTCTCTGGAGCTCTAAGGGGGTGGGATTAGTCCAGCTCCTCCTCTCTGTAGCTCTAAGGGGCTGTGATTAAGTCCAGCTCCTCCTCTCTGGAGCTCTAAGGGGCTGTGATTAAGTCCAGCTCCTCCTCTCTGGAGCTCTAAGGGGCTGTGATTAAGTCCAGCTCCTCCTCTCTGGAGCTCTAAGGGGGTGGGATTAGTCCAGCTCCTCCTCTCTGGAGCTCTAAGGGGGTGGGATTAGTCCAGCTCCTCCTCTCTGGAGCTCTAAGGCGAAAGCATAACACAACTTCATCCAAACCTTTTTTTTCTGCGAATTTTCTGTAAAAAGCATTCCAAACACTATTATTTTACAGCGCGTCGTCTGCCATGTTTGTTTTACTGCGAAGTCACGTTTGACCACGGGAGATTTTGCGAGATTTCTCGTGTTCACAGTCGGGACTCTGGTTGTCTGTGAATGGAATCTGTTAGTGTGTGCATGTGCTGTCTTGGTCACATCGCGACACTCCACACACTATAGGAATAAAACTGTTTAAAATAGATTTTTTTATTTAATCGTCATGTTTGTGGTCTCTCATAAAATCTGATAAGATTTTAAAAATCTTTTAGAGCGGACCAGCCTTTACTAGACAACAGAATGTCTAAAGGGGACCATCCACATAAAATGTAGCCTTACATTTTATAAATGATAAGGTAATTACACTTTGTGCCATTTGTTTGTTTGTTTGTTTGTTCGTTTGCTTTTTAGTTTTTGCCTTTTTCCATTCGTTGTTTTTTTCTTCATATTTGCAGTTCAATAAATTTGTAACTGTGGCCTCATAGATTACATGGCCTCATTGCATATATAATATACAGTATATCATATATATTTAGGCCTATATATTACCCTCAATGGTAACACTTTATTTTAAGGTGCTATTAATAAGCAGTAATGAACAGTTAATAAGACACTTATAAGACCTTATAAGATGCATATAAGATGCATATAAGCATTAACTACTTCATATAAGGGTTAATTAAAGCACAAGACGGACCCGGAGAGGCAACTGAGCGGCCCCGGAGTTGTCATGACCCAGCTGGACCCCAGGGGATGGAGTCTACACTCACGCTGGCTGTAACTGTCGTGAGGCTCGTCGGCGGCACGATTGAGTTGAACGGGAAAAGTGAAACAAAGCGTCCTCAGAAGTTATATGAAGTAGTTAATGCTTACATGCATCTTATATGCATCTTATAAGGTCTTATAAGTGTCTTATTAACTGTTAATTACTGCTTATTAATAGCACCTTAAAATAAAGTGTTACCCACTCAATATATATAATAAAACTATGTAACCAAATTGTTATTTGTGGTTGTTAATGGTTTAGTGTCACATGGCCTAAAACTTTTTGGCCATCTAAAATATCATGACAAAACATAATAATTTTAAAGCTACACTGTGTGATTTTTACCCCCATCTAGCGGTGAAAAGGTATATGACCATCCAGTGAATATTATTTTCTGTTCCTCTCAATTCCGATTTCGGTTTAACTCCTACGGTGGCCAATGTAGTCCAAGATTAACATGGCTTCAAGTTCGACCTCGTCCATGAGTGTTCCTTCAAGTGATACGCGAAAGGCGAAGCTGTATGTCCCTCTTTGGCTAATGTACTTTCAAGATGGAGGGGCAAAATGGCGACCGACATTAGAACCCCTTACCCGTATGTATTTTCAATGGCATATTATACACTCACGAGAATACTTTATTACTTGAATGAAGTAAATATACATTAATGAGCACATATATTTTTCAAAGAACTAAGTGTTTTTAGCTAAGAATAAACTAAAAAAGTTACACAGTGTAGCTTTAAAAGTGCAGGACATCAGCATGCATGTGAGAGGATGTGAGAGAATGGACCGACTGAATTTACAAAAAGCCAATATTTTCCTTCTTTAAGACAACAGCATCCATCAGTTACAATCTGCAGCATCATCGATTGTCATGGTAACATTCAGGGCCGGCGCTTCCATATTAGCCTGGTTCTACGAAAAACGGAAGGGGTAGAGGAGCGCTTCCTGGACTCCAAAGTTTGATTTAGATAGAGGTGCTCTTTGGATGGGAAACTAAATGCCAAAAATCAAAGAAAGGGGAAAAAACTTCAACACGTTTCGGCTACATGCCTTCTTCTGGGAGTTTAAACCTTTAAACTCCCAGAAGAAGGCATGTAGCCGAAACGCGTTGGAGTTTTTTAGATGGTTTACTTGACCAAGCCATAAGAATAAAGGCTTTTTAACTTTTTCAATTGAGAGTGCCTTGGAATTCCCCTTTCTTTGATTTTTGGTAATTAGCCTGGTTCTACCAGACTCTCGTACATTTCATTTGTACAGAGAGTCTGGCCTCACTCCATTGAGAATCGTTTACTTCCTTGTAGGCGGGTTCTCTGTTAAAGTTCAAAACTATTCACTCAGGATCTGCCATAGCCAATCGCTAACGTGTGGTCGTGCGAACCATAGACTATAAAAAAAGAACTCATTCACCACTAGCGGAGTGAGCTGGAAAATCAAACATTTCTCGAACCACAACATCATGGCCACTAACAAAACTTAGCAAACATTGTTCTTGCTCCGGCTTTAACTTCTGTATATTCGGCAGTTTTGCAATGACGGACTGAATAGCTTTTCTCACGTCTTTCTCCGCTCCAACTCAAACTGACGCGCTACATCGACGTCATTGTTTTCAGCCACTCCCTCTGTTCGCTGATTGGTCCTACAAAAAATTGATTTCTGGAAACCTAAGAATTATACAGTAGTCCCAGACGTAGTACTGAAGGAAAATGAAATTGAGCGGAAGTGCGAAGGATGGCGCAGCCAGGCTACGTCCATATAGGGCAGGCGAACTAGGCAATTGCCTATTTTTTAAGGGCGCCAAAAAGTGTGCCATGATGTGCTCATAGACAGTATAAGAAGTGGACAGAGCCATCTCATTAGAAACTCAGTTGAGACAGTTGAAGCCCATTTTTAGCGATTTTTGAGCACTTCCGTTCCTGACGTGCAGACTCAAACCGACTCAAACTAAGCTTGATGACGTGAGCAACCTGTCTGACAGACGTAAATCTTCTAGTAGCTGTGCGTGAAAATTGCCAACGTTAATCTTGCAGAGACGGGGAACTTGAGCAAAGAGTTCTCATACCGAATTATTTCCAATTCCCCAAAAGCGTTGTTGAAATATTTTGTCCTGTTGATTTTATGGACTCATTATCTATGGGCTTCTCCCTTGACAGGACGTCCCCCCGATTGCCTGCGAGCTTCTCCTCCTGTCTGTACGGTAATTTCTGTACAGCGCAACAGAGAGTCGAGTAGTTATGATGCAGTCGTTAGCCTATTTTTACAAAAACTGTTTCTACGGGGCCATAATGTAACATACTTTATAACACGCAATTGCGACTTTATATCTCACAATTCTGACTTTATATCTCACAATTCTGACTTTATATCTCACAATTCTGACTTTATATCTCACAATTCTGACTTTATATCTCACAATTCTGACTTTATATCTCACAATTCTGACTTTATAACACGCAATTGCGACTTTATATCACGCAATTCTGACTTTATAACACACAATTGCGACTTTTTATCACGCAATTCTGACTTTATATCTCACAATTCTGACTTTATATCTCACAATTCTGACTTTATAACACGCAATTGCGACTTTATATCACGCAATTCTGACTTTATATCATGCAATTCTGATAATAGATAAATAAAGTCAGAATTGCGAGATGTAAACTCGCAATTGTGAGAAAAAAAAGTCAGAATTGTGAGATAAAATGTCGCAATTATTATTATTTATTGATTTATTTAGTGGCGGAAACAAGCTTCCATAATGAACGGATCGATCATGAAGTTCGTTGTTAAAATATATTGTTTCAGGGAGTAGGTTATTTGCGCGCTTCTGAAACGTAAGTTATTTGCTCTTTCGTCGTTGTTTAAGATGCTGAACCTGCTGATGATATAATGTGCTTGCGGACATTTCATTTGTGTGTGTTTTACGCACATAAGAAAGTGGTGTAAAGAGATGTGCAACAGTAATTTGAGGAAATGTCATTATTTGGAAAAGTGCTGTCATTACTGCTTAAAGAAAAATACCAGCAGGCATTGCCTCTTGCATAAACTTTAATATTGTTGACATTTTGGGCACACTCACGTTGCGCACTATTTGTGCGTTATATGTAGGCCCACAACTTATTGGTCTTTGTGTGTTGTTGCTGGTACGTTGCAAATAGAGGTGCACAATTGTTTTTCGCCTAGAGCCGAGCGGCAGGAGTGGTCCTTCTAACAGTCCTGGTAACATTACTGGTCGCTGATTAAAGGAGCATTTCACCCATTTCAACATGAATCTTTATTGAAAGTGGATCATATATGTAGTCGAAATGTAAAATAATTTTTTAATTTGTTGCCCTCTTGACCGAGAAAAGACAGAAAATAACCGAAGGGTGCATTTGTATGAAAGACTACAACACCCACAATGCACCACATTGCACAGCTCCGCAAGCCACACCCACTAATCCGGAACTGCGCGCACATCAAAGAAATCATTCTTTCGTCAACAAGGCTAACGTTAGCTGCCACCAGAGTTTGAAATTCATTTCACGCAAAATTTCTAGTAAGTGATAATGAAAGTAAAGAGACACACCGACCGGTCTCGTATCTCTCACAGAGGAGCGGAAGCATAAACGGCAGATCGAGATAGGAACAGGCCTGATTTTATGTTGTGTGTGGACTTCAGTCTTCAATGAGGGGCTGTTGGCTTATACTTTCGTTGTGTATTTGTTCATTTTACTATTAAAATGTTTAAATGTTCGCCGATTCCAGCCTCCTTCTTCCCACAACAACAAACCCCGTTAACGTTAAGTTACATTGGCAAATTCATTAGTGAATTACTCCTCGTTTGTATTTCTTTCTGAATATGGTGTATTACTGCATGATACCTGGATGTTCAGTCAGGCGAAACTATGGTGGTTCACATCACAACACAAACGTCCCTTCGTTGAAATTCTCTGCAGCAGACGGACTCTATCTGTGTCCGTAGCACGCAGCGAGAGCACAGGCACAGCAGTCCGCCTCAGCTCGAGCCAGTCCGGGCTCCTCGACCGCGACAGGCAGCCGCCTCCTGTTCCTCCATCAGCCTCAGCTGCTCTTCACTATATTGCGGCTCGTAAAGATAGCCACGAACATCGGATTCGAGCAGCAGACTTTCAAAATCCTCTTCTTCCATATCATGTATAGTTTCTTCAGTCATTGTCATACTTCCTATCTCCACAGCGCTCGTTAGCTTAGCTTCCAAAAACAAGATGGCGGATATTGATTTCGGTTTCTGCAAGTGAAGTCCCACCCACTGATCTGTAATAGGCCTGTAGGGTGAGTGGGTCCCACACCCTTGAATAATAATGAGCTAATGTTTGTAGTCTATACACTTTTCAATGAAATTTATCTTCCGTCCTATCGTGACGCAAAATGACGATATTTACGTCACGATAGGACGGAAGTAAAACACTTAAATCCTTTTTTCTCCCATCTCATAAAAAAAACAAGCAAAATTCCACCATCATTATAATATATGACTGGGTTTCTAACAATACAAACCTTAATGCAAATGGGTGAAGTGACCCTTTAAAAGTGTAGAGATTCCCTGCTTTTAAGCTAAACGGACTGGAACACTTGAAAATGTTGCAAGTTACATGTTTGTAGAATACAGAAAGTGTTCTAATTGTACAATTAACAAAAATCCCAGAGCACTTTCTGGAGATCAATAGATCTGTTGGTGAACAGCTATAAAGTAACATTCAGATATTTTCCTTCTGTTGTCTGTGGTACAAATATTATTTACAGAATGGAGACATGAAGACCACAGGGCTCTGACTCTTCGACCTAAGCTATCAAGATTTCAACATTAGGTGGACTTATTTCTCAGAACGTTGTCAGACTGTCCAAAACAAGCTGTTATATAACAGCAGATCCTGTGAAGCTCTCTGTGGTTACTGAGCAGCTTTTCCACAGCAAAGCTTATTTTTCAAATGGTTTCCCATGACTACACACAATTTGACACTAAGTAGTCTAAATGTGTCAGCATGGTAGTTAAACACTAATATTTTTCATTTTGCGCTTTTGCTCCATTAAACAGACACAGTAAAAAAAGACAAGGCAGTTTTTAATTAAACTCAAATTAATTAAATATAATAATCGAACTACTGTATTCCTAAATGATTATTGCAGCAGTTGCTGCAATGCCACTAACTCTGTGATAATTACTTTCACTCTATAACATTTTCTACTTTTCAATATTTTGCTAATGTCTATTTGCAAATTAATTCTGTACTGTAATTGTGGTAAAAGAACAAGCACAAAACAAGCCATTGCTTTATAACTGCTGTTTTCCCCTTCTAAACATCCATTTGACTAATATAACCACAAACTAATCACATTACCATTTGTTTGAATTCATACCACAGCTTGGAATATCATTATTACCCTCTCGCTTGCCTAAATGGTGGTCTGGCTTGCCATTTCAATTTCTATGCAATGTAATAATTGTCTTTTGAAAAGAAAAACAAAAAGAATGTGTTTCATCATGCATTCAAGTATAGCATAATGTCTGATTACACGCTGAAAGATGTGTGCCCAATGTTTGAGCATGAGTAATGAAAGTAATATAAAGCCATTAGGCTCAACGTGCTATGAGACTCAATGCAACCGAGCTGTAAACAGCCCATGCATCACTTTAATTCAATTGCTCACTGGTGGTTTCTATATCAAAATGCCACATATCTCCCAGATTATTATAGTACAGGCATTTAGCTATTGATTGTTATATTACACTATGGAATATTCTATTCTGATTGGTCAGTCGTGGAATTAAGAGTCGTTGCATTTGTTTTGATGTTGGATATTTCCTGATTACATTGTAAAAAAAAATGATTGGATATTATTGGAATACATTATAGAGAAAGAAAATACTATTTCGGTCATTCTGTTTCAAAGTTTCACATTTATTGTGTAACTTGCCATTTCTTTGTAAATATTTGTGGAATTTACTAGCACTTTTTGAGCGAAAATAGTTTGAAAGTAAATCCCACACCATTTTTTGAGGGCTGTTCTCCATGTCCGCTCACCCGGACAACTGAAAGTGGCAGTACTTTCATGTCTCTTGTATCACATCATGGAAGCTAATAGTGAAACTAATGGAAGCTTGTTTCTGACATGGAATTTTAAAATGTCAGAATTTTTTGTGTTCTCCCACAAATGTTTTGCGCTCCCCCGAGAAACCTTGCTTTCGCTCGCAAAACCTTTGCCTTCCCCAGAGAATCTTTGCGCTCCCTTGCAAAACTTTTGCGGTCTGCCAAGAAACGTTCGTTCGCTCACTAAGAACAAAATGTTTTGCGAGCAAACAAAGTTTATCGGGGGGACGCAAAACATTTCAGAGAAAACAGAAAAGCATTGCCTTGTTATTTTTCCTCCCATCTCATATTCTATTTTATTACACCCGCATGTCATTTTAGGGGCACCGTACAACTGAGAGTTTATATCTTGCAATTCTGAGAAGAAGAAAAAATACAGAATTGTGAGATAAAAGAAAATCCCAATAATACCTTAATATAAGTGCCATTGTCCAAAAATGTGTTTGTTGTTAAATGATAAATGGCTGATAAATGTTAAACTTTAATAGCTGAGCTGCCAACAGTCCACACATGAATCCTGCTGTTAAAACTGACTCCTCAATTTCAAACATGGGAATAATAAAATCTGAAAAGAGCTTTTAAAACTGTTGCCCTGCATGCATAATTTGTTGATCTTTCACCTATTCATTTTTCCATCGCATTGGAAGCGTTGGAGGCACAGGCAGCAGACCTTGTAAATCAGACCTTTACGGACAGCTCTCTCCTGTGCTTGAGGCTTGCAGCTGTGAGGTCGTCCACATTTGAACTCTATGTGCGCATGCGTACAATATTTGCCAAGTCTTCATAATTCAGCATTGGGTGTTACTATGCTTCCCCAGACATCCTGAGAGCTCATTTGCTAAACCCATGCTTTGTTGGAGGGTTCTCTGGAGAGACTAAAAGCCCTTTAGTTGCCAGTAAGTCTTACATGATTAGAAACTAACACTAATGAGTAAGGGGAAGGACAAATGGAGTGGAATCAATGGCTCATGGGGTCAGAAAGAATTAATACCAGGCTGCTGAGAGGCTGTAAGCAATTAGATGTGGACTACTGAGACACAAGTGCAGCTTCTTCGGATCAGTCAGGCAGTAAGAAACACTGGAAGGTGTGATTTAGGATTGGAATAGTGTTAACTCAGCAAACCACTGCTCTTACACCAAACTCTCCCCGGTCTTTCTGTTACTTCAGTGCACAAACAAAAATGAACAAACAAAATTTAAAAGAAAGACGAAGTCATTTTACACTCCTATTATAGTAACTCGCAAACAGAGAAATGGACAGGAATTTGTTTGCTGTTGTCTGTGTGTTACATTATTACATATTAATGTTACTCTAAAGCAGAAACAGGGTTGTTCAGGATAAACATTGGCTATAGCTGTTGCTACCCACTTGTACTTTACCTCGCTTGGCAGAAAAAAAAAATCTACCTTGACAATAATAAATGCCTTTTTGCAGTGGCGGGCAACATGTACAAACAGACATCTTATATAACAATTTCTAATGGCTTGGCATCTGTTTTATGATATGAAGATATATAAAAGATGATGTCATAGATTACAGAGCAGCAGCCTTTCTTCTTAGATTCCCAATTGCAATATTTATAAACATGGAGTACTGAGATGATAAAAACATGTTCCAGGAATGAGAAGACTTTTGAGCATTAAAACCCAATGTCTAAATTGTGACTTGAGTGGGTGTGTATGAGATTGATGACCTTCACTAAATGTCAAATACTGATCGGTTTCCTGACCACTAATTGAGTGACACATCTAAAATGAGTACAACTGAAGAAACATGATAACAAATTTAACTCTATGTGAATTCCAGGGGAAGCATTTGAGGTTGAGGTTTGAAAATAGTCAAAATGTTCTGCCAGTTTTTGTGGTTTGGGGACTGTTCCTCCATTTGCATTCCTCTCCTGTCCAGATATAAAATTGTTCGGGTGTATTGATATATTTCTGGTGGTCTGTTTTTATCCCATCAAATTCACCATGGATTCTGTTTATGACATTCCAGCTAAAAATACCTGTCTATTTCACTTCATGTATACTGTCAAATTATTGCAGCTTCTTTGAGTGACAAACTAAGGGAGTTTGTTAATGAAGCACTTTAGTCTCCTGATCTCAGCAAGGGAGTCAATGTCAGTTTATTACTTTAAAATAAATGCTTAAAATACAAATTAGTCCAAAATAATTTCAGTTCTTACTATCAGTCTTGGGAGAATGAGTCTTTAGTAGTAAAAGCCTTCAGTCGTAAAACAACAGACATTGTGTCGCCACAAAAGTAATACAACACAAAAAGACTTTTGCTTTTGAACTTGTTTTATCTTGTTTGATTTGTATGGCACTCTGTTTCAGGAAATCTATATTAGCACTGGCCACTTTAAGGTTTTTTGAACAATTGTGTGTCTGCTTCAAGCAATTTAGCTAATGAAATGATCAATCTCAATTTCAAAGTCAGCCAAATGCTTGACCTAACATCCTAAGGTAATAAAGATATTTCTGTAAATTTGAGTCTGCTGGAAGTTTTTCTAAAGAACAGGATAATTAGTCATCAACTATAGGCTCATTTATTAAATCTGTAAATTAATTCAAAACAAATTCTCACAAAAATGTATGTAATTCCTGAGTTTCCCAAATGTAACATGTCATGTATTTATCTGATGAAAATGAATCAAATCGAAACAAAACAGAGATGCTTTACCTGAAAAGATCATTTTCTATGGAAAGTCCCACTCTTGGCCTCTAAATACAAACATCTCAGAAATCATTCTTAACAACAAATGGCTGCTCAGTTAAATTTGCAATCTCTCTGTCAAGCTTATTATTACACTGATTGTTTCTTGTTGCTTGCGGTTCTTGAGCACAGTTATCAAGTCTGCAGGAGGCAGCACTAATCTCAGTCAATTAAACCTCATTAACCTTTATTAGAGGCCAGAAAGAAAGAAAGAGGCATTCATGCTCATTTTTGTTGTGAATAACTTCATCGCATTACTCTGCTACGTCTAATAAATTGTTCACTATAAAATATATGATTTCTACCTCTATTAGCCTACATTAGTATCCTCTTTGGCATATCACAACTCCATAATACTCATTACCAAGCATCTGAGGATGATCAGTATTCATGTTACTGATATTTAACCTTGTTTAGTAAAGCTATTATGGCAGAGCATACTAATAATGTCATACAGGAAGCTGTTCATCTGATGCTGTTTCCAGTGTTTACGCCTCAAGTCAGTAAATACCTCAGATTTCTTTTTTGGATTAACAGTATTTGTTTTATAATAGATATGCAATGTCTCAAAATTACTTACATAATATAAGCAGAAGTGGCTCGGTAACTTGTCATCTAAAAGTTATGATAATTTAGGACCATATATATATGTATTTTTTATTAGTATTATTATTATTTTAGTGCTAATATTTCTTTATATCCCACTGGAGGAATTGTCATAAACCTTGGAGCTTTAAAGTCAAGCTTTAGTCGTTTAAAGTCATCTGGAGTTTTAAAGTTTATTTACAGCTTTTATAATATCATAATTGTAGGCTACCCACTTTAATTGAACATTGGGTTAAATTCAGTTTGCAATGAGTTTATTTTAGTAATTAATTACATTATGTGTATGCAGTTGGCATCATTACCTATTGCTTTGTTTTTATCAGTTTATATAATCCTTGCGTAATTAACCTCTTAATTACTCCTTACATTTAAAGACAATTTGGGATTAGTTAAACTCATTACCTCCTCTAGAGAGTTGGAGCTATTTAATTCTTTTATTACAGAGACTTAATAATGTCATTGCAATTAGAGGATTTTTCATGCATCTTAATGTTTTCAGAACAAAAAAAAAGATCATCCTTTTCCAAGATTCATTTTATGCTTCAGTCCCATGATTCTCATAACACACTTTCCTTCCACAAATGCAAATTTTCACCTTTATTTAATTGTTCCCTAATACGCACCAGATGTTTATTAATATAAATCTCTTCAGTAGAGAGTTTGATGTGTTGTCCCACAGGGCTTTTTTAGTGATGAGAGCTTTATACATTATTTAATACCATTCTATTTCCAAAATGCATCTTAAAGTCCAGCACCAAAGAACCTCACTTTATATTTATATAAGACATGTTTTGTTTCTTTACCTCAGTGTAATTTGAAATGCCCCATGCATTTTGCATAATTTTAAACATGGTCCAACCCTCCTACTCTGTCTTCCCAAATTACACTTCTCAGTCCCTTGGGTTCATAAAGTCTCTTTCACAGAGAAAGAAAGCTCAAGGCTCCAATATAGCCAATCTGTACATGTAAAGCAATCACTCACCAGTTAAATCAAGCAGATGCACCAACCTGGTGAGCAATTCACAGAGTAATGGACTGTAAAGCCCATTTTGTCTGAGACGCTTTCCGGACATGTGACCGCAGTGAGATACACACTGGTCTCCGGGTGTCACATTTGCTCTTGGGTTTATTCATAGTAGAGCCTGCAAAATGTTTCACTAATCTCATTCTCCCACACTACCGACCGAAACACCATCCAGAGACATTAAACTCATGCACACTCACAGACCTTTATCTGACCTTCGCTGGTACCTGTTGTATTCTAAGCAAACATAAAATGTTCAGTCTGTTATCTGGAAGGCTTGTGATTATTGTTAAAATTCATCAAATGCATTGTACAAAATTGCTACCTGAGAAAAACACAGATGTGTGCCTGTCTGCTGTCCTGAATATTGATGTCAATGCAGTGTTTCGTCAAACCCGTCTTTTCAAATAAACAGAGGATTTAGAAGCAACTAAACAATGTTAATGCATGTCAAGTGTACTGTAATAACTAGGGTTTAATTTAAAAAACATGAGTTACTACGGGTATGTTATACGACATGTCACGTTTAGTCCTCTGTTTATGCAGTTAAGAGTGCCTGTTGTTTGCTGAGATGAGGAGGTGTTTCCACTGCACCTCCAGAGGCCAGTTTACCAACACCATCCTGGCAAATGTCTGGGCATTGTCAAAACAATCAAAAATGCAATATAATTTAAACTGCATGATACATTTCATAATAACCACACTTTACCATGCCAAAAAAACAGTAAGGATTTAAAGGCACTATGTGATTAATGTTGTACCGGTAATTAAAAAATCTGTTTTTACGTGTAAAGGCGCAAAAAAAAATAAAACGTCTTATACTTTATAAGGCTTTACATTTGGATAGACCCACTTTCAGATGTCAGGCCCTGTAAATTATCCTTATGACTAATCATGGCAGATGGATTTTCTCAAAGTGTCCATTTATGTCATTGAGGTCATATTATTTATTTAACAGATCAGCTGCAGGTCTCCAAAGAGATACGTTCAAAACAAACAACTGCTGAAAGAGTAAATGAAAAAAGTAGGGGGGAAAATAAACACTGTATGCAAGGAACAGCAGGGATTTTGTCGCTTTTGTGAAGCACAATATTTTTTAAATGGGTTGTATTATTTACATCTATAAAATACAAATGTAATCTTTTGGCCCCCCCCCCCCCCCCCCCAAAAAGTGTTTGGTTAAAATCATTTATTTATTTGTTTGTTCACTTGTTCTTTCCTCCATTAGTGCTACATATAACCAGATGTTCCTCAGTTGCTATGGTTACTTTGCTGAGAAAATGTCTTGCTCTGAAGGATGAATGTGTGCTTTGAAAGTAGAAATTGAAAAAGAAAAAAAAACTTAATGTTAACTTAACCTATGGAATACTGTTGATATATGTACTGATGTTCTTGCAATCTCTAAAAAAAATACTATGAAAAGACATTAAAGGCACAACATAAAGTGTATGTAGAAAACACATAAATAAATTATTAATAGTTAATGTGTAACAGTGATTCATGTCAGTCTGTCTGAATGATAAATGTAAGTCCATTACTAAAGCGGCCCTGCAATACAGAGTTGCAATGGCATTCAAACAAAGATGTGAAATAGAACCAAATATTGACAATAAAGCACAATGTTAGATTTTACTCCCACTGGTACAAAACACTTCGCATCTTGTTTGAGGACAACTAGAACATCATTCCTTCTAAAAAAAAACAACAACATCCACCTCTAGATACCAAATATGTTTGAAAATATATATTCAATAATCAAAACAGTCTATTATTTTACCACTTACATGTACATTGATTTTTTTTAAGCATTATTAAAAATATAATATAATACCTGTCCACAGCATTATGTATCATGTATCATGTGGCAACCAGAGTAACCAGCACCAATGCTTTCTTTAGGTCACGGCAGAAGCAGAACAATGAACCAGACGTAGCTATTTAATTAAGCTGTCGGATCTGTTCAAAGTCAATTTAGGGTCCATATGTGAATTTCAACTCGAATGAAAAGATCCATGAATCTAATATAAGCTGAAAATGATTCTATAGGGTCTGTTGATATCTTTAAATTCGATTAATACCACCAAGTTTACCCTCACTTTCAGATTACTTTCACATAGGGCCTACCTTTTTAAATCTAGCTGCCAACGATAACTCTCAAAGCCATTTTATTTTTGAAAAGGTTTTGATTGTAATGGTTTGTGGACCTGAAACGATCAATAATTGCTCTGACATTTTTCAAATGTAATAGTACAATATGTCACAAGTTTGAACTCAAAAAGCACTGAGATCAAAGATTCAACTAAATTCATTTATTGGTTATGCCCCCAGTAAAACTAATAGATATAGGATGATGCATGATGCAATACAGATCAGAACAAAAGCAATACACGTCTCTTCAGATGTCAAATGCACCGTCCTCAAAGAAGTCAATTGAATAGAACCTGGGAAGGAAAATAAATCCAAATGAGTCAGCACTTAGATGTCTAGACTCGTCCCAGAGCATTACGAGGAAAGACTTATTGGATTGATGGCTTAGGTCCTCCAGGGTCTGAATGAAAGGACTTCTTGCCAATCTAAGGCCTTGTCAACACTAAGGGGCCGTTCACACAGAACTTGTTTTTCCATTACTTTTCCACTGTTTTTCTATCTAAACATGCACTATAAGGACGTGTATAGCCGTTGCACTCGCATCTTGCGTCTCGTGTCAACACGTTCTGTGTGAACTAGCCCTCAACTAGCTTTGGCCTTCCTTCCACACTGAGATGGTGTTTTTGTCCAGCGAAAACTGAGCTTTTTGAAAACTCTTTCCCAAGTGGCTAAATTTGAAAAACGGAGGTATTTGTAAACGATGACATGTTTAGTCATGTGATGCAAATTGAACCAATAGATAGGTATGTTGACACCTCTATTGTGCCTATTCACTTTCACACTGTTGATGAAGAGCCCACTGCGCAATGTGACGTTAGAGTGACGTCTTTTCTATGTAATTTTTGGACGTCCAATTTCGGCCACTGAAGGGGTTGTTTTGTAACGCCAGGCGACACTTTATTCGACGTCTTTTGCACGTCTAATATTGACGTCGGTGGGACCAAATGTGGTCGTTTGTGGACGTCTTTTCAACATCAAATTTAGTATCTTCTATAACTTCTATAACTGTAGTCCCATGTTTCAAAAAGTCTCTGTACCATGTATTTACATTTATGCATTTGGCAGACGCTTTTATCCACAGTGACTTACATTGCATTGCACATTTACATTCCTGCTTTCCCTGGAAATCGAACCCATGATCTAGGCGTTGCACTAGGTGGCAAGTGCCAACGTTTTAATGTTTGAGTAGAGTTTTTGGAAAATTATCTTAAAATAATTATAAATAATCTGTATTAATATGTATTAATCATGTTGATAACAACAATGTTGATATTTGTAAATAAAAAAAATATTGCATATTAATCATGTAAATTTCCTGCACCTGTAATAGACGTCCAAATGAGGTCCAAAAAAATGACCCAGTTCAACGGTCAAATGTTGAACGTCAATATGACGTCCAAGTTGGGTCATGGTTGGACGTCCAAATAGTGGACCTAGTTTGGACGTCGAATAGATGTCCAGAATTGGTCATGGACCGACGGACCCAATATAGACATGATCTACACGTCTATCCGACGTCCAGTGTTTAGTGGGATACAGTATGTTACTTTTTTACACTATTGCAGTCCTGCAAAGATGACAGAAAATGTACTCGTAAATTGCTGTCATGCGGCCAAATATGAGAGCAGTTGCGTTTTAGACCAACCATATAATGGTGAGTGAGTGGACACATCAGTGAATGGTGAGATATTTTGCTAAATAAAATGATCCTGCCAGAAGAATAGCATGAGAACTTTATGATGTCTGTTCCATTTGTATAATCTCAGAAAGCTTTTATGAGGTTTTACGAATGCACAGTAAGGTGAAGTTTTTAGCATTTTACGATGATTCGGTTTGGATGAGAAACTTTTGGAAAACGCTTGAAAGTGTGAACATAGAGCGTTTTAAAACAAAAACACCGGTTTCAAATGTGTACGGATATGTAGCCTAACTTGCATCAAACCTTGGTATTACTAAAATAAAGGTGGACCTGTCATTTGCCTCTAAGAGCCGAGCATCAGCTGCATACTGATTAAGCATGCAGACTGGATGAACTGGCAGTGGTTTTGTGTCATTAGCTGCATTATACATAAATACTGTCACAATAAATATCACTCACAACTACCATACGGTTTGTTAATTACTGATTATATAAACCAGTTGTTTGTCACGTACATATCTGCATTTTACAAAATCCAGAAGGTGATTATACTTCGTCTCTAGCTCTAGAGACAGCTGGAGCTGATGTTACCTGGAGCTCGGGGCCCTGCATAAATAAATTAAAGCTTGAGAGGACCTTCAGGATCTACCATCCATGGCCTCCACTGCAACAGAAACCATCATAGAATAATTTATATAAATGTTCTAGGAGGATGAGCCGGGAATACACCAGATGTTTGGAAAAAGTTTTAACTTGAGTGCAGTAGATATTTTATTCAGCAGGCTAATAGGATAAATACTCACATTTCTAACAATACGAGAGTGTCCAGAAGTTACACTGTCAGCATTATTAGTCATAGTGCTATTTTAAATATTATGCTTGTGTTTCATTTTTACCAAAAAAATTGCAAATCATCGTAAACTAAGACAGGAGACAGAACGCCTTGTGTCAGAAAAGGTCAATGTACGTATAATGGGCAGAAAATATAATGCTGGCATAACTGAATCAAATATGATCACAATGAAATAAACAGTAGCCCAATATGATGAAAGATTGCAGTGAGCAGTTAGTGCTGTATGCTATCGAGCTGTTTAGATCCAGTCTGCTGACTTCATAAATAATTCAGAAGGATATTCAGCACAAATTAATCTATTGAGATCTAGATAAAAAGACATAAGCTCGATTAGATACACAACCACAGTTCTGAGGGACAAAAGGGTCTCTCAGTAGAATATTATGTACTCTAATGTAGCTCATTCCCTTAGAGATATCTAGAAAATAACTATATGACAGCTTGATTATCTGTGTTTATTCTTTAGCTTAAACAGTCGTTTACAGTGTTTATATAACTTGTATTATGATATTTTATTTGTATATATTATGTAGAATTTTTGAGAAATGCTGTGAAACAATTATGGGGAAAAAAAGAGTAAAAATGTGCTGTTATTTAACGCCTTCTGTTACCATATTTGGAAGGCCAAAACTTTCTGTGACAGAATACTCTGGCTCAGCTAACACGCACTGTCATCTATTTATATCCCACAGAGTTGTTGATTCATATCTAGATCTGTATTTGTCCCATTCAGACTCTCTTACAGGCTTCTGATGTCTAAAAATCATTAGTATTCACGGCCATTTTTATTAAGAGGCAATAGTTGTGGGCTTGTCAAACTTAAACAGGAGCAATTTCATCTTCATCTTTGATGCTGGTCTATAATACTTCCTAATTATATAATGAAAAATTCAGTTTTGAGGTTTAAGAGTGTGATAAGGATCTTGTCCAAGGTTCATTTATAGATACACTACAGTGTAAGTGAACCCCCTTAAGTCCAGTGAAGACAAATTTTAAAGTTACAATTGACCCTTCGCAAAGACCCGCCCTCCTTAGTTACTGTCGCTATGTTCCGACAAGCTATGCTGCTCTCATGCTCTCACCATGTTCTCACGCAGTGAAAAATACATCGCGGAGCAGAGAGGAGACTGACAACACGCGGACAGACAGGACAGACCAGGTTACTTTTCGGTTACTTTTGATATTAAACATATTAAACAAAGTCTCAGCTTTCAAATGTGGTCATTTTTTGAAAGAAATTTAAACAATAAATACCGTTTTGGGGCTCTTTAATGTGCCGTGACAGATCGCTGTAGAGCATCCGTTAAAGCTGCTCGTGATCCGATCATCTCTTCCTTCTAGTTCATTTATAGCATCAAATAAACATGAACGAACATAAGAAGTAATGTTGTTTTAACCGCGGAAAGGCGTCAGTATATTCATTTTACCAAGTTAAAATCCTCCTAACTCTACTGGCTGCTTTTTCGGACAAAATGGCGGATGGCGAAGTATGATTGGTTAGAACCAGGCTTGGGAGGGTTACTTTAAAAATGTATTCCGTTACAGTTACAAATTACTTCATAAAAATAGTATTCAGTAACGTAATCCAAGTACCACAATATGAAAGTAATGTAACTGATTACTTTTGGATTACTTCAAGGACAGATATTATTTGAAAAAAAAAAAACTTTTATTTATTAAGAATTTGACAGCCCTCAGCCCTGAATAAATATTTATGTAAAGGCAGACATCGAGTGGCTACAGTATTACAGATTATTTTGTTTTATTTTTAACTTGACAAGGACAAGGAAAAAATAAAATGGATATTTCTTCAACAGGAAAATAGAGAATGCAAACATGCTTCTTTAGGTTGGATGTCGAGTCCTTCGATAAAGAAAGTGTTTTCATTGCTGGAAGGCACAGTTTGCACTGTACAACCATGTTGTTGGCATTTTCTTCTTTAAAAACAAAATAGCAGCGGAATTTCCAAGAAATTAAAGCATTTTTACCCGTGGGCAGCATCGTTTCTAGCAGCAGTGATTGTGTCTGACAGTGATGCGCGGGTCAATGTATAACTAACCCGCACTCGACCGACGGTTTCAAATAACCCGCCCGCAACTCGGACCAAAAAAAAAAAAAAAGTTTGCCCTTAGGCGCGCAAACTGTTCTTTTTCTGAATGCTGTATAGCCTAGTGTTATGTAGCCTAATAACGGCTTGATTTAGGCTATTCATTTATTTCGTTTCATTTTCTTAACGATTAAGATTCTGCATGTGTTTATCCAGTCTAATCGAAGTGTGCGTCTCTCCTCCGACTTTCCCAATAAAAATCCCGCCCCCTCTCAGAAAATACATAAAACTGACATTACTGAGCTATATGCATTATTAAAAGTAGCCTATTAAAATGGTACAATGGCATTTTTTCAGTTCAATGTGTTGGGAAATCGGGCATTTTGTCCCACGTCAGCATTTATTCAAAAGTTAATAACGCGCAACATTCAAAAGGTAAATAAGGATTTCCCACTTGTATTAGTAGGTATTTGCTGAGCTTCCACTGCCCAGTCTTCACCTTTTCTCTTGCCGCCTTCATCTCTACCTGCAGACTGAGCTCGTGCGTCATCTTCACGCCAGTTTCAGCCAATAAATGCCTATTTCATAGAAAATTGTGTCTAGTAGCAAGGCTACTATTTAAATTAGAAAGATTTAATCTTTATTTCAAACGTATCATTAAAAATACTTGTGGATGACTTGTAACCGCGGCTCATTTTGGATCAACCCGCGCATCACTGGTGTCTGAGGAGATTGTTGCAGAGAGCTGTTATTTTGCGCATGCATCAGCGGCGGGTGGCACTCGTGAGTCATTAATCAAGCAACGCTTAATATAGTGTTATTATGCCAAAATACAGATTTATTTCGTTTTAAATGAAACCATTGTAATCCTGAAAGTATCCCCCCTTTTTTAAAAAGTAACTATAATCTGATTACTACGTTTTTTGACGTAACTGTAACTAATTACAGTTACTGGATTTTTGTATCCTGATTACATAACGCCGTTACATGTATTCCGTTACTCCCCAACCCTCAATCAAGCTCCACGCGAAGGGTCTGGAATTTTTTTTACATATTGTGACATACATCTGAGTGAAACAGATTATCAAAAAAGATAAAAGTGATACATTTATTCTATCCATCGATAAGTAGAAAAGAAGATTATTGGTTCATACAGTAGCAACTTGAATACTGAACCAAGCTGTTGTATGAAATGATGCCTTTTAATCTAGGCCTATGTGAAATACGGTTGTCCATTCTAAACACTTTGTGACTATAACGTAATAATACACTAAAGCTTGAGTAGGTAGAGCATTAATTGAATGGATTTACTGGATCACTACTACAGTAGGCCATCATCCTAAAAGCTGACTGCCAAACTCAATGTCAGTTTTTAGATGTGGCAAAGGTCACAGAGTAATGCCATTAGCTATAGGCTACTGTGTCCTGCCCGAAAAGATACAGCAGGATTACTGTTTATCAACTGCAGCAATCTCCAAAACCTTATAAAAAGCAATCCTGATAAAGGCTATGTTAATATAAAGGGTTAGTTCAGCCAAAAATGAACAGATTTAATTTAGCATGCATCAGTTATGACAAACAGAAGCTCTAGTATGCTTGCTTGACGTGCGAGAACCAATGAGGTTTATTCTCATGTGTTTATTTATGCAAGAGCCAATGAGTTTTCTTGCGTCAAGCAAGCATTGAGCTTCTCATTGCATCCGAAATTGCATGCTGTCTGAGTAGTTACTACATTTGAATTTGAACTTAATTCACAACCGTTAAAAAAGTATGTTCTGTATAGTATGAATGTGGGTAAGAATGAAATTCGGATGTACTCCATTCGCCGTGTTGTTAGTGTCCCGTGACCTACCAGCGTCAGTTGCTTCTCATGGGATAGTAAAGTGCACTTCAGAATCTCGCCGGAAGTCGTAGGTCATCCGAGGACTTTTCGACTACTGTTTTTCAGTAGGCGAAAAGTTGCGCTCTTCCGTTCTATGAAACATATGCATATAATGTTCATTGTATGTTTCTTGTGCAAACATATCCACATCGCTATGATGCTTTCTTGACTGCTATTTTCTCACCACTGTCATTTTTGTCAACATGACATCATGACTTTTGCTTAAACATACACGCCACTTTCAAGTCAAGTGGCGTGTTATCTATACACATTTTGAGCTATCCGCGTGTATGCGTGTATATCTACGCCGTTAAATGTCCGAGTGATTCCGCGTGTATGTACATGCCGTTAAATGTCCGAACGAAACGAAGAAAAACCTAGATCTACATCTGGCGAGCGATATTTTTTGTCCTAGGATGGTAGGGGAACACTTATTAATGGTATTAACCCCAGTGACGGGTAGGACGCTGAAAAGCGATTATGCGTGTTGATAGCACGCCAAAAATGGAAATACGAATTGGCGTGTTATACATACGCTATTTCATGAGATCAGTCTGATTTTTGTTGTGTTTTTAAATTTGGGAGGAAAGCATGCAGCACATACATAATCATCTAAACGGCACTTCTCAGCAGCATATAGGCGCCGCCAGGATGTTCGTTACTTCGTTATTTCTCATTATCGATATCGTTATTTATTTCTTACTTATTTTACTTCTAAGCAATAACAAAAAAAGAACTTCGCCGTCAGTGAGTATATCGGGGCATCGAATCATGTTCAGTTGCTGGCTGCAGTTCATTTAACAGCCACTGCTGTAACTAATAACAGGCTTTCTGAATTCTACATATAGCCCCTTTAAAATTAATTCACTATGATCATCAACTCAATCTGACGTAATTTCAAATCTGTGTGACTTTCACTGAAGGTGAATGTCATGGTTTTTTTGAATATCATAGCTTTTTCTCTTTATAATGAAAGGGAATGTGGTATGAGGCTGTCAAGTTCCATAAATAGATAAAAGCACCACTAGTTTCATAAAACTACAGTCCAATTTGACTCTTATGTCCTCTGAAGTCATACAACTCCTTTGCATGAGAAACAGACAAAAATCAAATATGCTACTATTAAAGGCATCATGTCAGGTTTAATATCAGTGACAGTGACAAACCTGACGCATGATGCATCCAAATTTAATTTTAGAGAACAACAAAATATTTGTGGGCCACAGTGAAATGTATTGTCATATAAGCTAATTCAGCTTGTATAAAAGATGTTAACCTAGAATGGCACTTAAAATACAGATAATTATTGAAATACAGTATTTCACAGGGCGAAAAAAATCTCCTGCAATAGTTATTACATTCCTGAATTACCACATGGCCCCAAGACTGAGCTATTAAGTGATAACTTGCAGAACAATTTCTGCAATGCTAACATTCTTACGTATTTCATCCTTTTATTCCTCACTCTGCAGTGGAAAGCTGAATGAATGCTCATTAAAATGTATGTGTTCACTTAAAGAGAAATTTAAATGCAATATTCTCTGTATGCAATAATAAAATATGTATAATATCTTCTGGGACAAGGTATTCTCCCATTTTACCAACATATATCAATCAGCACTCTAATTTATAGTGAAAAATGAGACAAATACATAGTAGTCAGTCAATAAAATAAGTGTGCTCGCTTTAAACTGCTGATGTGTGTCTACCACCTCTTAAAAGGGATAAAAGGCTGTATATAATGAAATTACAACTGCTGGAACTTATGTACACATAAATCTGTTCATGCTCGATGGGGCATGTTCAATATAAGAGAATACATTTGTCTCCATGTGTTTTAGAATACATCCTAAATCCTTGTTTTATGTACCATGTAGCAATGACATAAAGGATATATGGGAGCCTAAATAACATCACTGTAATTCAAAATGTACCGTATCTGAGGAGTGTTAAAGCTGGGAAAATAACTTAATAGAGAGACCATTTAGACCACTTTGGGATCGCATGGCTCTTCAAGGTGAGGCTATTTCTGATCAGCTCCAGGAATTATTACACAATGAAAGCGATTAAATTGGCAATTGTGTAAATTATGACTCTTTTTTTAATTTCCACACAGTACCCAGCTCTTTGAAAGCTTGAGGTTGTTTCCATGGCAGAGTAGTTCCTCGGCATGTACTCAGCATGCAAAAAAATTGAAATGTGCTTCAAAGGCTGGAATACTTGGGAAATTCAGATTAGAATCCAGCACAAATGTAATATGATTCAAATCCTTCCAAAATATGTGAGAATTATTGTGAAATGTGTATGCTTTGTTTGTTGTGTAAAAAAGTCTTATTTTCTATTATCTAAGGTGCACTCCATAACATAATTTCTCTCAGCTTTGGTCTGTTGAGGAAAACAGAGTATTATTGATTTTGCATCGAGAAGTATGATCTTGATCCCTGGAGTAAATGCTGATCAGCTTCATCCTGATCCTGAAGCTGTGGGAAACAATGTAGTTGATAAATGAGAATGTAAAGTGTCAGAAGGTGTCTCGATTGGTTTTGTCATTTGACTCTCTCAGGAGTCATTTTGATACTGCTGGAAACAATGAAGACTAAGATTAACGTATAAACGATTGATGCATTATCTTTCTCAGAGTAAAAAAAAAAAAGTAATTGCAATTGTATATCTCCACATTGCAACATATCATCTCAATTTTTTTTTTATTTTTTTTTTCTCTATAGGCTCAATGATACAGACTAATTTGACTAGTTTTCCAATCGGTGACAGTAGTGCAGAAATCACACAGGTAATTGTTTGAAAGGCGAATAAAGGACACGTTCTAACTCTGTGTGCAGCAGAGCATTTATTATAGTTTACGTTGCCTGCATTATGAGTTGTAAATCTATACATTTTCTCCCCTCTTTCCACTAAGATAAGAGACCCGTACTATAGTGTTTTGTAAACGCATCATATTTTTTCAGCTATACTGCAGTTTGGTCTGACCTCTGCAGAGGGGTAATATAGGCTGTTAATAACCACAGCAGAGAGCTAAGAATTACAGTACAGTCTATTAAATCTGTGTTTTATAAGGGCTTTAAATAACTGGCTGCACTCAAAAAAATGATTCTTGCCACTAATTGAATTTAAGCAAACAATTTAAATAGAATATATTTAAAAATGTATGAAATAACCATTATTGTTGCGAATTACTCTTACACAACACGAATGTAATGGATCCAAGTCCAAACTGATCAAATTGCATACACTATACTTGATTTATTGACGTAAGGGGCAAATGCAGATGTAGCGCATGCGCACTAGAGTAAAAAAAAAAAAAAAAAAAAAAAAACACTGTGAAGGCGGCAAGTTGTTGGAGGCGTCAGCGATTTGAGTGAACACTGAACAGATGTGCAATATTCTACAAGGTAAGATATTTTCTATATTTATTAATGATTTACACTTCAACATCAACTCTTTTTTATAACTTAATCGATCTGATTTAATTAATATCTTAGTTTCGTCGTGACTGCACTTCAGACGAATGAACTGTTTTGGCCTTTCCAGTTAACGTTATGTAAACTGATCTTTTTTTAAAGATTTATTGTCGACTGACTATGTGCATCATTTTTCCATTTAGGCAGAATAACTTCGCGTATGGTTTTGGATAACTGCTCCGTGATCTCGACAAAACGTTGCAAACACAGTCAATCGAAGGTTAGTTAACGTTAGGCCTATGAAGGTTATATACAGGTAAAATTGTATAGGATTTCTCGTTAAAACAAATATCTTAAAACATTTTTAATTACAACTTGTCATCTCGACGTAGGCCTAACGTTACATTTTACTTTTCTTGAAAAATCCTATAAAAACATAACGTTACTTGTTTGACCTGAAAGTTATCTACATGCAAAGGTTTATAGGATTCCATTAAGTGGAACATATGCTTTCTTTTTCCATGCTGAGTTGTAATTTCATTACAAAAAAATGTCTTTGCTATTTCAGAGTTCTCATCGATGTGACATTATTCCACCATTTCCAGCTCCTGTTTGGCACAATCACTCAATTACAGTATGTGTATTTTCTTCTTTTGTAATCAATTTAAACTTGACTTGTTTTCATTTCTTTGCAAAAGTGTGATGTCTGTTGTTTTCTCTCTCTTTTTGAAATACAGATAACTTATATGACTCTTGGGAATGTGTGGCACAGAATTATCCAGTAGGTATGAGTTATTGAAACATTCTAAGCTTAAACAGGGACATTTTGGGACAAGAATAAATTGTTAATTACTATAAATTTCTCCACAGATTTCATTTCCTTTTTTTTTTTTTTTTTTTTTTTTTTGTTGCAGAATTCATAAACTGTGCCATTTCTGTTAAAGTTCTTGGCGCATCTGGACAGATACACTATTGATCTGCACAAGGTTTTCAGCAGCAAAGGTGGTGCTTCTGTACAGAAGATATCACACATAATGGCAATTACAGACAAGGTGTGGTAAACTGCATAATATAATTTTGTATAACTAATTGCAAATATTGTATATATAAAATATATATAATCACATATAAAATATACTATAATCAGTGTTTTTTATATTGTCATAATTTAGTGCGATGACATACACATCTGTGTGTACCAACACTCAGGAAATTAACAACACTCGTCAAATAAATTGAGGTTTGTATATGTACTTTTTTTAATGACCTAAACATATTGCCAGTCTGTATGTTACCAATATTTCAGTGAAACACTTCAGTGTTAATTATTGAGAGAGAAAAAAATGTTTTAATTATTTGTTTGTTTTTTGTTTTGACTGCAATCCTTAATAGGCTGAGAGAAGAATTTCGGAGACCATTCTGGGGCTTTTTGAGATCCGTTAAGAAGGTGCTGGTGCTAAGGACAAGCCAGAGGATGTTGGAGTAGTGATAGAGGGTGTAGAGAGTGATTCCTTTGGATTGGTAATGCTGTTCGGACTGATCTACGCTCTCAATTCCACCACCAAAACTAAGATTGGACATTCTTGGCTGGACAACTTTTTTCTGTGTGCAGCATACTCCATATCTTGATCAGTGAGTTGGACAATTACTTCTGGCCTAAATTTTTAAATGTGTTATATGTAAAAAAAAAAAAAAAAAAAAAAAGTAGGAAGAAGATGGGTACCAATTACATTCGTGTTTCATTTTTTTTTTTATTCTCTAACCAAATGTCCTGAATGTTTATTTGTTCTACAAATATTTAGGAAGATGGGTACTAATTACATTAGTGTTTTAAAGGAACACGCCAACTTTTTTTGGGGGACTTTAGCTTATTCACTGTATCCCCTAGAGTTAGATAAGTCAATACATACCCTTTTCATCTCCGTTCGTGCTGTAACTCTTTCTGACGCACACAGCTCTAGCCTAGCTTAGCACAAAGACTGGAAGTAAACGGCTCCGGCTAGCATACTGCTACCAAAAAGTGACAAAATAACGGCAACATTTTTCTATTTACATGTTGTGATTGTCACAGTGTGTACAAATAACAAGGTCATATGAGACACAGACATCTTTTAACCGTATACATACTAGTGCTGTAGCGGCGCGTCGACGCTTCGACGTCAAAATTACGTCAACGCATTGCATTGCAGAATTGCAGAATGGAGGACGAAGACCACTAGAAGTGCCGGTCTTGCGCACCCAACGCGTAATTTTTGCCGTGCGCTCGTGCGGACGCGTCGAGTATAAACAAGGCTTTGCTCCGTGTCAGCGCGCGCTCTGATCGGTAAAGGGGAACAGACCTCTCCCGAATCATCTCCAGCAGGAGCAGAAGCACCACTAACTCCGCCTCCGTTTCCCTCGGAAGCTGATATTAGTATTTAAACATTCTCTATGATAAAAAATGTTTGTACAAAATATTTTAATAACACGGTTTTGGCGGTTATAGAGTTCTAATGACGGTGTTCAAATACATAACATTAGACTAACGTTAGTCAGCTTATACAGTATCATGATTCAGTACGCTAGTTCGTATTTATTTATTTGAGATACATTATGGTTTTTTATTAATCGAGCAGCAGAAAAATAATCTTTATAATCGTCCAATTAGTCGTTAGATTAGTCGACTAATCGATAAAATAATCGCCCAACTAATCGTTTTGTTAATAATCGTTTACCCCAGCCCTAATACATACTGGGAACTATATTCTCAGTAGGCGAAGCACTGCTACTTGGGCGGAGTGATTTGCTCCCAGCACCTGAGAAGCCCCGTGGTTAGGAGCAGAGAGTAACTGGCGGAGTGATTAGCGCAACACTCTGAGCAAACTCTCTCTCTGCGTTATTTTGTCACTTACTGGGAGCAGTATGCTAGCTGGAGCCATTTACTTCCAGCCTTTGTGCTAAGCTAGGCTAGCGGTGTGTGTGTCAGACAGAGTTACGTGACGCACGGAGATGAAAAGGGTATGTGTGAACTTATCTAACTCTGGGGGATACGGTGAATAAGCTAAAGTCACAAAAAGTTGTCGTGTTCCTTTATTTTCCAGATCAGAAGAAAGCAGACATTGATTACTGTACTATGCAGTGATATTAAAAAAGAATATTTGATGTTGAAATGTGGATCCCTGTTACTCGGCTGTAAAGTGTAACATAAGTAATAAACACAGAAAGTACAGTTTGGGAGGATGCATAAAACTAAACACTTGCATTAATTTGTAAAGTGCTGTATTATGTATGTCCAGCTTGGATTTTTTTGTTTCTTTTGTCAGACTGAATGTTTCTTTTGACTTATGGAGCAATTGCACACAATAAATGTTTGAAAATGTAACATGTTTTTGTCTTTGACTGTTTATTCAATAGAATTAAGGTAATGTAAGATAGTTATGTAAAGCAAGTAACAACAATTTATTTGAAATGAGTAAAGTTTATTTAATACACAATCTTAAATCACAGATGATCAGTTCACATAATGATTATTTAATTCATTCACGTCAACTGAACATGACGCTGAAGCCTAAATAAAATGTTAACTTTTACGTTGGATTTATGTGATTAAATTGGATGGAAAATTGACACGTAATTGAAATACATAAGTTTTAACTTTTGGGGTTAAATATTTTTTTGAGTGTGTGTTGGCCAGAATACTGCTCTAAAAGCGTTTTCAGAATTGATTATGTTGTGCATTTATTGCTTTGCATAATTATAAAGTGGTCTGTGTTCTTAAGTAGCAGCTAATAATAAATATCAGATTGCCCATACAAATGACAATATGGGAAAACATAAAGCAGTATAAAATGATACTAATGTTGCAGTTATTTACAGGACTTTGGGTATGTTCCAATTCACTCTCAAGTGAATATCTGTAAACCTGTCAAACATGGATCTGGGAAGTCATGTCTCATCATTCCTCTGTCTTATCGATCAAAGCAAGCGGACACACCTCCTCGCCATAATCAGTTCTACATCTATTTATTAAGCATCTGGATTGGTGGACCATGTTCTCTTAATACCACTAAAACAATTAAAAACAAACATACAGTAATTTCACAAAAGTAATTTCTTCTTTTTCTAGACTTTTTCAAACATACTGTGTGATGAAAAAAATGAATGGTTTTGTGATTTGATGGTTGATCACATGATTTGTCCATTTCCTGGAGGCCAGGAGTAACATGTCATGTGGCTGACCTGTGGCGGTATACTGTCTAAAAGAGTGAAGATCCTATAACTCAGGCTGGACGGTTCTTTGCTAAGGCAAATTCCCAGCATGTTGCTGAGTCAAAGTCAATGAATAAGATCTGCCATTGTTTGATGCTGTGGTGCAGCTTTTTGATTTATGACCCTGCACTGAAAGTGCTGCTTATGGCTTTCCCAGGACACTGAGTCTTGGGGAAAACCTATTAACTCATTTCAGAGTTATATCTACAATAATTGTATCACTGAATCTTGTACATAGAGAGACCGAAATTCTACCCTCTGATCCACAAATATTATACACAAGTAAATTATACTGTACACTTTTTAAAAGAGATTAATGTTTAATGAACAGAAATTTCTCAAACCTCCTATGATAAGGAAATAGACCTACTAGAAAAAAACAATGACTACCCCAACTCAGACTAACTAAACAAAAATAGAAAGTTGTCACTATTTGTACTAGTGTCTTTAACTACTATATCTTAACTTTAAAAAATAATCGGACTTCGGGCAGTATTGCGAACTCCACTTTTCCTGCGCAAGTTAAGGGACTGGTGGGTGTATGGCTAGTTTACAGAATGGGGTTACAAGTGTAAGGGAAACTCAACAATAGGATGTATTGAAATAACATTGCGCAAGAATTTTTTGACAACACAAGGTATCAAGTATGATTTGTGGTATATGTCTACATATGCCATGTATTTAAGAAGACTGGAGGTTTATATATGACTTTATTAATGAATTGAATAATCCCATTCCTGAAACACGCACCATGAGTATTTGTGAAAGACAATCGAGCACTTAGGATTAACTAGGAGTGTTAAGAATAAAGGACTATAACTAGATGGGTTTTAAATTGCAATCTCAGCAGGAAAGAGAGGAGAATATCCTATTGAGGGTACAAGCTTTCAAAAAGGAAAGCCTATCTCATCATGATCAGAGATTGTTCATATATGTGTTCTTTCATGGCCACAAACTCGTGATGATTTTCTGTCTAATATCAGACACTTTGATGTTATTTTTCTTGCTTTTGCACACATATAGATCACACATTTTATAAGTTTATTTTCAGCCTCGTGTCAGAAACACAGAGAGAAAAACAATAACATTAAACCATACAAAATGGATAATGTTCAACAATTCTGTTTTTCAGATTATATACTACAATCATTTTAATTTTGTAACGCACTGCGTAAGACACCTACTCCAATTCCATCTATAGTGAATTTTAAACCTCAATTTTGTCGAGTAAAAATGTCTCGCTGATTTATGAAGATCACAGCCTGCTTTTTGTTTCTTTTTTTACAGGGAACTCCAGGGTCAAAGACGCCCTTTTCAAGTTTTATGTCGTCTGACTGAATCATGTGAAAGTTTCAGTGTCACCTTGTACATGGCAGACCATAGACCAGTGCCTGTCTAAAAGACCTACAAAACAGGCTCCCAAGAAATTATTAAGACAGAGTTTACAACTGAGCTAATTACAGTTTTTTCTTTCTAGAACTGCTAAAACAAAACTCCATTCTCTGAAACCAAATTCTCAATACCAAAACCAATTGTCGAATACAAATATTTAGGAAGATGGGTACTAATTACATTAGTGTTTTAAAGGAACACGCCAACTTTTTTTGGGGGACTTTAGCTTATTCACTGTATCCCCTAGAGTTAGATAAGTCAATACATACCCTTTTCATCTCCGTTCGTGCTGTAACTCTTTCTGACGCACACAGCTCTAGCCTAGCTTAGCACAAAGACTGGAAGTAAACGGCTCCGGCTAGCATACTGCTACCAAAAAGTGACAAAATAACGGCAACATTTTTCTATTTACATGTTGTGATTGTCACAGTGTGTACAAATAACAAGGTCATATGAGACACAGACATCTTTTAACCGTATACATACTAGTGCTGTAGCGGCGCGTCGACGCTTCGACGTCAAAATTACGTCAACGCATTGCATTGCAGAATTGCAGAATGGAGGACGAAGACCACTAGAAGTGCCGGTCTTGCGCACCCAACGCGTAATTTTTGCCGTGCGCTCGTGCGGACGCGTCGAGTATAAACAAGGCTTTGCTCCGTGTCAGCGCGCGCTCTGATCGGTAAAGGGGAACAGACCTCTCCCGAATCATCTCCAGCAGGAGCAGAAGCACCACTAACTCCGCCTCCGTTTCCCTCGGAAGCTGATATTAGTATTTAAACATTCTCTATGATAAAAAATGTTTGTACAAAATATTTTAATAACACGGTTTTGGCGGTTATAGAGTTCTAATGACGGTGTTCAAATACATAACATTAGACTAACGTTAGTCAGCTTATACAGTATCATGATTCAGTACGCTAGTTCGTATTTATTTATTTGAGATACATTATGGTTTTTTATTAATCGAGCAGCAGAAAAATAATCTTTATAATCGTCCAATTAGTCGTTAGATTAGTCGACTAATCGATAAAATAATCGCCCAACTAATCGTTTTGTTAATAATCGTTTACCCCAGCCCTAATACATACTGGGAACTATATTCTCAGTAGGCGAAGCACTGCTACTTGGGCGGAGTGATTTGCTCCCAGCACCTGAGAAGCCCCGTGGTTAGGAGCAGAGAGTAACTGGCGGAGTGATTAGCGCAACACTCTGAGCAAACTCTCTCTCTGCGTTATTTTGTCACTTACTGGGAGCAGTATGCTAGCTGGAGCCATTTACTTCCAGCCTTTGTGCTAAGCTAGGCTAGCGGTGTGTGTGTCAGACAGAGTTACGTGACGCACGGAGATGAAAAGGGTATGTGTGAACTTATCTAACTCTGGGGGATACGGTGAATAAGCTAAAGTCACAAAAAGTTGTCGTGTTCCTTTATTTTCCAGATCAGAAGAAAGCAGACATTGATTACTGTACTATGCAGTGATATTAAAAAAGAATATTTGATGTTGAAATGTGGATCCCTGTTACTCGGCTGTAAAGTGTAACATAAGTAATAAACACAGAAAGTACAGTTTGGGAGGATGCATAAAACTAAACACTTGCATTAATTTGTAAAGTGCTGTATTATGTATGTCCAGCTTGGATTTTTTTGTTTCTTTTGTCAGACTGAATGTTTCTTTTGACTTATGGAGCAATTGCACACAATAAATGTTTGAAAATGTAACATGTTTTTGTCTTTGACTGTTTATTCAATAGAATTAAGGTAATGTAAGATAGTTATGTAAAGCAAGTAACAACAATTTATTTGAAATGAGTAAAGTTTATTTAATACACAATCTTAAATCACAGATGATCAGTTCACATAATGATTATTTAATTCATTCACGTCAACTGAACATGACGCTGAAGCCTAAATAAAATGTTAACTTTTACGTTGGATTTATGTGATTAAATTGGATGGAAAATTGACACGTAATTGAAATACATAAGTTTTAACTTTTGGGGTTAAATATTTTTTTGAGTGTGTGTTGGCCAGAATACTGCTCTAAAAGCGTTTTCAGAATTGATTATGTTGTGCATTTATTGCTTTGCATAATTATAAAGTGGTCTGTGTTCTTAAGTAGCAGCTAATAATAAATATCAGATTGCCCATACAAATGACAATATGGGAAAACATAAAGCAGTATAAAATGATACTAATGTTGCAGTTATTTACAGGACTTTGGGTATGTTCCAATTCACTCTCAAGTGAATATCTGTAAACCTGTCAAACATGGATCTGGGAAGTCATGTCTCATCATTCCTCTGTCTTATCGATCAAAGCAAGCGGACACACCTCCTCGCCATAATCAGTTCTACATCTATTTATTAAGCATCTGGATTGGTGGACCATGTTCTCTTAATACCACTAAAACAATTAAAAACAAACATACAGTAATTTCACAAAAGTAATTTCTTCTTTTTCTAGACTTTTTCAAACATACTGTGTGATGAAAAAAATGAATGGTTTTGTGATTTGATGGTTGATCACATGATTTGTCCATTTCCTGGAGGCCAGGAGTAACATGTCATGTGGCTGACCTGTGGCGGTATACTGTCTAAATGAGTGAAGATCCTATAACTCAGGCTGGACGGTTCTTTGCTAAGGCAAATTCCCAGCATGTTGCTGAGTCAAAGTCAATGAATAAGATCTGCCATTGTTTGATGCTGTGGTGCAGCTTTTTGATTTATGACCCTGCACTGAAAGTGCTGCTTATGGCTTTCCCAGGACACTGAGTCTTGGGGAAAACCTATTAACTCATTTCAGAGTTATATCTACAATAATTGTATCACTGAATCTTGTACATAGAGAGACCGAAATTCTACCCTCTGATCCACAAATATTATACACAAGTAAATTATACTGTACACTTTTTAAAAGAATTTAATGGTTTAATGAACAGAAAATTTCTCAAAACCTCCTATAAGTGAGAATTCCCAGAAAAAACTAATACTGACCAACTCAGCGTAACTAAACAAAAATAAAATTTGTCACATTTTGTACTAGGTGTCTTTAACTACTATGTGCTTACATTAAAAAATAGTTCGGTACTTGCAGTATTGCAAACACTTTTCCTGCAAGTTAGGGACTGGTTTGGTGGTATGGCTAGGTTTAAGAATGGGTTAAAGTGTAAGGGAAAGGTCAACAGATAGATGTAATTGGAAATAACATGCAGGTTTTTTTACAACACAATGTATAATTTGATTGTGTATATGTCTACAAATGCCTGTGATTTTAAGAAGACTGGGGTTTGATTTGACTTTTAATGAATGAATAATCCCATTCCTGAAACACGCCATGAGTTTGTGAAAGACATCCTTGGATAACTGAGTGTTAAGATAAAGACTAGAGTGGGTTTTAAATTGCATCTCAGCAGGAAAAGAGGATAATATCCTATTAGGGCTTTCAAAGAGATGCTTCTCTCAGATAGAGGTCAAAGTTCTGGCCCAAACTCGTGATGTTTTGGTCTATTATCAGAAAACTTTGATGTTTTTCTTGCTTTTGCACACATATATATCATCAACATTTTATAAGTTTATTTTCAGCCTGTGTCAGAAACACAGAGAGAAAAACAAAACATTAAACCATACAAAATGTATAATGTTCAACAATTATGTTTTCAGATTATATATACAATCATTTTATTTGTAACGCATGCTGTAAGACACCTACTTCCAATTCCATAGAGGTGAATTTTAACTCAATTTTGGTCTAGTAAAAATGTCTCCTGATTTATGAATCACAGCCTGATTTTTTGTTTCTTTTTAGGGAACTCCATGTTCCAAGAAGCCCTTTAGAAGTTTATGTTCTCTGACTGATTCATGTGAAAGTCAGTGTCACCTTGTACATGGGCAGACAATAGACCAGTGCCTGTCTAAAGACCTAAAAGAGGCTCCAAGGAAATTAATAAGACATTTTACAACTAGGCTAATTACAGTTTTTCTGAATTGCTAAAACTAAACTCCATTCTCTGAACCAAATTCTCAATAGCCTAAACCAATTTGTCGAATAAATCACTATTTCAAAAAAACCTTAAAGAAGTTTAGGCAGTTAGACGCTGTTTGCAAATCTCCTGCACTCTTTTTGCAAAACTCTAAACACATTCTCACTCATTAAAACGCATATCGCACTGACTGTGATACATTTGTGTCGGAAAACCCAAAACACAAGAGGCAACACAACTACAACACAGTTGTCATAATTTATACACACAACATTATTTCTAATGATGTGATCAAACCAATTGTAGCCTACTATGAAATATGAGCCAGTTCAGAATGCATAAGTGACACAGGTGCACTGAATTATGATACGAACAATTGACAGAGCAAGGACTGTGTTGTCAAGGCTGGATGTGTAAGATTGGAAGGTTTTTCCCTTTGTCTGGCAACATTCCCTGTGATGTGGACAAAGTCCTCAGGCCAGAGCCAGCACGAAGACATGATGTTGGAGCAGAATGAATCTCTCATTGACCTTCATTTTGCAGTTGCACAACTTACAGATTTGACTGTACTATAACATAGAGTTTTATTTGAACTTTTCGGCTTTTATAGTGCTGAGTGCTGAATAAACAGACATTCAGAAGCCTACTATTCAATATACAGTACAATACTATACTTGCAGTGCATACAGTATAAAATATATTCACCTTACTCAGATGCAATTACTATACTTATTTATAAAAAAAAAATTGTAACGTTCTGAATGCTTGTTTTAAAGCAATTGTTTGACTTTGCCAGAAGAATCAATGGTTTTGTGAGTTTAATTTGGATTTGTGTTTAATGTTGTGAGAAAATGGGTGAAGGTTTCCAGAAATGTGTATTAGCATTTGTGAAAAACTGTAATAGAAACTACTTCAATTTATAGTTACTAGCATGCACTGAGAATATCAAAGTGAAGAAAATGTCTTGTTTTTGCTTCTTAAAAGAGTATAATGCATCCCAGAAAGGAAGAAAATAACAAAATGCATCCTTTTCATGCCTAAAACTCGAAGCCTGAGTGATCTTACACAACAAAGTTCAGCTTTTGGTGTACAGGAAAGTGTCCATCTCTGTGCAATGACGCATTTGACAATACTGTCCCTCACACAGGAAAATAAAGTAATTCAGCATTGTGTTCCACTGAATAACAAGTAATCTTCATTCTAGTGTGCGTCACTGTAAAACACGGTAGGAGTGAACTGTCAGAACTGAATATTACCTCGATGTACCTCCTGTCTCTGACACTATGATGCGTGAGACCGATTTCACTCATTACAGAGCTGAACCTGAAGTGCCAAATTTATTTTAGTATGATAACTGAGAAATTAAAAGGTAAAGAAAGGTAAGCACTGAACCAGTTCCACTTCAAGGTTACACTTCCTGTCTCTTCATCGCATGGAATAAAAAAGGTTTCCATGGTTAAAATTTCCATGGTTACTCTGTGTGGTTTCGTAAGACATCAGATTTAATTAAGTAGAAATAACCCAGTTTGCATCCCTCATATTTAAAAGTATATGAACGACCAGCAGAGGAATAATTTCCAATCAGCAAAGATAACAACCAAAAAAAGCAAAACAATTATCTTGATTGTCTTTCTGAAAGATTGATCCATGAAAGTCTATTATGTGCAGTGGCACCACATTAAACTGAAGATGAGAGGTTCCATGTACACAACTGAACTCTATTGATTGTGAAGCTCTGAGCTGTTTCTGTTTTGTACATTGGAAATGTAGTTTAGCATGATTTGTCAGACATGCTCTTGAACACTATTATGATTGGAGCACTAAAAGTTGATTAAAGGGGAAAATAATAGCATTGACAAGGATGAAAACAGCACTCAAAAACAAAAAACAGCAAGCCCCTGGATTGTATGATTTCTTTTACGTTACAAATGGCTTTGGGTAAAGTCCAAAATAAAGATAAAAAGTTTTTCAAGAGGTGGTTACAATAAGCAAAGCTGCACTGCGTAATGGATTACAAATAGGATCAAGGGAAAGAGAATTTGAACTCACAGTGTGCGAAAATACGCATGAAAATACATGAACCTAATACCTAAACATTAACATAATACCTTTTTGCACATAACCATAAGTCATTCAAACTTTTTGAGGATGTCTAATCTCTAAAGCCAACTGCTTTCTTAAACCAAATGGATGGCTCAAAGTTTAACAGAGTAATTTTCCACTCGATCTATCTGAATGACCTTACATGACCAGAGCTGCATATGAACTGGCACATCTTCACAAAGACAATCTGAGGGACGAAATGTATCATCATCTAGTAATTACACCTATAACATTTCTAATGTGATGCATAATACTGGCCAAAGTCACTTTTCATTATTTTGTAACTGCGCCTATACGATGCGGGAAGAGATTGTTATTACCCATTTAAGTGAAATATGAAAACTATTGAAAGGAACGTTGTAAATCAAAATATAAAAACGGCACAATAATTCTCTGGGGATGAAATGGCTATTCATTATCACAACATTTAGTCTGTCCTGTAATAGCATGACTCATATAAAATAAAGCCATCATTTTATCAAATTGCTTGAAGATATAACTTTTATTCAGGTTTTTGGCTCTGTGGTAGAATGCATAAATAAAATTTCAGATTCCACTTTTTATACAGATACATTGCATTGGTATGTTACAGTTAGCCTCATAGCATAATTGCCTAAGTCATGTTTATTTGAAATATGGCTTAGGTAAGTATGCTATGAGGCTAATGAAAGCATTTGAATGTTTACCAGCGCTGACACAGCATGTAAAATTGTGGTAATAGGAAAATCAAATCAATCTAATCATCCATATTGTGGGGAAAAAATGCAGAGTGGGGACTTTTTCGATCAGATCAATTGGATGAAGGCAGATCTGAATGTGAGCTTATGGTTAATTGTCAGAAAGGGAAGACTGAGTAATGACATTTTGATTAAAAATTACCAGGTCTGATTGATGAATGGTTAACAAAATCAATAAGATGCATTTAGAAAGATGAAAATAGCGTGAATTTTTATTTTATGTCGACTTAAAAACAGTAGGCAGTCTACAATGGACTAAAACAAAATATACGACACAGTATTAAGAATGAAGCGTATGCAAACTTTTGAACTGGTTCATTTGTGTAAAACCAGATATTATTTTGTCTTGTGGACTGGACTATATTTAAACATCTGTTCAGGACAGTATTGAATACAAACAAAATGTAATTTTTATGATCTTTATGATAAGCTTTATGACCACAAACGGTTGTTACTAGCATAGTGGCTAACAATGGCAGCTAACACTGGTCCATTTAGACTAACATAAGCAGTTGTCTGCTTAAACAGTTCACTTGCTAGTCATAGTTCTGAAATTACATATATGAAACTATGGGAATAGCTAATTATATCATCTTAGGTCAGGAGAACAATTAAGAGGATTATTGTCGCCACCTACCTAACGTTACTGTGGAAATCTTGCAAAGTAGTTGCAAAATAGTTTAAAAGTTGGTCGTGCAACCAATATCTAGCATTTTATGTTAATGGTAAAGTCCTGCTAAAATCATAATGACGTTGTCAATGATCATCCATCATCTTTGAGATAGGCTTGTGTGTGCAAATCAATATTTTCTTTTTTGGCTATGGGAAAATTGGAGAGCAGAGCATGAAAGGAGCCTGGCAAGATCAAACATGAATCTGGATGAAGGAAAAAACATTATGTCGTACAAGAGGCACAACTTCAGCTTTGCTCATGTTACAATTTATTCTATTATAGCCTGTAACACGTACACATACTGCTCCCAAACTGTACGAGCATTAAATATTAAACAGTATGAACATTAAACAGTGGGCTACTTGTCCTGACCCTTTAAGAGATTAGGGATGACATTTTGCATGCGCTATGTCTAGCTTAAATGGACAGTAATATGTAGAGTTTATGACTCTGAGCACAACCTTTGTCACTGAATACCTGGGTTAATGGTGTTGTGCTTCCTGTGTGTACATTTTGCTAAATGGACCTTTGAGTCAGTAAATAGCATAATGAGGTGTTTTCTTCATTTGATACAGAATACCGTATATGCCTTGTGGCGAGATGGTGGAAAACAGGCATTGAAATATAGTGACAAACAAAAATGCATTTAATATGCTTTCAGACAGTTTCATGCATAACTGACTCCCATTGAATTTTAATTTATCAGTAAAACTGGGCATATAAAAGCTAAATTGACTGTCAAGAATTATTTGCCATCCTGATTTCACATAATATATTTTCTTCATTATTTAGTTTCTTTCAGCACCCAAAAAAAAAAAATCTTCAATTGCTCAGGAAATTAAGAGACAACAAATTAGCCTTGTCAGGACTAGTAATGTAAGCATCACGTCATGCCCATCGTAGAAATAAATTTTAGCCTGATAAATACTGCAGAGAAATAATTACTTCTCAGTTCAAGCTGTCCTTGGAGCATTATTGATGCATTTGTTAGATCGGCTCATTAGATATGTCTTTTAATATTTATCTTCCAATTACATGTGTGAGCTTATTGACTTCAAAGTGATTGCTTATGGTGTACAACCATCAAAGACGTTTAGGAACAAGACAAAACAGACAGAGAGAGACTACAAATGGCTTTTAATGGGTCTGGCAACACAGACAATGATCAGATGTGATCCCTCTAGGATTAAAAACACTTAGGCATCTAGTCAATATCTAGTATTTAAAATACTAACTGATCAATGAAGACATTATGAGGTGGCTTTGCATCTTTGATACAGAAAATAAAGACGGATTGTGTGCTTGTGCATTACTTGAGAACTAAGAGGGTTTCTGTTTTGTACCCCATTACCTCATCAAACTGAAATTACAAAAAGTAGAAAGACAAAAGCAGCAAATTTCCAGTACTTTGAATGAAAAAAATGGCAATTCGTGTTTTTCAAGCATAACTGTCAATCATAAAGTAATTGATAAATGTGTCAAAGAAAAGTGTCCTTGTCTCGTCCCGCTGTCCCTGATTAATCTTGATCAGACTCTTACTTTTTTGGATGCTGTTTTAAAAAAGAAAAAACAGGTTGCATGACATTAGATTTATTGAATATTGAACAGAAAAACATCTAGGCTTTAACAGGAAATTGAAATTAGTATTTTGTTTAATATAGGGTTTATACATGTACACTAGCATTTAAACGTTTTGGTTTGGTAAGGGTTTTTGTTTCTGAAGAAGTCTCCAATGCTTAGCAATGCTGCATTTATTTGACCAAAAGTATAGTAAAAACTAGGCTAATATTGTGAAATATTATTATAATTGACAGAACTTAACCATGTATAACAACTTATCTATTTTAATATTTAAAAATGTATTTTATCCATGTGATAGCAAAGCTCAAATATTAAAGTCTTCAGTGTCACACGATCCTTCCGATATCATTCTAATATGCTTAGGAAAAACATTCCTATCATTATTATCAATGTTGATTATTCGATTAATAGAAAGATTAAATATAATATAATTAAATATGTTTCATAGATACTCTGACCCAGTCACCTTGCCTTAATTTGGCCCTTGTCAAAGTCACTCAGATTCCTGCCTATTTCTCCTGCATCCAACACGTTGATTACAAGAACTGATTGTTTGCTTACCATCTAATCTACCAAGACATTAACATGTGTCTTTGTTAGGAGATGATGAACGACATTCGCTTTACCTGTGACTGGTCATCATTTTTTGGCTCATATATATGCACTGATCAGGCACAACATTAAAACCAAATGCCTAATATCTTGTAGGCTCCCCCTTATGCAAAACAGCTCTGATAAATCGAGGGATGACTACACAAGACCTCTGAATGCGTCTCGTCACATCCAAGATATTAGCAGCAGATCCTTTAAGTCATGCAAGGTGGGGCTTCCATGTATCAGATTTGTTGGTCCAGTACAACACTTTGAAATGTTGTCATGTTCCTCAAACCATTTCTGAAAAATGTTGTGAGACAAAAAAGAGACAACTGCCATCAGGGAACACTATTGCCATGAAGGTGTATACGTGGTCTGCAACAATCTTAGGTGGTATAGGTTTACCACATGAATGCCCAGCACTGCCTTTGTCTGCCTGTCTTCTTCCCATAGTCTATCCTGCTGCCATCTCTTAGGTAAACGACACACATGCACCCGGCTATCCACCTGATCTAAAAGATGATTTATCAGAGGCAACCTTCCATTGCTCCATTGCAACCATCTTTCATTGCTCCATGGTCCAGATCTGACAGTCAAATGCCCATTGTAGGCACTTTTTGTGGTGGACAGGGGTCATCAAGTGCACTCGTGGCAGCTACACATGACCATGCAGCAAACTGTAATGGACTGTGTTTCCTGATAACTTCCTATCATGGGCAGCATTACGTTTTTCAGCTAATTGAGCTACAGTAGCTCTTCTGTGTGATTGGACCAGACGGGCCAACCTTGACCCTGACGCCGGTTCACTGTTTGTACTTCCTTGGACAACTTTTGGTAGGTACTAAACACTGATAACTGATAACTTACCTGTCAGTGGTTTTAATGTTGTGGCTGATCAGTGTGTTATATATATATATATATATATATATATATATATATATATATATATATATATATATATATATATATATATATATATATATATATATATATATACATACACGCACACACACTTATTTATTTCACCCTATATCTGAAGGTTGAGGTTTGTCCTGAGTTCTGTAGCTAGCTGATACGGAGAGCCCCACAGTCTCTGCCAACTGGTTGAAACAGCACCTGGCCACAGAGGCTCCTCGCAGACAGTGGTTCAATAAATGCAGTGAATATTAGCATATTTAGTCTTTTTTTTACCTCACAAAATGGCAAATAATTAACGGTTTTCAGATAGAATGGAAGAGACTGAAGATCTACACCTCTCAGAGGAAAACTGTGTGCCAGGACCTAATGGAATTCACCTCCTCAGAACAAGTCATCAAAACACACCACAAATCACAAAAGCTCCTATTGTATAAGCTCAGTGGGATTTTAGATATCAATTGGATACAAGTCATGATTTCATTTCCATTCTCTTAAGATGTGCAGCAAATCACATCTAAAGGGATCAGTTATGAAACTGCAGAGCTGGCATTGAATTTCTGAAAGAAGAAAAGACCTTCACAATAATGGGGTGCATGGTGTACCTGTCTATAAATCTGATCAACCTATACTGCTGCACCTTTGCTTTTTTAATAAGCATCCGCTGCGATATCACGCTTAATGGCTGCTTCCAACAGAGCGAACAGGCTTCCCAAGAGACTGCACAGAGCCAACACACAGCCCACAAACTCCTAGCTTTCTCCTCACAAATATACGTTTCTATGGGAATAATTCTCAGACTCTGACCTGAGCTGATTTGTCTATTTCCCGGAACCTTATTTTTCTGTGCACTTTAGAGAGAGGGGAAATAGCCTGTGCTCTCAGAGATGGCTCACTGAACTTTATAGGCTGAAATTATCTCGGTGTGATACGCGCTTTAAAAAAAGCCATATTTCAGGAAAACAAATCAATTTACATAAGGGTGCACTATAAACCGCATTACAGAACCTTTGGTCAGAAAATGAAGCTCTACAAATAGAAATGTACATATTACATATAATGCCTTTAATCAGTAGCATATACACAATGCAGATCTATTTGGGACCAGTAAGACTGAAAGTGTTTGTTTAGACTGTATTTTGTATGTTATTTTTTATACATTTTTGGAAAGAATTCTCCTATGCTCACCCAGGCTGCATTTATTTGATGAATAATACTGTGATAGTTTGAGGTTTTACCATTTAAATGAACTGCTTTCAATTTAATATATTTTTAATGTGGAATTTAGGACTGTGATGGTAAAGTTTTTCAGCATCATTACTCCAGTCTTCAAATAATAGACGTTTTATAGCAAAACATGTTTGTGGATACTGTTTTACTATTAATGAAATATATATATATTCAGATATGTGTACAAATGTGTTGTGAAACACTCACTGCAGCACAGAGGGCTTGGTCTAGGTCTGCAATAATATCTTCCTCATCCTCTAAGCCCACCGACAGACGAATGAGTGTATCACTGATTCCCAGCTCTTTCCTCTCACTCTCAGGAACTGAAGCATGAGTCATAATCGCTCTGGAAAAGAAAAGTGCACCTTGGGAAATGGAGGTGGATGAAATGTCCCCTCAAAACGAGTTTCTTTTTCTCCAGTATAAATCACAGTAATATTGAATATCAAATAAGATTTAACTTGATAATTCATTGACGTTATCACTTGCAGTCTAGTGAATTAGCTATGAGCTATAAGAATCATTAATCCATCACACAATGATGTTTCAAAAGCCACCTGGCAATTAACCTTAACTTTGTTTTTATATTGAAGGCTGACTATAATAGCCTAAAGAAATGTTCCATTAGTTCTTGCTGAATAATGTTCTACAATGACGCAAAATGCTCAGACAACAAAAGTGTCGTTTCTGCAATTTCCTTTAAGTACAACATTACAGTGCTTGCGCCTCCTTGTGGCCATCCCAAATCCACTTGAGCAATTTCTTTAGGGCTTAAACATTTATTACAACCAAGCATACTTGTTTCATAAACGAAACAAAAAAAAAAGATTTTGTTTTCCTATATGCTCTGGACTGTGCTTAATACTTACGGGTGCTCTGCTAGACTCTCAAAACCACCAAGACTTTCAGCAAGCGCAAACAACTGAAATGCAAAATACAACATGGGTTCTTTAAAAATGTAGGATGGAAAAGATTTTCAAACAACATGTAGTTTCACCGTACCTTCAGATTGCTGAGGAAAGTTGAGGCGTGCTCCAGTTTTCCTTTAATGTAGAAAGTGATCATCCCAGGACAGCCTGTGCACTGTCGCTTTGTCAGCTCGTGCTGAGGGTGAGATGGAAGACCTGGAGTAAAAAAAGACGACAGAGTCAATTAAATCTGACTGGAATCCCTCAATATCAGTTAATTTAAGCAATAAAGTTCAAGGTTGGCCACAGGTATAATAACACCAATGAATGAGGTCCCTACACTACTATTCAAAAGTTTGAGAATTTTCTAAAATTAATTGTTTTTATTCAGCAAGGACACATTCAACCAACTAATCTGCTAAATGAATAAATGTAATTAAAAGTGATAGTAAAGACTTTTACATTTTTACAAAAAATACAATAATGTTCTATTCATAGAATCCTGAAAAAAAAGTACCTCAGTTTCCACAAAAATATGAAGTAGCAAAACCATTTTCAGCTGTGATAAGAAGAAATATTTCTTGGGCACTAAATCAGCATATTAGAATGATTTCTGAAGTAGCATGTGACACTGAAGCCTGCGAACCCTACCATCACAGGAATAAATTACTTTTTAAAAAAATTAAATACATTTTTAAATCATCATAATATTTAATAATATTAAAAATGTTTACATTATTTTTGGGGGGGGGGGGGGGGGATGCACCCTTTGTGATCATAAGAGACTTTTCAAATACATTAAAAGAACAAACCTAAAATTTGTGGGTAGTGTATATAAATTTACATTATGCAGTATTATTATTGACTCAAACATTTAGCTTTGCATTCATTTGAAATCTTATTTTCAGATGGGTTATTTAAGCAATAACCAACATATGTTAAATTCACCCAACATACACTTCTATGTAATGTGAGGATAATGACAGACACCTGGGAAGATGACTCTGTCCACTCTTGGGTCGGCCTCTAGAAACCGTGCGGCTGCCAGTCCGTTCTTAAAGTGCTGCTTCATTCTCAGGTGCAGTGTCTTCAGACCCCGGTTGCACATATAACAGTCAAACGGAGAGGGAACGGCCCCAAGCTCTGAATTGAAGATAGGAGAACAAAGATGAAATTAAACTTCTTCTGCTATGCAAATGACTCAAGCTCATTTTGTCAAGGACGAATTTTCAAGGTGATGTATTGCTATAAGTGCCTTACAGAAAGCACAAGATTAATCATCACATCAGGACTGTAACAGTTGGGAGGAGTGAGGTGAAGTTGATAAAATTACAGTTTGCTCAAATTATACATTCAGGGATAAGACAAGGAAGATTTTCCTGACACTTTCTTTGAGCTATGCACTAAGAAATCAAGTGCCAAGGACATTTGAATAAATTACATTTTACATAACTGCTTAGCAATGAGACTACAGGTAATAACAAAAGATACTAAAGCAGGTTATTACCTTCACCTGAAGACAAGTAACTTCCTTTCAAGTGAATGAAAGGCATTTTTCTTGTCCTTTACAAAAGACCCCTAATAGGGTAGATTAAAGGACTTCATTCTTGCAGATTTCCTTGTTCGCAAAATTAGATTTGAAGATTACACCCGGTGTCTCTCTCTAGCCTATTAAAACAACATCTTCAGTATGATTATGTACATTATAACACTTAACTGAACCTTTAACAGTCTTTGGTTCCTTGGTTCTTTATTTTTATGACTCCTATGATTTTATTTCAAAGGGTAATAAACTTCTCTTATTAAATAATATGCTATAAACTGCTTGTGAAATACACTTATACACTACAGCCATTTTGATCTTGAGTCACAAGGCCTTGTCATAAAGAAGAGCTGTTTGCTCAAAATAAGGATGTTATCAGACTTTAAAAGTTCCAGTTTAAATAGAGCCTTACCACTCTGAAAAAACCTCAGGCGTTCATAGACGTCCGCACGGTTGAGAGAAATCAACCCCATGACAACATCAGTGTGTCCTGGAATTATATAGATCATTTTAACTTTGATCAAGCAAATTTACAATTGTATAAAAGGTTTATATATCTCATTTCTATTTGTTTTTACCATTCATGTATTTAGATGCAGAGTACATGCAGATGTCTGCTCCAAGTGCAAGGGGGCGCTGTTCCAGTGATGAGAAAAATGATGAAATATTTACATAAATACCTAGTTTCTGATACGACTCTGGTTTCTGTCTAATGGAAATCCTTGCACTGAATTTCTTTTTAAACAAGTATTATATGCTACCATATGCTTAATAAAATGTACTTTTAACAGTTAACTCACTTTTTAAATTATCTTTCATATCCCTAGTTATCTACTCAAGTAATTTAAAGACCATCTAAATAAATGTGTATACCTGGAAATAGGCTGACATGAAAGTGTTGTCCACAACTACAATTGTGTCCTTGTTGTGCGCATGGACAATATCTGAACAGCCCTGAATGTCCACGACCTTCATAGTAGGGTTTGTGGGCGTTTCAATCCATAGCATCTGTAGAAAAGGGAATAGTTATTACCCAATTTTATTTCAAGTAGTAATTCCCAGAGCAAATTAAAGTTCACCCAAAAATGAAAATCCTGTCATTAATTTCTCACCCTCATGTCGTTCCATTCACACCCCTAAGAGCATTGTTCATCAACAGAACACAAATTAAGATATTTTTGATGAAATCCGAGAGCCTTCGGTCACTCCATTGGGAGCAATGCAATTTACACAATCACAGGTAGTAAAGACATCATTAAAGGTTCTCTAAGCGATGTCATGCGTTTTTTAGGCCAAAACATTTGGCACAACATTTTTGTCACATACAGCACACATCTCCTCACTATAAGCTAGCTGCCTGTCCCCTGAACACACTGTAAAAAATGCAGTCTTTGAAGACACCACAGGCTCCACAAACGGCAACAAAAACAAACTGGGCTAACCCGCACCACGAAACATAAACTGTTCCAGCCAATAACCGACAAGAAGGATTTGGGGGTGGGGTTTGGGGGGTTAGTGCACGGATGAGGAGGAGGGAGGGTCTAGCTAGCCTCAATACTTTAAACGTCAACAAGTGACATCACCCGACATCGCTTAGAGCACCTTTAACAGGGTATATGCAGGAATCTTGAAGTTAATTTTAATACCTTTTCAAGACTTTTTCAAGACCTTAATATTTTTTAATACTTCACCACCACTTCAAGCTGTAACCATTTACATCAGTGATAATTTTAACTTAACAGTTTTAGTTCGGTGTAATACGCGTGATTTTTTTTCCCGCCCTGGGAAAATCCCGCCCTGCAACCTGCAATTTCATTGGTTTAGGTTACAGTGACGGGTAGGTTTAGGGATCAGTGTTTGGTGTAGGCAATCAGTACAGTGATTGACATGACAGAGAGGCAATTTACGAACGCACCCAAAATAGCCTAGTTTTTTATGTACCTGTTCGTTTTTTTTTAATAAAAATGACTAAATTCACACACTTTTACGATGTTTTTGGGACTCAAACTGTTGGACAGCTAATTCAGAAAAAATACTTTCAAAATTTAAGACTTTATAAACCCGTGATAAGACTTTTAAATCCTTTTTAAGTGTCTTAATTTTCCCAAAATTGATTTATCACCTTTTAATACTTTTCAAGACCCCGCGGATACCCTGTTTAAAGTAATCCATGTGACTCCAGTGTGGTTTAATTTTAATTTTATGAAGTGACGCGATGTGCTTTGTTTCCACAAAAAAAAAATATTTTACCTCTATATTTACAAAATAATATCCAAAGCACATTCAACAACTACTGTTGAGTCAACACAACACGCATGCGTCATGGTGCTTCCCCTACTGGATAGCAGGTCAATTTTTTTTTGTGGGGGGGGGGGGGGGGGGGGCAAACAAAGCTCTTGCGTCACTTCTTAAAATTGAGGTTAAACCACTGGAGTCACATTGATTACTTTATGTCTTTCCTATCGTTCTGGACCTTGAATGTGTAAATTGCGTTGCTCCCAATGGAAGAACGGAAAGCTCTCGGATTTCATCAAAAATATCTTTATGTTCCGAAGATGAACAAAGGTCTTATAGGTGTGAAACGATATGAGGGGGAGAAATTAACTACAGAATTTTCATTTTTGGGTGAACTAACTCTTTAACATAATACATAAATTTAAAAAAAAAAAAACCCTGCTTTCTCTACCAGGTGTACCTTTGTATTCGGTTTTAAAGCTGCTTTTAGCTCGTCTAGCTTCGTGAGGTCAACAAAAGAGACATCAATGCCATACTCCGCAGCTATTTTTCTGAAATATTGGTTAGTTCCTGATGGGGGAAAACGTGACAGTCTCAGTGTCTCTCTCAGCTATATCTAAGTATTTTACTCTCTTTTCTATCAAGTGTAATAGTTTAAATTGTTTTATGCATTATTGGGAGCAGTAACTCACCTCCATAAACATCATTCATGCATATAATTCCATCTCCGGCCTTAAAAAGATGTGTAATGGTAAAAGTCGCAGCAGATCCAGAGGCAAGAGCGAGACCTATTATGAAAGTCAGAGCTTTAGGTTTATGGCAATGCCATTTGTATATAATACACATGAATTTGTGTTGGTGATGCACTCACAGTATTGTGCACCATCCAAAGCAGCGACTGCTTTCTCAAGACAGTTTCTGGTTGGATTTCTACACCTGCTGTACTCAAAACCCTAGCAGATAAAACATTAGAGGGAAAAAGTAGTGTTGAATTCAAAATACTATTGAAAGTGATTTGAATTGTGCAAATAAAGTGTCAAATCTGTGAGTGAGCAATAAAGAAAATAAAAATTTAAGATACACAAAAACTGTAAAGGTACAGTTGGTAATGTTAGTTTGCGGTGTCTTTATGAAGAGAGAGTTCACAAGCAAACCTGGCATGGCTGTTCCCTTTCGTTCGTCACTCCGAGTTCCGTCGGAGGACGACGAATGGGGTTTCGCATAGAAAGCCTATCAACTTCGAGTATACAAAACGAGCCAATGGCAAAGAAATGCCATGGGTCTGCGGAATTTGCATGACGTAACTCCGCCCCACCTCGTGTGTATATAAGGAGGAAGTCCTGCATCTAGCAGATATGTTTTCGCTTCGGAGCCAAGTTTATTTCTTCACTCCACAAGCCATCTCTGTATTGTCAGCTTTACAAACGAGTTCCTCAGTGTTGGTGTGACGGCGATCTCCGGCGGGGCGCGCGCTTCCTGCTTATCTGTGCAGTGGTTTGCCAGAGAGTGTGTGTCTCCCGGTCGCTTCAACACTTGAGTGTTTCTCTCTCACAAAAGAGCTTGCACGCGGCACGTCTTTTTAAAGATGCCTCACCCGTGTACTTCTGGTTGCGGCAGATCGGTTTCGGACTCTGATGGGCACGAGCGTTGCCTAGTGTGTTTGGGCATTGAGCATGCTAGAGCGGCGCTCGTGGATGACTCGTGTTCTCTCTGTGAGAACATGACCATCGCGTCATTACGGTCGAGACTCAATGAGCTCGTAAGAGCGAGAGTCCCCTCTGCCACACCCCGATCTAGTGCCCCCTCGCGGGGTGCTACTTCGGCTGGTGGCCAGGGTGATCTGAGGGTTACGGTTTGGCAAAAAGCGCCGACTATCTGTCCACGCGTCAAACCCCCCTGCATGACGGTGCCCGCTAGTGAACAGTCGATTTCCGCGGGTCTACTCTCGGGTGGCCCGTGTACTTCAGCTGAAGCTACAGAGGATGATCTGATGTCTGTAGCAGCATCACAAGGTGGGTTTGAATCTTCTGGAAGTGAAGATTCAGCACAGCTGCCACCCTCTGGTGTGCATACGGTTGTGCCTGAATCAGATCCGGAGATGACAGCCATGCTTTCCCGGGCGGCTGCGAGCATTGGGCTTGAGTGGCGGCCACCACCCTGCCCTGAGCGCTCGCGCCTCGATGATTGGTTTTTGGGCCAACCCGCCGACCCGCGTCCACGGCAAACCCCAATACCTTTCTTCCCGGACGTGCATGATGAGATCTCGAAGTCCTGGAAGACCCCGTTGTCTTCTCGGGACCGCTCGCTGGTCTCATCCGCCTTTCCTCCCCTCGATGGCGCAGCTGCCCGTGGGTACACTGGGCTTCCCTCAGTCGAACGCTCTGTTGCGATGCAACTGTGTCCTCAGAGTGCTTCCTCTCGTGGCGAGCTTAAGCACCCCTCCAAAGCCTGTGGTTTCACCTCTAAAATGGTGGCTAAAACCTACAGAGCTGCGGGACAGGCAGCCGCCTCTCTGCATGCTATGGCCATTCTCCAGGTCTATCAGGCCCAAATGTTGAGAGACATGCACGAGGGCAGGACAGACCCAGGTCTATTTAATGAGCTGCGCGCCGCGACCGACCTTGCCCTCCGGGCGACGAAGGTTACCGCGCGCTCCCTGGGTTTGGTGATGTCCACAGCTGTGGTCCAGGAGAGACATCTGTGGCTGAACCTGGCTGACATGCGGGATTCCGAGCGGACTCGTCTGCTTGATGCACCCCTGTCCCAGGCCGGCCTCTTCGGCGGTGCGGTGGAGGACTTTGCCCACCAGTTCTCCACCGCGCAGAAGCAAACTGAGGCCATTAAGCATATTCTGCCCCGCCGGCCCGCTGCTGCCTCCACCTGCCAGGTCGGGCAGAATCCTCAGCCTGCTCGCCGCCGAGGGCGCCCTCCTGCGGCTCCCGCCCCTCCCGCCCGGCCTACGCAGCAGCCTCCACCCAGGCCACGGCCAGAGTATGTGAGCGGAGCGGAGTGGGAGCGGAGCGAGGAGTGGAGCGGTGTGATTTTGAATGGAGCGCGGAGCGGATTTTTTAAAAGTCGGAGCGTCGTGGTTTTCACTCGCTCCGAGAGCGCTCCACTGCCGCTCCATCACGAGTACAATTCATGCCAACGGCTCATTATAGAACTGCATTTTTAGTAAGGATCCACACGTTAAACACATTACTCTAGCATGATAGAGATGGATCACTCAAATCAGAAAAAAAATGTGAAGGATATGACGCCGATGGACATGAGTGGCTGCGGGAGGTTTTAGTTATACTGAATATGATCGGGCGGCGCAACACATTCTCATGAAAGTGCGTATCTATAGCACACATTTTATTTCTTGTGCCATTTATACAGCAAAAAATAGTTTTTGCGTGCAAATGAAATGCACTAAACCCCTGGTTAAAGGTGTGTGAAGTGCGTGAACGCCATAAAGTGCGTATCATATGCATGCGAAAACTGCTTATCATAGGCTATGCAAGCAAAAACAAGTTTTTGGTGTAGGCTATAAATGGTACGAGACATAAAATGTGTGCTACTGCTAGATACGCACTTTCATGTGATCGAGCTGGATCGGGTGAAGGACATTTTAAACAGGTAACACTTATTCACAGTTTCACACACGCAATCGCTTTCTCACGATTGAGTCTCAATGCATTGCATTCAAACAAATGTAATCTTGCAGTGCTCGGTTTGATTTCGAACGAGCAGAAATCTGTAAGAAATGTAGTGACCCGTAGATAAAATAACTGATGAAAACGTTATTTTCTTCTTTCCAAACAAAATATGCTCTGCAAAAAGCAGCAATGATATTTAACTTATAGGCCTAATGCTGATAATGTAATAAGCATAGCATGTCGTACAGGAAAAGTTTGCACACTATCCAATAAACCACATTGAAACTATTCTCCTAATGATGTTTTAAAAATATATATTTAATATGCCTATATATTATAATGAGGAGAGATTTTGTGAGATTTCAAAGCACTTAAATACTTTATTCGCAATTTCCTCGGGGAGCGAAGACGGAGCGTGTTTCTGATATCAGTGAGCGAGGAGTGGAGCGGGGAGCGTTAAATGGTGAACCCGGAGCGGAGCTGGAGCGGAGTGATTATAAAATGCTTGGAGCGCGGAGAGAACATTGTTGCCGCTCCACTCCGCTCACATACTCTGGCCACGGCGCGGAGGAGGTCGTAGGAAGGCGCCACAGCCCTCTCCAGCCCCGCCCCCCGCTAAACGCCAGGCTAAGCGGCGCTCCTGAGACGGGCTGCTCAGAGATGATGTTTGTTTCTCAGGAGATGGTAGCAGGACCACTCCTTCCCCCGGTGGAGGGCCAGGGGAGAATCTTTTGTTCTTTTTCTCCAGCGAAAACCGCTGCTCACCCACGGGTGAGCGGCACCTCACACTGGTTAAAGATAGAAACAAACCTCTCTTCTCTGAGCTCACAGAGTTCTCGGACGACACAGAGTGCCGCCCACAAGCCACGCTCTCCTCGTCCCCCTCTGTCCCAGAGGCGGTTGACACGGCGGGTCGCCCACGGGCCGCCTCAGCCCTGTCCCCCTCTGTCGCCAGACCCCCGACAGAGCACGCCCCTGTGGAACGCTGGTCCTTCCCTGGCCTCCTCTGCTCGGGCGCGGAGCCTAACTGTGCCCCCACATCGGGCCGCTATGCCACCCACGTCTGGGCCAGTTACTCCGCTTCGCTGCCCCTCCGGGGGGACGCCTGTTGCCCACATGACCCCGCTGGTTCAGTACCTGGGAGCCTGGCTAGAGCTGCCCCGTCTGTCCCGCTGGGTCGCACGCACCATCAGGTTCGGCTATGCGATTCATTTCGCGCGGTCTCCTCCCCGCTTCAGGGGAGTTCGCTCCACTTTGGTCGGTGGCAATGCCCCTATCATGAGAGCCGAGATTGCCACCCTGCTGGCGAAGGGTGCAATCGAGACTGTCCCTCCAGCCGAGATGAGGTCCGGCTTCTACAGCCCTTACTTCATTGTCCCCAAGAAAACCGGTGGGTTACGGCCAATCCTGGACCTGCGCGTGCTGAATCGCTCCTTACACAGGATGCCGTTCAAGATGCTCACTGCCAAACGCATTTTCGAATGCGTGCGGCACCAGGATTGGTTTGCAGCGATCGACCTGAAGGACGCCTACTTTCATGTCTCCATTCTTCCTCGACACAGACCGTTCCTCCGGTTTGCTTTCGAGGGGCAGGCATACCAGTACGCGGTTCTCCCTTTCGGGCTAGCCCTGTCTCCTCACGTCTTCACGAAGGTCGTCGAGGCAGCCCTTGTTCCCCTTTGGGTTCACGGGGTTCGCATCCTGAACTATCTCGACGACTGGCTGATCCTAGCTCACTCTCGAGACCAGGTTTGCGAACACAGGGACCTTGTGCTCCGGCACCTAGCTCGCTTGGGCCTTCGGGTCAACTGGAAAAAGAGCAAACTTTGCCCAGTGCAGAGGATCTCTTTTCTCGGTATGGACATCGACTCGGTCGCCATGTCCGCGCAGCTTACGAGCGAGCGCGCGCGCAGTCACTGCTGACTTGTCTGAGACAGTTCCAGGACAAGAGTGCGGTTCCACTGAAACTTTTTCAGAGGCTCCTGGGGCATATGGCATCTGCAGCCGCGGCAACGCCGCTCGGATTGCTTCATATGAGACCGCTTCAGCTTTGGCTTCGCGACCGAGTACCGAGGTGGGCATGGCAACAAGGCACGCTCCGAGTACCAGTTACTTCGAGCTGCCGTCAGACCTTCACCCCGTGGTCGAGCCTCAGTTTTCTCAGGGCCGGTGTCCCCCTAGAACAGGCTACGAGGCATGTTGTCGTATCGACAGATGCCTCCGCCACGGGCTGGGGTGCCATATGCAATGGTCATGCTGCCGCGGGCTCCTGGACAGGACCCCAGCGCCTTTGGCATGTCAATTGCCTCGAGTTGCTGGCCGTACGCCTTGCCCTGCACCGCTTTCGAGCGCTGCTCAGGGGTCAACACGTTCTGGTCCGATCAGACAATACCGCCACAGTAGCGTACATCAACCATCAAGGTGGTCTACGCTCGCGCCGTATGTCTCAACTCGCTCGCCACCTCCTCATATGGAGTCAGAAGCATCTGAGGTCCCTTCGTGCTATTTACATTCCCGGAGCCCTGAACTGTGCAGCCGACGAGCTGTCACGGCTTCAGCCCCTCCCTGGCGAATGGCGACTCCATCCCCAGACGGTTCAGCTGATTTGGGACCAGTTCGGCGACGCACAGATAGATCTGTTTGCCTCCCACGACTCGACCCATTGCGCCCTGTATTATTCCCTGACCGAGGGCACGCTCGGCACGGATGCACTGGCGCACAGCTGGCCGCGGGGCCGCAAGTATGCGTTTCCCCCAGTGAGCCTTCTTGCGCATCTCCTGCGCAAGGTCAAGGAGGACGAGGAGCAGGTCCTTTTGGTTGCGCCCTACTGGCCCACCAGGACCTGGTTCTCCGAACTCATACTCCTCGCGACAGCACCTCCTTGGCCCATTCCTCTGAGGAAGGACCTTCTTTCTCAGGGACGGGGCACCCTGTGGCACCCTCGTCCCGATCTTTGGAGCCTCCACGTCTGGCTCCTGGACGGGACCAGGTAGGTTTGAGTACCCTACCACCTCCGGTGGTGGCTACCATCACTTCCGCTAGAGCGTCGTCCACGAGACACCTCTATGTGTTGAAGTGGAACCTCTTCGTCAGCTGGTGCTCTTCTCACCGAGAAGACCCCCGGAAATGCCCGATCAGCGTCGTGCTTTCCTTCCTTCAAGCTGGGTTGGAGCGAAGGCTGTCTCCCTCCACCCTGAAAGTCTATGTTGCCGCTATCGCCGCACACCATGACTTCATAGAAGGTAAGTCTGTGGGAAGGCATGACCTGGTCATCAGGTTCCTGAGAGGAGCCATGAGATTACATCCTCCTCGCCGCCCTCTCGTTCCCTCCTGGGACCTCGCAGTGGTCTTAACTGCCCTGCAGCATGCTCCCTTTGAGCCTTTGCAAACAGTGGAGCTCAAGCTCCTGTCAATGAAGACAGTGCTCCTGGTTGCATTGGCCTCTATTAAGAGGGTTGGGGACCTGCACGCATTCTCCGTTGACGAAGCGTGCCTCGAATTCGGGCCGGCTTACTCTCACGTGATCCTGAGACCCCGGCCTGGATACGTGCCCAAGGTTCCTACCACTCCCTTTCGGGACCAGGTGGTGAACCTGCAAGCGCTGCCCCGGAGGAGGCAGACCCAGCCTTGGCACTGCTCTGTCCAGTACGTGCTCTCCGCACCTATGTAGACAGGACGCAGTGTTTCAGGACCTCAGACTAGCTCTTTGTCTGTTATGGTAGGAAGCTGAAGGGAAGAGCTCTCTCCAAGCAGAGGTTGTCTCACTGGATAGTGGACACCATTGCTTTGGCTTACCAGCAGCAAGGCCGACCGTGCCCCCTTGGTGTGACGGCCCACTCCACCCGGAGTGTGGCATCCTCTTGGGCGTTAGCGCATGGCGCCTCGCTAACAGACATCTGCAGAGCTGCAGGCTGGGCGACACCCAACACATTCGCCAGATTCTATAATCTCCGAGTGGAGCCTGTGTCCTCTCGTGTGCTCGCTTCAAACAGCCGGCATTAGGACCCGCTCAGGTGTCTTCGCTTGCTCGCCATTCCACTCCACGGACTGGATACGTGCGATATTTTCCTCAGGTGAGCTTCTCCGAAAGCCCTGAGTTCCTCCTGCACTCCTGACGTCGACCCAGTGTCTTTGAACCTGTGCGTCGGCTAGGTGCCTCCCGTGTGCATGGTCCCTCTACGGAGCTACCCCCACATGTGTATTCCCACTGTAAGCCTCTCTGAGCATGTGTCTTCCCTTGGCAAGCCACCTTGCCACTCCCTGGGGTTTAAAACTTTTCCACCTGCGGCTGGATACCCCAGTGTATTCCCCATATGCTTCCTTCGGGTCATATGTGTATTCTAAATTCCCCCCCCGTTGGGCTGGGTATTTCCTGCATACTCCTCTATATCTTGGGATATGCTCCCCAGTGTACCTTGGTATTCCTGTGTTAAATAGGAGTCCCACTTGTCCAGTATGACAGGGATCTCAGATTTACGCAGGGCACTGGAAGACAGCTGTGAAGGTGGCGTGATTAGACTGGTAACCCCATTCGTCGTCCTCCAACGGAACTCGGAGTGACGAACGAAAGGGAACGTCTCGGTTACGTATGTAACCCTCGTTCCCTGAGTGAGGGTACGAGACGTTCCGTCTTCTTGCCACTTCCGCTGTATACCGCGGGGATCGCCTGAGCTCAGTCTTGGCTCCTCAGCGAAGAAACATATCTGCTAGATGCAGGACTTCCTCCTTATATACCCACGAGGTGGGGCGGAGTTACGTCATGCAAATTCCGCAGACCCATGGCATTTCTTTGCCATTGGCTCGTTTTGTATACTCGAAGTTGATAGGCTTTCTATGCGAAACCCCATTCGTCGTCCTCCGACGGAACGTCTCCGTTCCCTCACTCAGGGAACGAGGGTTACATACGTAACCGAGACGTTTTCCTGACTCGTGTGTTTGAATATTCAATCAACTTGCAGCAGATTTCCTTTTGTAATCTACCATTGTGAAAAGGTATCCTAAATATTATTATCTGTTGACAGGTTCTAGAGGGGTTTGGGGCTGGGAGACCAGTTTGAATCAGCTAAGACCATCTTCAACCAGCTATTTAAAGTTTTTTTCAGAGGAGCAATTGAGCATAATAATGAAGTATTTCACCTCAACCGGTTGTGTTGTTTAATGTCAAGTTAATCCAGTTTTTACACAAATAGGCCTGGTTTAAGATTATGTTCTTCCAACAAAGTAAAGCCTACAAGTTCTATATCTTTAGTTTACCCTGCTGAAAACAAAAACTTAAGCCGGCCTAGGTTTGTTAGTCTTCGCGTTTGGACAATCTGAAACGTGCCCAAGTCAAGGCCCCTCTAAACCGTGCCCAAGTCAAGGCCCCTCTAAACCAGCCAGCAAACCAGACCATCTAAAAAACCAGCCAGGATTTTCAGAAGATTAGTCGCTTCGCTTTAAACCAAAAGCTGAGTTATTAATGTAGTTAACCATGGCATTAGGTTATATTTACATATAAATTCGTTATTTAAAAAGAAAAAACATTTTTTTCACAGTAAAAGGCCTGCCATTGTTCATTTCACAATCATCACATCCATATGGAAACAGCTCTAATCACAGAACCGCTCACTCGAACAGTATACTGTGTTCACAACACAATCTCTAAACTCAAATATCGGACTAATACGAAAAACAAAACTATAGGCTCATTAATTTCTCATTGTCAACCCCTTACAATTTACCGCATGTTTCCCCGGACCGTGCTGTTTAAAGGTGGTAGACAGTGTAATGGGAGGCACTACGGCCATAGAGTTCCACTGCTCCGGCTCTGAACCAACGTGGATCGCATCTGTGGCGAACGATTTAAAGACCGGCTGGAAGCCGACTGAGGCTGAGGTGTCGTTCTGCATGTGTGAAGCCATGCGCACTCCGGATATGGCTGCCGATGAGATACAGGGTTCCGAGATCACAGAAGAGTGAAACAGCTCTCTCTCTCTCTTGGTGTGAATGGTTAATAAAAATAAGAGTGTTTTAGCAACAAACCCGTTATACGCCAATCACTGTGGGCAAGCTGTGGATTGGCGATTTATAAGGGGCGTGCTGGGTCACGTTATTCACTATGGTTATGTAATAAGATTTCTGTTATATAATTTTGTTTTTCATGATTCTGTTTTATTAACAGAATGTATTTAGAAGCGATAAAGATTGTGACTTTAATGTGGGGTTAAATTAATATTTAGCTCAACAAAATGCTATACAAATAACACTTAGGCCTAATTCATATGAAAACGGTCGTGCAAAAAGGAAAAGGAAAAAAAAATGAGCTGAACTGTGTGAACTGTAGCTTTTTAACAGTTTACAAGATCTCCAAGAGTTTGAAGTGGATGTTGGTCAACAAAAAGACATCAGAAAATAATATAGCCTACTTCTGTTCTGCATATGGATTTAAAGATATAATTATTCTGTCGCTCCGAGCAATATGATGCATGGTAAAACTTGGATTTTAATACATTGTAGTGCAATATAATAGTTGCTTGATGTAGCCTGTTGTAATATTTATATATTCAAATACCTTTTTTATACTAATAATCCCAGATGGCCTATATGTTTATGCTTTAGATTTCCCTGCATACATAAAGAAATCTTTTTTGAGACTTTTTTCAAAAACATTAAAAAAAAAATCATAATTATTCCAAACATTTGATCGCAAGTGTAGCCTATTTAAAAATATAAATAATATTTCAGGCCTGCCATTTCAAGATGACTGGAGCTGGAATTCTCATTCAATTAATGGATTGTCATGAAACACCATGAGTTAGTTAAATACATCCTCTGATAACTGAGTGTTAAGATAATGAGTGGAGTTGGTTTGCAATCACATCACAGCAGGAGAGGATAATATCCTATTAGGGCTTTCAAAGAGAGGCTTCTCTCACCAGATGGAGGTTAAAGTTCATTTCAAATTGAGACGGCCCTAAACTCTGCTTTGTACTTTATATAGTTTAGCATGATTTGGCAGACATGCTCTTCAACACTATTGCTAGAAGTTAATAAAAGTAGAAAAGATTAGCATTAACGTTGACTAGGCAAAACAGCACTCAAAGCCCCTGGTTTGTATGATTTCTTTTTTATGTTATGTTAACAATGGCTTTGGGTAAAGTAAAAACTGTATTTTTAAGAGGTGGTTATGAACAAAGCAGCACTGTATAATGGATTACAATGGATCAAGTGAAAGAGAATAATTACTCACACTGTGTGTGTAAATAAGCACCAGCAAACATTAACAAATCATACCTTTTGTCCTACATATCCATAATTATAATCTTTGGCCATTTAAACTTTTTGAGGATGTCTAATCTCTAAAGCCAACTGCTATCTTAAACCAAATGGATGGCTCAAAGTTTAATAATTTTCCACTTGATATCTGAATGACCTTATGGACAGAGCTGCATATGAACTGATCTTCACAAAGACACTCTGAGGAACGAAATGTGAATGGGAAAAGATTGTTATTGCCCAATTACCGTATGTGAAAAGTATTGAAAGGAACTAAAGAATGAAAGCAAAATAATTCTCTGAGAATGAAATGGCTATTCATTATCACATTTAGTATGTCCTGTAGTAGCATGACTCATATAAAGTAAAGCTTTAATTTAATCAAATTGCTCAAAGGTAAGATTTTAAGCAGGTTTTTCGGCTATGTGATGGAACTGAAATTTCAGTTTCCACTTTTTATACATTGCTTAATGCATTTGAATGTTTACCAGCCTGTGGCATGACACAATGAAAACCAAATTATGTTTAGCCTGCATTTTATTATAGTTCTTCTGATAACTGAAATAGCAACATATCTTTTCTTCCATAATGTGAAAAAGATCAAATGCAGGGTGGGAGCAGTTTAACTGCTCAGGGCAAACAATGGAGAACAACTATCACAAAACATAAAAACAGTTGATGGTCATCCAACAACACATTAAGAACCAATAGTATGTAAACTTTTGAACTGGTTCATTTGTGTAATCAATTATTTTGTCTTGTGGACTATATGTAAACATCTGTTCAGGACTGTACTAAATACAAACAAATGTATGATCTTTATGATAAATGTATGACCACAACCGATTGTTATAGCGTAGTGGCAGCTAACACTTTTCCATTTAGAATAACATACGTTGTCTGCTTAAAAAGTTCACTTAGTCATAGATGTGAAATTACATATATTCATGAAATCGTGAGCTGAAAAGGAAATAAGTAGGCTATTTATAATCCCAGATCCGGTAAAAAATTAGGAGGATTTGATGCTGCCACCAACCTTCCTGTGAAAATGTTGCAGAGTTGCAAAATAGTTTAGAAGTTGGTCATGCGAATCAAACGATATCTTTTCTTTTAATTCATTCTATTATAGCCTGTAACACGTACACATACTGCTCCCAAACTGTACGAGCATTAAATATAAACAGTATGAACATTAAACATTAGGCTACTTATTAAAAAAATGAACTTTACACCCGAGTCCTGACCCTTTAAGAGATTAGGGATGACATTTTGCATGCGCTATGTCTAGCTTAAATGGACAGTAATATGTAGAGTTTATGGCTCTGAGCACAACCTTTGTCACTGAATACCTGGGTTAATGGTGTTGTGCTTCCTGTGTGTACATTTTGCTAAATGGACCTTTTAGTCAGTAAATAGCATAATTGAGGTGCTTTTTATATTTGACACAGAATATAAGCCTTGTGGCAAGATGGTGTGAAACAGGCATTAGTCACAAACAAAAAGGCATTTAATACTTTCTGACAGTCTTATGCCTTAACTGACTCCCACTGAATGTCATTTATCATTAAAACTGTGCATATAAAAAGCTACATTGAAAGTCAAGAATTGAAAAATATTTGCCATCCTGATTAAATATATAGCATATTTTTCTTCATTATTGTTTCTTTCAGCATACCCTAAAAATCTTACTGCAAATTAGGGGACAGCGATTTTGTCTTGTCAGGACTATTGAAGTAATTATCACATCATGCCTGTTGAAGAAATACATTTAAGCCTGATAAATACTGCAGAGAAATAGTTACTTCTCAGTTCAAGCGTTCCTTGCAGCATTATTGATGTATTTGTTAGATCGGCTCATGAGATACGCCTTTTACTATTTATCTTCCAATTACATGTGTGGAGCTTGTTGAATTCAAAGTGATTGCTTATGGTGTACAACCATCAAAGACGTTTAGGAACAAGACAAAACAGACAGAGAGAGACTACAAATGGCTTTTAATTGGTCTGGCAGCACAGACAATGATCAGATGTGATCCCTTTAGAATTGAAATTGCTTATAGGCATTTAGCCAATATAAAGAATTTAAAATACAAAACTGATATATGAAGAGTGATTTGATACATTATGAGGTGACTTTGCATCTTTGATGCAGAAAATAAAGACTGATTGTGTGCTTGTGCATTACTTGAGGAACCCTGAGGGTGTCTTTTTCTTCTCGATCAACTTGAATCACTCATTTCAACAATAGATATATTTTTTAAAAGATACAAATCTTCATTTGCATCATATATCAGATTTCCCTTGTAGTCCTGGCATTTTCCTGTATTAAAACTTTAATAGTGGAGGCTGTATTGTTTAGTCCCACTACAATTACAAAAAGCAAAAAACACAAAAGCAGCAAATCTCCAGTACTTTGAATGAAAAGATGAGTTTCTTAAGGTTATTTGTTCCCTGACAAATACAGTTACATTTTCAGTCATATACTAAGTAATTGATAATGTGCCAAAAAAAAAAAGTGTCCTTGTCTCGTCCACATGTGGCATCACTGCTGTTCCTGATTGATCTTGATCAGTCTCTTACTTTTTTGGATGCTGTTTTAAAAAAGAAACAGGTTGCATGACATAGATTAATTCATGAAATTATTTGGTTTAATAAGATTTATTTGTATTAATGTTTCTATATGATATAAATATAAAAATGTCTATACAAAAACAAATAAAATACACAAAAAAACAATAATATTGTGAAATATTATTACAATTAAATGTATTTAACCATTTGAAAATATATAGATTTTATTTTAATGTATATTTTTAAATGTAATTTATTCCTGTGATGGCAAAGCTGAATTTTCAGTAGAATTTACACCAGTCTTCAGTGTCACATGATTATGATCTCGGTGTTGACACACACTTAAAAAAAAAAAACATTTCAGGGAATAAAATCAATTTAGATGAGGATGCACCATTAAACACATGAAAGCATGAAATTGAAGGAAATTAGCACAAATAATGATAAAGTAATTTAGTACATAGCCTTTCTTTTTGTTTTCTCTAAACGTTTAAGCCGTGCGCATTCAGAATGAATGCAATTATTGGACAATCATTTTTGTCCCCGAGACATCAACAGAAGATATATGTACAAGTTTTAATATTTTTTAGACCACTTCTATTGATTGCTATCAGGGTGTAAACAAAAGGTGTTTATAAAACAAATGGTCTACCTTTAGTTCTTGCTAATTTCCTTACATATATACAACCCAAATTACTGGTATGTATGCATATATATATATATAACTAAATAACAAAAAAACACACTCACTGCAGCACAGAGGGCTTGGTCTAGGTCTGCAATAATATCTTCCTCATCCTCCACACCCACCGACAGACGAATGAGTGTATCACTGATTCCCAGCACTTTCCTCTCATTCTCAGGAACTGAAGCATGAGTCATAATCGCTCTGGAAAAGAAAAGTGCACCATGGGAAATAGAGGTGCATGAAATGTCCAATCAAAAACTCGTTTTAAGGATCTCAAATCTTTTTTCCAGGATAAATCATGGTAACATTGGTGCAGGTGCGATATCAAGAAAGATTTAGCAAGAGATATAGCAGTATTGTGTGAAATCTGTCAACTGGAGCCTTTTCAATGCCTGTGCCGAATACCTCTGAAGTAAACTGACCCTGGAACATATTCAGAGAACAAATTGCCATGGCTATTTACATAACCTGGAAGTTTTGGAACCAAAAGTTGACGTATCCGCTCAATCGGAGTACATTTACCCAGATAAATTGCCAGGAAGTTTCTAGTATGCAAGACCTTGATCAGCTGGTTCAGGAGTGTTTAATTGAAGTTGGAGCTAAACTCTGCAGGACAGCAGCTCTCCATGAGCAGGATTGGACACCCCTGCTTTAGAACTACATCTAAGTTCTTGCGCCCCCCTGTGGTCATAAAAGTCCTCTTAGACCATTTTTAGGGCTCACACATACATCCACACTTACTATATCAAGCACATTTGCCATATGCGTTTCACAAACCAGAAGATTGTGATTATACTTTTTTTTTTATATGCTCTGGATTTAAATCAAATCTTCCCTCAGAACAGTCAGTGGATTTGGATAGTGTGCTTAATACTTACGGGTGCTCTGCTAGACTCTCATAACCACCGAGACTTTCAGCAAGCGCAAACAACTGAAATGCAAAATATAACATAGGTTCTTTAAAAATGTAATATGTAAAAGATTTTCAAACAACATGTAGTTTCACCGTACCTTCAGATTGCTGAGGAAAGTTGAGGCGTGCTCCAGTTTTCCTTTAATGTAGAAAGTGATCATCCCAGGACAGCCTGTGCACTGTCTCTTTGTCAGCTCGTGCTGAGGGTGAGATGGAAGACCTGGAGTAAAAAGGATGATCAGGCGTCAATCAAGTCTAACTGGAATCTCTCAATATCAGTTACATTTGAACAACACAGTTCAATGTTGCCAGCAGGTGGCATAATACCAATGAAGCTCAATACACTAACATTCAAAAGTTTGGGATCGGAAAAAAAAAAAAAAACTTTTATTCAGCAAGGAATTTTCTATGAGAAAAAAAAATTACAATTTTATATTGTTACAAAAGTTATTTCAAATAAATATTGTTCTTTTAAACTTTCTATTCATCAAAAAGGGCATCACAGTTTCTACACAAATATTAAGTAACAGTTTCTTCCGTAACACGACTTCTTAAGGATCGTGTGAGAAAAGTTAGAAAAATAGAAAAATAGAAAAGTTATCTTAAATCATAATAATGTTTAGTATGACTATTTTAAGTTAATTTTGATTTAAAAAAAATAAATGCAGTCTTTTTGATCATAAGAGACTTCCTTCAAATACATTAAAACATCAACCCTAAAAGTATATATACATTTACAATATCACACTCATGCAGCATTATTATCGACTCAAACATTTAGCATTGCATTCATTTAAAATCTTATTCTCAGATGGGTTATTTGAGCAATAACCAACATGTCAAATTCACCCAACATACACTTCTATGTAATGTGAGGATAATGACAGACACCTGGGAAGATGACTCTGTCCACTCTTGGGTCGGCCTCTAGAAACCGTGCGGCTGCCAGTCCGTTCTTAAAGTGCTGCTTCATTCTCAGGTGCAGTGTCTTCAGACCCCGGTTGCACATATAACAGTCAAACGGAGAGGGAACGGCCCCAAGTGCTGAATTAAAGATAGAGGAAGAGAGAGATTGCAATAACCCTTCTACTTGTGCTATGCTCATTTTCAGTGTTACAGCAATACATTTTACACAACTGCTTAGCAATGAGACTACAGGTAATAACAAAAGGGAAATATTGCCAGCAAATATTAAAAGAGGTTATTACCTTCACCTAAAGACAAGTAACTTTCTTTCAAGTGAATGAAAGGCATTTTTCTTGTCCCATAGAAAAGACCCCCAATAGGGTAGATATTGCTAGAATTCCTTGTTCACAGAGAAATATTTGAATATTACACCCGGTGTCTCTCTCTAGCATTTTAAAACACAACATCTTCTGTATGTATATACATTATAACACTAAACTGAACCTTTAACACTATTTGGTGATAAGCTCAGTGATCTATGATTCATTGGCCTTGAGATTCCCTCATTAAAAAAAAAACACAGCAATCAGGTTTAGTACTTCATGGTGTAACAGATGTTTTTATGCACATTTGTTTGTTTGTTAAGATTATATTTCAAATCAGCATTCAAATCTGACAACAAGAAAATCATCATTTTTCTACAAAGCTTTAAAGATGCATCTGTCCAAATAAAAAATTATTTATGTCACAGTCTGTGTTTAGTTCCATTTTCATGGACTTTTAGTTTGTATTCAGTCACATGTTTCCTTTGTTCTAGTTTCCCGCCATTAATCTGTTACCATGGACACTCATTTAATGATCACACCTCCTTGACATTTAGTTTGTTCTCTTGTGTATAAATGCTGTTTTCAGTTCCTCATTGTTTGTGTTTTGCTACATGCTGCACATTACCTGCTTCTCTTATTGGATTATTTGAGTTTATTTTGGGACCTTTTTCACCCTTCTCTTCATCATCTGAACCAACCCACCGATCATCGAATGCAAATGTGCATTGGGCCTATGCATTTTATTATGTTTTATACATTGCAAGCCATTTGTTCTCCATTGTTAGTACTGTCCAATAGTCTGGCTTTATTTCAAAGGGTAATACACTTCTATAATTACATAACATGCAATAAACTGCTTGCGAAATACACCAATACACTACAGCCCTTTTGATCTTGAGTCATGCCATAAAGAATCATCTGTTGGCCAAAGATGTTATCAGCCAGATCATCTCCATAAAATCAAAATTAATGATTCTTGTTTGCAGTATATATTATGAATGATTTATTTGTGCACATGATATATATATATATATGTTTTTTTTTATTCATGTTTCCTCATAGTCTTTAAACAAAATACCTTCCCCTCCCTCTTACAGTGACATCTCTGCTCTTTTATGATGCCGTGTTTTTCGTGTGAGGGCAGGACAACCTGTCATTTTCATGAGATCACAGCCATAGCAAACCACAACCATCCAACGATCCAGTCAATTCCCTGATGCAAAAAATCAAGTCCCATCCTACATTTTTTCTTCTTCAAGAAGCCGTTTCACTATACGTCACAATGGTGAAGAAAATACTATCGCGACTTGAGTTTCATGCTGACTTTAACGGTTTCAGTTTAGATTAAAGTCCCCCTGTGGTGGAAATCAAGCTTTTAATGTTGTTTGTGTCTATATGGTGTTTTTAATATGCTTTAAGACAAACCATGTGCAAAAGCACAAGTCAACAGCATTGCGGAGTACTTTCTCCTTAAAACTGCAGTGAACCAAAGTCTCAAAAACACGGTTTGAAATCGTTGGTGTTTCTGACGTCACAAACTACCTTGTAACCAATCATGTCAATGAGTGGATCTCTAAGCTGGTGTGAGTGAGTGGAGGCGGGGCTAATTGCCTAATATAACCACGATATACTAAATGAGGCAAGGGTGTGGTTACATTCAAGCTATTTTAAGGCATGAAGAATTTCTCTTCAACGTTTAAATGTCATTTTGGTGATCAAAGATGAGTTTTAAGGGATACAATTATTGACTACAGGGGGACTTTAAGTAAAGACTTACCATTTTGCAAAAACTTCAGCCGTTCATATAGGTCCTCACGGTTGAGAGACATCAACCCCATGACAACGTCGCTGTGTCCTGGAATTATACTGATTGTTTTAACTTTGATCATGCATGTTTTAAATTATATAAGGTTTATATCAAATTTTTCATTTGATTTTACCATTCATGTATTTTGTTGCAGAGTACATGCAGATGTCTGCTCCAAGTGCAAGAGGGCGCTGTTCCAGTAATAAGAAAAATGATGAAATAATTAAATGAATACCTAGTTCTGTAAAAGGATACTCTATCCTTGCACTGGAGTATTGTACACAAAACTTAAACTAAATTGTTACATATTTAAGTCAGCTTTTAAATTTTCTTTCCTTAGTTATCTACTCTAAGTCATTAAAAGAACATCAGCTAAGAAAATAAATGTGTATACCTGAAAGTAGGCTGACATGAAAGTGTTGTCCACAACAACAATTGTGTCCTTGCTAGTGCGCATGGACAATATCTGAACAGCCCTGAATATCCACGACCTTCATAGTAGGGTTTGTGGGCGTTTCAATCCACACCATCTGTAGAAATGGGGATATTTATTAACCAATTTTAGTATTTTAGTCATTTTAGTTAGTTAGTTCACATTGGAACTTCCCAGAGACGATTAACACACATTATGTCAGGTTGAATTGTTCAACTAAATATTTCCACATCCACCCACTTACTCAGTAATTTTATCAGAGGCAGAGCTATATACTGCTGAGAAATAAAAGGAAGATTTAAAAACCTGATTGTGTTCTTTGTATTCGGTGTAAACCGGGTGTACCTTTGTATTCGGTTTTAAAGCTGCTTTTAGCTCCTCTAGCTTCGTGAGGTCAGCAAATGAGACATCAAGGCCAACTTCTGCAGCAATTTTCCTGAAATAACGGTTAGTTCCTGGGTGGAAAGGGGGGGACAGACTCAGAATCTCTCTTAGCTTAATCTCAGCTTTTTAATCTCTTTTCTATAAAGTGTAATAGTTTCAATTGTTTTTTAGGAGCAGTAACTCACCTCCATAAACATCATTCATGCACAAAATTCCATCTCCGGCCTTAAAAAGATGTGTAATGGTCAAAGTTACAGCCAATCCAGAGGCAAGAGCAAGACCTATTAGGAAAGTCAGAGCTTTAGGTTTATGGCAATGTCATTTGGAGATAATATAAATTATTTTGTGTTGGTGATGGACTCACAGTATTGTGCACCATCCAAAGCAGCGACTGCTTTCTCAAGACAGTTTCTTGTGGGATTTCCACTCCTGCTGTACTCAAACCCCTGGCAGATAAAACATTAGAGAGAGAGAAAAAAAGTGTTGAATTTAAAATACTATGCATACACAAGTAGTTTGAATTGTGCAAAATAAAGTGTCAAATCTGTAAGTGGGCAATAAAGAAACGATGTAAATTCATAGAAAAGTTAAAAAATATAACAAGTGTACTACAGCTCACAAGCGAGCACATGCATTTGAACTACCTGTTCTCATGACTCAAGGAGGTTAAGTAAATACTCAGTAAGCTTGCAACATCTTTGCTGATGTAATATATACTGTAACCACCACCAGATCCTAATTATTATGTTGACTGGTTTTGACAGGGGTTTGGGGCTTAAATCAGCTCCATTTTCAACCAGCTATTTAAACAGCAGGGCGATAAGAATATGACCACAACCTGTGGTGTCGTAAAATGTCAATTTAATTTCGTTAATTCATCAAGTGTTAACATAAACAGGCATGCATTGTGTTTAGGATCTTCCCAAAAAGTAAAAGCCGCTAAAAAACATTCAGAAAACCAGCCTAGAGACCATCTAAAACAAGTAAGCCGGTTTAGACGGGTTGTTTTTCAGTACGATAGCAGAAGCTGTGCTTAGTCACTGTCTGACACTGACACAGCTTAAGCTGCGAGTATTCATGTTGTTACCCTTGGTTGCGTAAAATGAATTTATGATATATTTTTTTTAAATCATACTTTTCTTTCACATTAAAAGTCCTTGTACATTTCACATCAAACCCATTTACATGGAAAAAGCCCTGATCACAATAACAGTCGCGTTCTCCAGTCACTCAATTAATACGCGCATCGATTGCTTTCATAACAAGGACAATCTGCATTAAAATATCGGACTAATACGAAACAGCACTTAATATATTCTCAATGTCAAACCATTACAACTTACCGCATGTTCCCCCGGACCGTGCTGTTTAAATGTGGTAGACAGTGAAATGGGAGGCACTACGGCCATAGAGTTCCACTGCTCTGGCTCTGAACCAACGTGGATCGCATCCGTGGCGAACGATTTGAAGACCGGTTGGAAGCCGGCTGAGGCTGAGCTGTCGTTATGCATGTGTGAATCCATGCGCACTCCGGAAATGGCTGACGACGAGATTGAGATACAGATGAGATACAGTCCCTGAGATCACAGAAGAGTAACCAGCTCTCTTACTTACTGTATGGTTAACAGTAAAAGGAGGATTATATAGCAGCAAAACCTTTCTACGCCAATCACTACACGTGTAGTGTCGGGCATGGAATGGATTGGCGATTACGCAGGGGCGTGCTGGGTCACGTGATCAGTGTTCAGCGCAATGAGAGTGATCTGATGATGCAACATTTAGCTACATCACAAAACCTAAAGCGAGCTGTCGAGTGCTTTTACAACCATACAATCCCAGTTTTTCAGATAAGATCAACTCTATCTATCTATCCATCTTGTAAACAAGAGTCATTTGAATCAAGTATGACCTGTGGCATATGAACCTTTGACAGCTATTGAGATTTAACTAAACAAGTTGTCAATTTTTTTCTGAATGTTTATAGGTTAAAAAAAGTGTGGATATTCAAATTATTTGAACTTTAAATTTTATTAATTTATTAATTTACTTGCTTGAGGAGGCAAGTGCATTCGCCTACACTTTCTAAAATCACCAAAAATTCAATTTAGCCTAATTACTCACGCTATAGCCAAAAGTAACTAGACAGGTATATGCAGTTTGGCATGTCATTTTGGTTTTGGGCACTGCCCAAAAGTATGGTCTAACAACAACTGACACCACCAGTTATATAAGTTTGACAGCAGTATCACACCGTACCTCCTCTCCTTGAGGTGCGCTTTTGAAAAAACATATGACTACCTTTAAGCGATGACATGTTTGGTGCTTTGCTGCTTGCCATCACAAGTGTTGTCTCAGTACAAGGTAAGTCCTGTAGTCCAAGATTCTGCCTTGATACATTAGAGACATTGTATACACTGTAGGCTATTCTTTAGATTCAAGAATTACATTTTAACTCATCTATTACTATCTAGTTGATGAATGCATAGTGGGAGTGATTGGGAAGAACCTCCTTCCCTGTGTTTATAATGGGGTGAACAATTTGACCTCCTTCCACATCTCATCTGAATGGAGAAAAGGAATTGGAATAATACACACTGCTGCCTGGATAGAGGGACAAGTGGACACTCAAAATGTGTCCCACAGTATCCGGACTGCAGTGTCATCTTTAGCCCCCAAAACGGGAGATTTCTCCATGGAGTTACACAATATACATTTATCAGACACACATAATTACAGTTTTCATCTTAAGCCTCACGGTGAAAAAAGCAGCTCTCTTTGCACTGTCTGCCTCACCGTAGCAGTTACGGATAACATATTTAATGCAATTAGACAACTTTGACTTTTTTGTTCTAAATATTTTGGTTTCAAGCATTCAACCTATTTATCTGCATGCAGGTCATTTCAGTCATCCTACTTTATTAAGACAGAATGGAGTGGATGGTAGCGAAACCAGATTGTTTTGCAACTCCAGAGGATTTCCTGCTCCATCCATCTCCTGGCTTATCAACCATACACAGTGTCCTCCAGAAACATCAGTCACAACATATATAAATGTTCTACCACAATCTGAACTCTACAACATCACAAGTGTCCTATCCATCAACATATCAGCAGACACTGCCGTGACCTGTGTCATAGAAAACAACCTGCTGAACGAAACTTTAACAGCAACGAGCAGTAAGTACCTCAACAGTTTCCGTATTGGTGGTGGGATTATTTTTGCATACACCGATAATATGTAAAATATATGAATGTGTAATGTGAACAATATGGTGGTCAGAACTTGATTCAGCCTGAGATGTACAGCAAACACAATACAGTGATGAACAATATGAAGACGTGAGTTTTTTGTGTGTGGTCAGTTGGTGTTCGTTCAAGTACATCGGTGGTCCGGCTGTCAGAGCACATGTGGGCATTCAGCGCTGCTCTGTGTGTGGTTGTATTCTTCCTGGTGGCTGCGTCTTTGGGTTTCCAGAAGAAATGGGACCGAGATAGAAAAAGAAAGCAACACAGATGTGGAAGGTGCCAAAGATCTATTTACATGATGGTCTAACTACTATGTGGATTTGTTATATGACGATCATTTATTTGCATTGCAGATGATTCATCTAGCGAGGGCACTGACATGATTGTGTTCGATTTGGAGCAATGGGCTTCCCTTCCAGAGACAGATGTGTAACACTGTGATTGACTGGAAATGATTCACAGTTTCATAGTCTGAATCAGGGGATGAATCAGCTTGAGATGCATGGCAAAACCTTTTCTTTCATTGAATATCCTCTTTGTTCCATACAATCGGCTAAACAAAAGACGTGCAACTGTAGAATAAAACGTGGCAAGCTAAGAATATGAATTGATCTGAATTCAATATGCAGAGATTAACAGCTCAAACTATTTTTTATTATTTAGTATCAAGACATGATACATTCTTGCTGCAGCATTTTAAGATATTTGAATGAAACATGACATTTTTAGATTACGCAACATGTTGTTGGGAAAAAGCTTGCATAACTTCACCTGTTTTTCCCAAAGTGGTTAGACAGGCTTGAGCAGAAATGCAGATGAGTTACAGTATTAATTATATGTTCCACTGTTATGTCATTCTCTCTGTTATGTGCTGTTGTGACGTAAGAAGACAATTAAAATATATTTAGCAGAAGGACAATTTTAGCACCACAGTTTCAGATATAAACAAAACTTGCTTTTAATCACTGTGTAATATTTTTACTAGAGTCCGTGTAAATGCAAGGCCCCATGAGACAAAATTCATAACTGTATTGTATACAATTGTAATTGTTTATAACATAATTAGATAGTAACAAAGTGCAAACTGTATTGCACTTATTCTTGTCAATAATTCAAATGTTTTGCTCTGTTGTAATCCACATTAATACTCTTAGTTCCCCCGGAAGATAATTACTTTTAAAAGCACAAGAACATGAGTGAAGGAACTTTTTGGGCATTTTAGCTTTCTAACTATTTTAACATGCTGAATGTGTATTGTATAGTACAGTTCGGTAACTGTGTTTATCTTGTTTGAGGTAACATGAACACGGATGTCTTCTTCCATTGTCTGTAAATCATTTGTATGTACAATAAGTAAATGTTCTTAGAAAATACATCAAATCAAGACCGATGACCATGTCATATTGGGAACTGAATAGCTTTTTGTGAATAGCAGTTTTAAATAACTCCTAAAGCCCTTACTTTAAATGATCTAAAATGCAACAGTTATCAAACTCACCTATGTCAGCAATTATTCAAAAGCCTCCTCTGATCCATCTTTTGTTAACTTCACCCCTGCATGAAAGGAGAGCGCAGTTACCTTGCCAACCCATACAACATTGCATAACTGGTCACTGAGTCAGAAAACAGCTTTGTGAGTAAACCACAGAGATGATGTGATTTTAAAAACAACAACAAAAACTCCCATTTCATTCTTAAGAGACCAAGTTCCTATTTTTTTATGGATTAAACTATATACACTGGAATTCCTAAATTGTTTCTTTCCAATCCTGGAGCAATATTTTTTAACTAATTATTTATTCAATGCTGCTTAAAGTGTTCCTAATCCAACACGATCTCATGAAAGTGCTTTATTTAGTGCATAAATGGCATGAGAAATAAAATTTGTGGTATAGATACGTACTTTCATAAATTAGCCTTGTAACAATTCAATTTAGTTGGTAAAAAAAAACACACACACAAAAAAACAAGATTCAATTTATGTGAAGTAAATATTTTCCAGATAATATTTTAATCAGTTATTTTAATACAATGGCAATATAACAGGCAATTATTTTGATTTGAAGATCATTTGTCCTAACCTCACGCCCTGCCTGCCGGAGTGCCTATAACAACCAACAGAGGGCACTCCTCCCTACTCCATTAGCATTCCATCAGGAACTACATTTCCCATTAACCTTTGCCTGGATACATTATCATGTGATTACATCCACCTGTGTATATAAACCCTGTGTTTTCTCAGTCTTTGCAAAGTCTTGCGTTACACTGCGTTTCTGAGCATTATTTGGGGTTTTCAGTGTCATGTTTTTGATCTTCTTCAAAACATAGTTTTTACCGTATGCTTTTTATATGGATTGCGATTGTAGATTACCCTCAATAAAGCTGCGTTTGGATCTAAAACTCTCTGCGCAGTTCCGTAACACTTAATAATATCATGCCTAATATTTTTCTAATGCACCACTTAACCTGTCCAGGAATTACTTTCCAATGTTTTAACCACTACTGTATATTAAGGTGTTAAAGGAATGAAAGACCTCTTTTATTAATTCCAAATATCATTTTCCATTGTAAGAGCATCAGCAAGAGTACAAATTATGAAGCACTTGCTCAATTAAAACATCTGTTGTGTGATTCCCCACAGTCCACTGATGAAGGCTTCACTCTAACATCTGACATGTGCTGACTAAATCTGCCATGAATCAAGATTTAATGTCCACTGCAGTGCTTCGTCTGTACGAGTGTTCAGCCCTCCTGAACACTGTTAACACTGTATAGATCATTCCGTCGCTGTGTAGTGATTGGGATCTGCTGACGCACATCAGCCAAATACTGCAGATCTACAAGCAGAAGAGGAAAAGTATGTTTGCATTATGCTCAAATGGCTCTATATAGCTCACAATTTAAATACATGTAAAACACTCACCTATGTCAGCATACACAACAGATTCCTCTGACCCAGCTTTGGTAATTACCTCCCCCCTGCAAGGAAAGAAGGCACAGGTACCAAACCATGATAATCTATTCTAATGTATGCATAACCTGTAGCAAATAAGAGAGAAATAACTTACCAAGGGTTAACCACAGAGCTGTGACCCCAGGCCACATAGCTGGCGGTCTCATCTCTTGCTGGTGAAGCAGTGGCCACATATACCTGATTATCTACTGCCCTGTGAAAATGACACAGACTGTCTTACAGGGGAATGGAGAAGGGGGAACTGAATAGTTCAGGAACTTTTGTACCCCTTTTCCACCAAAAAAGAACTGGTTCGGAATTGGTGCTGGTTCAAAGTTAGTTCAACTTGCGAACCTTCTCAGAACCTGTTTGTTTTTCCACTGACTAGGGAGCCCAGCGAACGACGTCATTACGTCACTGTGTACGTCGCCATACGTCTTAGCTAGAAACGCTTGCGCCAACTTCAAGCATAACAATTACAATCGCGGACTACATCGTCTTTCTGCAAATGTTTCTCCTGGCTTTGCGATCGTATACTGGGGTCAGAAGAAGACGTTTAGAACACATTTGTGTTCTAAAAACCCGCCCCCATCCCCCGACGTAAGCATGATGCGGTAAAAGAACGGTTCTAGTCCAGCAAAGAGTTGGTGCCGCTTAGGAACCAATTTTCCTGGCCGAGAACCAAGAACGGGTTCGAAAGTAGGCACTGGCTCCGAACCGGCTCTCAAAATGCTTTGGTGGAAAAGGGGTACTAGTCTGGGATACTGACCTCCCCCTCTGCAGAAGCTCCCAGTGAGCTGGTCCTGTGGTCATATTGAAGGCACCAGGATATACCAAAAGCTGGCAACCTACATAGACAGAGATGTGCAGAAATCACATCAAGCTTAAGTTATATTTTATTCAAATGTTCACATTTTAAGAACTCTCACCTTTCTTGGCATAGATCTGGGCAAGCTCTGCAAACCTGATGTCATAACATATTCCCACACCTATTTTACAAAATGCTGCAAAGAAAGACAAACTGTGTGATTATACAAATCTGGGGAGAGCAAATATATAAAGGTAACATTGGAGATGTTCTGCCCAATACTGGAAAGGCAGTAATTGATAAATGACCAATGTTGAAATGATAATATATTTTTTCTAGATACATTTAAAATAAACACAAAAAAACTCAAATCAATTGTTTTAAAGACTGTAAGTGAATTTAGGCATCAGAAAATTATAATGTACAAAATTGAAAATGGATATTCAGATATTTTATCAGAAATATTACATATAACAGTGTTATTCGTTTATTAGTGTTTTTACAAATTAACTAAATGTAGAAATAGGGGAATAAGTATTGATACTGATCAATTTATAAAAGTATCTCTAATATTGGCCAATGAGCAATATAGTACCAATATAACCATAGGTAACACGGTGAAGACTTCTATAACACTCACGTGTTTCAAACATAGATAAACTGTTTCCTGGACTTAGTGTTTCAGACTCTTGAAACCGTATTTTCCCAGGTACATCAATATCAAAGAGGTGAATCTGATGGAAATGGGAGGGAGAGTATGCATAAAGTGTCAGTCATTTTTTTTGTTTATTTATTTATTGTTTACATGTTCCACTTTAGTCAAATTATTAACCTAAAGCTTTCAATGCTCAATTTTAATACATCCTGAAATATTTTATATATACACAATAACATTCAAACATGTTAGGTTCTTTAAAGTTGAGTATATTAAGTGTTTTTAAGTATCTTATGGTCACAAAGGTTGCATTTATTCAATCAAAAATACAGTAAAACCACTAAAATTGTGAAATATTATTACGATTTAAAAATTATATGTTTTCTTTTAAATGTACAGTTATTCTATGATAGCAAAGCTGAATTTTCAGCAGCCTTTACTCTAGTCTTCAGTCACAGTGTCACATGTTCCTTCCTAAATGATTCTAATATTCTGATTTGGAGTTTAAGAAACATTTCTTCATATTATTAATCCTTAAAACAATTATGTTACTTAATATTTTGTGGTCAACTGTGATCGATTTTTTAGGATTCTTTGATGAATAGAAAGTTCAAAAGAACAGCGTTAATTTGAAGCTGAAATGTTTTGTAACACTTTAAATGTTTTTTTTACTGTCACTCACTTTCCTGTGTTGGACAAGCAGCTTTCCATCAGGTCCAAAAACTGAGCAGGTGTTATAGAGCTTCCCTCTATCCTCCTCAGGAATGGAACCTACAACATAGACACAATCATGTAAGAGACTAGAAATGAATGGCATCAACCACACCAATGTGCTGGTTTGTGTCTGAGGGTCTCACCTCCCACTAAATAGACCCCACACTCCTTGGCTGCCTCTGACAACACCTGTGTGGACTCTCCTGGGATCTTCTCAGCATACTCGGCAAAGAAACTGGCTCCATAAGGGGAGTTGAAGCACTCCTACAAAAAAACATGGATAAAGGATTATTAAATGTCATATTGTTCTATAAACCAATCAAATACATTCATTATGCTGCATCAGTGGTGAAGAGTAGCCTTCACCACAGTAGTCGACATTTGAAGTGGATCAAAAAAGTTCATCTAAGTTGTCCTAAAACAAGAACGGGTATTGTTCAAAATCCAAGTATAACTTTGATTAAAGGTTTTGATGCCCTTCAAATTTTGACTACTGAATAATCTAGGAAAGAGAATGTAATACTCACAGGTAAAACTACAACTTTTGCACCTTGGCCTGCAGCCTCCTTCACAAGTTGTTGTGCTCTTCCCAAGTTGTCAGCCTTAATCTTTGACACATGTAACTGCACCACAGCCAGACGAAACTCTAGGGGGGCAGAAGATCAAGTTTGTTTATTAGCTGCTCCAGGATAAATTATTCACTCTTTTAAACCAGCTGTCTTTTATCTGTTAGGTTTTGTTTTGGGACTTTGCGCTTTTGTCAAAGCAGATATGCAGTCAAAACAAAACAAAAAAAAACATTTTTGAGTTTCATAGGTTTAAGTGATTGAAGCTAAAAGCACAGTCAACGCATGATAAGTAAACTACAACTGTAGTCAAAACATTTAAATAAAGTGTTTTTAAAGTTCAAACATTTGCACATTTAAATCAGTCTAGTGTGAAATTCTCAATGCAAAGTGAAATGAGGGATGCAACAATCAGCAAATAAAATATATGAATTCGAAGACATAACAATAAAATGTGAATAATATAAAATATATAAAGATGTACTCACTCGACATTGCCTTATAGATAACAGACATAACAGGCTACTGCTCTGAACAAACAGTACATTGACAGTCTTCTTCTTCTTTTCCGTTTTATGGCAGATTGCAACCATGACTTTTAAAGGTGCATACCGCCACCTACTGTATCAGAGTATGTAGCATGAACTATTCGTTGGGACTACTTTATATATATATATATATATATATATAAACTATATCATCTTATATATTCCTATGTTTTTCAAATATTGTATAACTGCTTTCTGTGTATCCCCTTTACCCCATCTCCTGTTGTGCCTAATAAACCTTCGAGGTTCCACTTCCTTCCTGCCTTACTTATCTTTTGTTTTAGCCTCATCCTCTCATCCCTATATTTCTTACAATGTATTAATACATGTTCTGCATCTTCCTTGGATCTACATTCCAAACATTTATCTGATATACTTTTGCCCATTAAAAACAATGTTTTATTTAACCCTGTATGGTCAAATCTCAGCCTAGTCAAAACGCTCTCCTCTCTTCTGTTACTTCTATTCACCTCCTGGACATTAATAGATTTTTGCAAGCTGTAATATTTCCTTCCGCTTTTATCCATATCCCACCTATCCTGCCATTTCTTCATTATTTCTTTTTTGATTACATTGACACTTTACGCCCACTAAAATACGTTCAAAATAAAAGTCCTCGGTCGGAAGTCATATTTTTCTTCGTGGGGATGGATTATGTTTAACTATTCAACAAAGCTTAAACACTTAAATTTCTTATCAGTTTATGAATAATTTATTAAAATTTAGGAAGTTGAAATAAATGCGTATTTGAAAAAAGAAATAAAGAAAAGTTTATTTTATACCTCTATCCTATGGTAGCGCACTTGAACGAACGAACACCGGTGTTAAACACAAGAGAGGAAGACGAACCAAAACATGCGTGGTGAAACCTTTTTACAGTCTATGGGTGAAACTGATATGATACGCAGAGTTAGTTGTACAGTAAAATAAATGGCTTTCTTGCTGATTTCGCTCTAGATCGCTTGCGTGTTTTGGACGTTGATTATTGTAACTTGAACCTGTGCAGATGAATCTTAACAAGATCAGTGTCCTCCTGACCAAACATGTGTTTCTATGCAAACATGTCTTGGGTAGGTGGTACACGAACTTTGCTAAACCAATCATATTTTTTCAATGTTCTTCAAAATTAGTTGCTTCCATCTTACCATGCACAAGACAAAGTTTAAAGAATAGGGTTGCAGTTCCAGTTCTGCCAACAAGGACTTTGTCATTGACAGCTTGCATGTCCAAGAGCAAAAATCACAGCACAGAAAACAATCCAGAGGAAGAGGAAGATGAAATTGATGAAGCTGAAATAGAGGAGCTGTTCCAGCAGCAGATCCCCATAGATATTGGTAAAGAAGACCACAGGATCTTCATTGTTCATCCTGATGTGAAATGGGGCAGCAGAAAGCAGTATCTGACCACAGGTAATAATAAAAACAACAACAACAGTGTACTACTTGCACTGATTTCAGCAGTGTTGTGCAAGTTACTTCCAAACTGGAATACATTATATATTACATGTTACTGGTATTTAAAAGTAATTCATTACCTTACAATATTACTGTCTCAGAATTGTAATGCGTTACATTACTCCTGTATTACTTTTGAGTTACTTTCACCAAAATAACTATACAGAAGTAGAACTTAACATTCTAAAATGACTATAGGGCTTTAACGATATGCGATATGAAACCGAAATCGCGAAACTCAGATCCACGAACCTGCAGAATCGCGACACACCCCTTCCAACCCCAAGAGTTATCCATACCGTCCAGATCCAATGCTACCACATCTTTAAATTACTATTAGTAGCCTATTATTTGAAGTTAACTTAACATTATAAAATACGTAGATATACACCACAAAACAAGTTGAGGATAAATTATTTAAAATTTGGGAATTCCAGCGTTATGGACATGACATTTGCTGTCAAAACTTGAAAAATAAATTCTCAGAAAATGCATTAATACCAAAATATTGAAACGTCTGTTTATCCATAGGCTACTCCCTGAAAGGAGTCCAGACATTAGAAAAATATCAGTCTACACATGCATTTTATATTTAATATTAGGGAAATAGACAGTTATGCGTGACAAAAAAATCTTTAACTTTTAGAAGGCAACGATTTTTGTTGTTGTAATTTTGTGAATTACACTGCGCTTTATTTTTCGTGTTCGCATTTATGAGGAAAAAACAATGTTACAGACGTGACAGTTCTCCGTTACGGACGCGACCGCTCTGAAGCGGCACTAAAAGAATGCTTTAAAACTTTCACACAGAAGACACAAAGCCTTTCTTTAAAGTGAATTTCGTTTTGTATTAATTGTATCTTAATTTTAATCAATGTTTTATCAACCAATTGCCTGGATTTTATAAATAAGAAGGCTAAATATACCTAGCAGATAATTATAAATAATCACGACATGGAGGACAATTCACTCAATGAACCGAAACTCAGCGTATAAGGTAGCCTATTCACAGACCTGAAAAATATATCTATATTGAAATGTCTACATGTAAAACAGAACAATTCAAATTTCAAAACGAAAGAAAACAGACTGCTCTCTGCTTAGGAAATTAGTGATGGGAAGTTCGGATCATTTTACTGACTCGGATCTTTGAGTCTCGTTCAGCAAAATGAACGAATCTTTTTTCGAGTCATTTCGTTCATTTCAGCATAATATAATTAAAATGGCATGTTAACTTAAATATACCAACACATCTAGTACTTACGAAAATGTTGATTACATTTGTAAAAATAAACAATAGGGTAATGCAGCCAAAGCCAAATTATAGGAAACCTAAATGTTTTATTAATTGATTAGTTGTTGGGTTATTGTATAGGGTATTGCAGTCTGATTCTGTTAGTTCACCTCATCTCCTGATCCGAGACGTTCTTTCCTTTGCAACTTCATAATTATGTCAGGTTAGTTCTCCTCTCGTGTCTCGAGACGTTAGTTATCGACTCGTCAGTGTCTGACTCTGATCTGTCTGCTGGGCCGACCGTGCCGTGTATGATACAGCAGGACCGGAAAGAGAAATGATTAGTTCATCTTTCGAGTCTCGGGTTCGGCCGGGTCCGAGTCCTTCGTTCTTCCTGTCAGTCCCATAGAGCCGATGCTGTCACTCCCGGAAAGAGAAATGATTAGTTCATCTTTCGAGTCTTCGGGTTTGAGTCCTTCGTTCTTTTGTCACGTGACCGCTGGTATCTGGTATTAGATTCATATTATTGACTGCGTCTGAATGTATAAGCCTATTGTTTTATATTTAGGAATATACATTTCTAAATATGTGCAATAAACATCTGAAAAATAAAAGTTCCATCTTATTATTGTCCCCGTCCGTCTCTTTTCTAAATGTTTAGAACTTGTGCATCTGTGGTGTGTTTTATTATATTATACATGAATTAACTACTATTATAACTACGTGCTTGTTTGTAAAAAGGTTGTTAGTAGGCTATTCAATACGGTGACAAGTCACGTGACAAAAGAACGAAGGACTCAAACCCGAGACTCGAAAGATGAACTAATCATTTCTCTTTCCGGGAGTGACAGCATATAGCCTCTATGGGACTGACAGGAAGAACGAAGGACTCGGACCCCGCTGAACCCGAGACTCGAAAGATGAACTAATCATTTCTCTTTCCGGGACTGACAGGAAGAACGAAGGACACGGACCCGGCCGAACCCGAGACTCGAAAGATGAACTAATCATTTCTCTTTCCGGGACTGACAGCATAGCCTCTATGGGACTGACAGGAAGAACGAAGGACTCGGAGCCGTCCCGAACCCGAAGACTCGAGAGATGAACTAATCATTTCTGTTTCCAGTACAGATTCAGAACCCATATGTTGCGCAATGCGCATGCGCGGTCAACACAAAATGAACGAATCACTCTCTGAGACAACTCGGTAGTCCCGAGTCATATTAAAGATTCGTTCAAAATGAACGAATCGTTCATGAACGACACATCACTCTCTGGTGCACTAGCCTCCTGCGAAGATCGCGAGTCAGCATCGTCAACTTCATCTTGACTTTATTAATAAACAATTAAAATGTCTCCTTGCTATATTTGACATATTCATAATCAATGCTCTTGCGGTTCTTTGTGACAGCTTTTAGGTGCTTTATCGGCGCAGTTCACTATATGAACGCGTCACCACCGCATCAAAAACATGATTGCGTGATGAAAACATGAAAAATACCACATAATAAACATAGCCTGACTGTTTAGAAAGAAAACACAGAACGAATAGCCTAATGCGCATACGTCCATCTCGCGAATGCACAGTCTTCTTCATGCCATCTTCGCCATTAGCTGCTTCTCCACTGGCCAGCGCGAGCAGCACAGAGGCCGAAATCATACCTCACGGCACTCCTGTAAAAAATAAATCGCTATACAAATATATCAGACGCTGCCATATAGTTTTTATTAACAGACTTGGACACCACACGCGGCTATTTACTGACCACGAACAGGTAATTTAGCCTACTTGCATTTTTCATTTGTTAATGTCTCGCGGTCTTGCTGTGTATTTTTTTTTTACAATTAAAAGTCTGTTGTAACTTGTAACGCAAGCCTTACTGAACATGTACCGAGTAAAATATTACTGAAAATTGATTAGTAATGCCTTACACTACTGCGTTACAGCAAAAAGTAATATGTTACTGTAATGCATTACTTTTGTAACGCGTTACTCCCAACACTGGATTTCAGTTAGTGTATAAATCTGACATATTGCACAATACAGAGTTGTTCCCTTTAACAGCGGCACTTCAAATGGAAGAGGCTGTTGGGCTGGTGAACACTTTACACAAGTGGAGTGTTGTTGAAAAGATCATCCTTTCTACCAAGACACCAGAAAATAAAAGAATTTTCGGCAAGGGAAACTTCCAGACTCTTACAGGTATATAGCTTACTGGTTTTGAATAAATGATATATTTTAGACACAAATTGACATCTTTTCTAATATGCTTTGATGCATTGCTAAGAAAAGATCAGAGCTACTCCAGAGGTCACAGCTGTCTTTGTGAACGTGGAGCGTCTTTTACCTTCCTCAGAAGTGAGTATGATACTGTTACATCATGCTCACTTTAAAAGCTTCTTAAACTTGTGCACAAAAGAAAATCTATTTGAAATATTATGATGCATATAATTACTATAAAACAGTACTAGATTCTCTATATATCTATATATCTATTATCATAATAAGTTCTACTTTGAATCCTGTTGTAATTGAAATGACAGTAACAATGTGTTATACTTGTGTTTCAGAAAGAATTACAGGAAGCCTGGGGAGTAAAAGTTCTTGATAGATATTCACTTGTTCTGCATATTTTCCGATGTAATGCTAGAACAAAAGAGGCCAAACTGCAGATCTCTTTAGCAGAGATTCCCTTGCTCAGGTAAATTATGTTTGTTAGGTTGTTCTTTTTCTTATCATTAAATCAAGAGTCCTTTCCTAGCAAACACTTCCTTTCAAAAGTTTAAGTTTAGTACCGAGTAATTTTAATTAACATTCTTATGCTCACAAAGGCTGCATTCATTTGATCAAAATACGGTAAAAACTGCAATAATGTGAAGTATTATTACAATTTACTGTTTTTAAAATACATTTTAAAATTGTATTTATTCCTGTAATGGCAATGCAGTATTTTTAGCAGTCACATTACTCCAGTCTTCAGTGTGACATGATCCTTCAGATTTATAATATGCTGATTTGGTGCTCAAGAAACATTTCTTAATATCAATATATAAAAGTGCTGCTTAATATTTTTTGTGGAAACCTTTTTTTATATTTTTTCAAAATTCTTTGAGTAGAAAGTTCAAAAGAACAGCATTTATTTGAAATAGAAATCTTTTGTAACATTAAAAAAAATTTACTGTCATTTCTGATCAATTTAATGCATCCTTGCTGAAAAAAAGTTTTAATTTCTTTAAAAAAAAAAATCTTTACCAACCCCAAACTTTTGAACGGTAGTGTACCTTGTGACACACTGAAAGCCAATTAGTGAATTTTTATTTTGCTCAGTTTGCTGATTATTAGTCTGGTGTAATTACTTTCATATTACACCAATAAGTAACACCAAACACAGATTTAACATATATTTTCTGTTTGAACAATAAGATCACGCCTGAGAAATGAAATGGCAAACTTAGACCAGCAAGGTGGTGGCTCAAGGTACATTATGGGCTCAGGTAAGGAAACTGTTAATCCAGGGGCATTTTTAATCCCAGGTTAAGAAAACTGTTAATCCAGGGGCATTTTTAATCCCAGGTTAAGGAAACTGTTAATCCAGGGGCATTTTTAATCCCAGGTTAATGTATTTAACTGGAACTAAAATGTTGTCTGCAGGTGAAACCTTGTATGAAATGCAACAGCGATTGTTGAAGGAGCGAGAGCTGAAGATCCGATCGGCCCTGGAGCAACTTAGGAAGAAGAGGCACCTGCTGCGCTCCCAGCGCAAACACAAAGACTTTCCTACCATCTCTGTCATGGGCTACACCAACTGTGGTGAGGTTTGGATACATATAACTTGTTAATCTGGTATATGAAATTGTAAGAAACGCATTAATAGTCTCTGTTTCTGAAGGTAAAACAACTCTGATTAAAGCACTGACTGGAGATGCTGGTCTTCAGCCTAAAGACCAGCTCTTTGCCACCCTGGATGTTACAGTACATGCCGGACAGCTGCCAAGTCACATGACTGTACTGTTTGTAGACACCATTGGCTTTTTGTCTCAGCTCCCTCACCAGCTTATTGACTCTTTCTCTGCCACACTGGAGGATGTGACACATTCTGTATGTACCCAAAACACAACACTAAAAAGCTTTTTATTTTTAGCGATGTCATAGAATGTTTGGTAACACTTTACTTAAAGGCTTGATGTATTATGCATTTTAAAGGTATTCATAATGTGTGTTATAATGCATTCACTAGATACATTTACATAGATCAGTAAATGCATTAAACCTTTAATAAATAATTGTAACCAAAGTTAAAATGCATCATTATACTATGTGCACATTACTTGTTACATCTGAAAATTGGTTGTTTGCCATGTGTTTAATGCAGTATAGTTTCCAAAGGTGTGTTCAATGAATAGATACGTATTATGACTGTGGTTACAATTATTCATGAGACCATACAATGCATGCATTACAAGACATAATTAATGCATTAAAATACTTCTATATAACACACAATACTGTTATAAAAAGGCTTTAGTAAGGTGTTAAAGGAGAACTCCGGCGCAAAATGAAATTTGGTCTAATTACACATTGTTACCTAGTCAACCGTTATCTGAGATTTGTTTTCATGATTATCGAATGTAGATAGTTTTATCTCTAAAAACAGTTTAGCCTATAAAGCTAGTATAACGCAAGTAAATAGGGATAGAGTAATGACAAATAAAAAGCGCTAGTTAATACCACTAACAAGGCTCAAAATAGCCCAACACTAACACGGTAGCATAATCAGGGTCCTTACATACAAACCGAAGCATTGAGAACGTTGTAGTGTACAGACAGTTTAATAAGAAGATATTTTATAAAGACAGTCGACTTCACGAAAACAGACAGGAGCCATCTTTGGAAAACAGTCTCGAGTAGTCGAACCACGAACGCCGAGCCAAGTGCGCTGGTGAGATGTGAACGAGTCAGAAGTTGTGATAAGTTGGCTCGGTGGCCTTTAACACCCTCTCCTCTTGCAGGACCTCATAATTCATGTGAGAGACATCAGTCATCCAGAAACTGTGAATCAAAAGGTCAATGTACTGAATGTCCTAAAGAATCTTCAGATTCCAGAAAGACTACTCAACTCCATAATAGAGGTGCACAATAAGATCGACCTCATTGAAGGGTGAGAGACAAAGTCAATAATTTAGTAAGGAAATAGTCAAATAATTAATTTGGTTACACTTTATTTTGACATAGTTACATTGTACTTACTCAAATAAGTACTGAGTAATATTAATTAACTACATGTACTTACTATATAGTTAGGGTTTGGTTTAGGGTAGTTATGTGTAATTATGCATCATTACTGTTACTATAGTAAGTACATATAGTAACGTGTAACTATGTCACTTTAAAATAAAGTGTTACCATTCATTTTATTATTAGTGGAGCTTGCTAAAACAATCAATATTGCTGATACTAATTTCAAACCCTAAGTATTAAACTTCCAAACACTTACACTTCAGTAACCACATAGCAACAACCAGGCAATGACATTTTGCAATAGAGCGAATATTTTATTATTATTATTTAATAAATATGTATTATATACATTTTACAGATACGAAGCCAGTGATCCGGAGGTAACCCTCATATCAGCTCTTAAACAGCATGGACTGGAGGTCTTAAAAGAAAAGATTGAAGAAGCTGTTGTTAAGTATACCGGAAAACAAACAATGACCCTCAAGGTGCAGCTCAACACCCCTCAATTAGCGTGAGTTAAATCAAAATTAATTATGGGTTAAATTATTTTATCTTATCCACAGACTTGCTAATGTGTTGACCTTTGCCCTTTACAGTTGGCTGTATAAGGAGGCTGACGGTTCAGGCGGTAGATGATGTTGGAGATGACTGCACTGCCAATGTCAAAGTCATCATTAGCCAAGCTGCATATGGCCGATACAGGAAGCGGTTTCAGGTCACCTAGTAACAGCTGGCCCTGTTTCACAGCCAGAACGACATCGTCCAAAATAATTCACACAATAATGATGTGTAAATATTTATTTGCTTAAACAGTGTATTTCAAATATCTCAAAACCTATTTTTACTACAATAAAATCCGACATTAGGAAGCAAAGTTGCTTTGTGTTAATATAAACAATATTGTTATAAAATACATGTATTTTTGTCTATCAAAAAAATGTTTATCAAGCAGCATGATACAGTAAAAGGCATATGTAAACATATTGAGTGTTAAATATTGCACTAACATTTAGGCATTTTGTTTGCTACCCACCATTTCAATCGTGCATGAAATGCAGATCACAGTCACCGAAAAAAGTGTCCAAAACCCTTCTAAAACCAGCCTGGGATATCAGCTAAAACCAGCTGACTCCGGATGAGGCCTCCGGGTTTTAAGCCATCTTGACTGCCGTACATTCTGACGTTCATCACAACAGAGATTCTACAGTGTGACATGGCTTACTGCGAGGATCATGTTTGTACAGTCTGACTGACAAGCAACAGTCATTAAGGACTATTATTAATCGTACAGTGTGTACCAGCCTTTAGGCTGTAGAACCTGGGTTTGTGAACAACGGCTAAATGACCTTGCATCTAAACACATTGTGCATCAACAGCTCCTTGATTACAGCAGTTTCTTGTTGAGTGCAATAACAAGAGAGCAAAATGGGACGGGTCCAATGAAGTCGCCTGCTATTATGTTTAGACTTGTGTGTTCATTTCCTGGTTTCTGATCTTCTAGCCATTTCCCCACACAGTTCCAATTCTCCAGGGTCAGAGTTTGGAGAGATGTCCGAGGGTGCGAGGCGATGAAGCATCTATCTGCCGTCAAATTCAGGCCTGCTACGAAAAACCCCACTGCGCAATAGAAAAATTTTGATCAGAGACCAGATATTTAAGACCAGAAGTACATGGAACCATCTTTTTTTTTCAAAAGCTTGTCTCACCAGGTCGACCTTTCTGTTTATGCCTTTCAAGTTCCTGGATCAGCTCTTCTGCATCAGGCTTATTGGCCCAAATGTATGGGATAGCATCCCACAACTCCACATGGCTACTGCTAACTGGTGGTCCTCATATGATAGAACCACTTGATAGCCTGATGTCCACAGGCTCCGCAAGCTCAGTGGGGACTGCTTTCAAAATATGAAAGTGACAGTGACAAGTTTGGTAACCCATACTCGGAATTTGTCCTCTGCATTTAACCAATCCAAGTTAGCACACACATATTAGGAGTGGTGAACACACACTCTGCAAACACACATACACACACATACACACGGAGCAGTGGGAAGACATTTGCTGCAGACAGTGACCGGAGAGCGATTGGGAGTTTGGTGACTTGCTCAAGGACACCTCAGTCATTTCCTGCTGGTATTGAACCCTTTGGGTTACCAGTCTGACTCTCTAACCATTTTTAATCCCAGTTTAATGTATTTAACTGAAAAGTTTGGAATAATTACGTTTTTTTAAAGATTTATTTTTGGCGTGTTTAACTTTATTATGATAGGATCTTAAATAGTCGACAGGAAGCGAAGTGGGACATAGAAAGGGGGATGGGATCGGGAATTTTGTTTATGTTTTTAAAAGATTGCTGACCAAGGCTGCATTTATTTAATCAAAAATACAGTAAAAACAGCAATGTTGTACAATAATATTGCCATTTAAAATATCTGGATTTTTTTATTTTAATATAGTTTAAAATGTAATTTATTCTTGTCATGGCAAAGCTGAATTTTCAGCATCATGACTCAAGTCTTCAGTGTCACATGATCCTTGAAATCATTCTAATATGCTGATTTGGTGCTCATTTATTATCCGTTAGTATTGGTGCTAATTTATTATCAATTATTATTGGTAATAATGTTGAAAATAGCTTTAATTTTTTTGTTGAAACCGTAATGCTTTTTTACCCAGGATCATTTTATGAATAAAAAGTTCAAAAGAACAGCATTTATTTGACACACAAATATTGTGTCATATGATAAATATCTTTACGGTTAATTGAAAGTGTCCCTGTTCACCTCAAACTTTTGAATGCTAGTGTATCATGGTTTTCACAAAAATATTAAGCAGCACAACTGTTTACAACAGTTTTAAAAAATAGGAAATGTTTCTTAAACACTAAATCAGCATATTAGAATGATTTCTGAAGGATCATGTGACTCTGACAACTGGAGTAATGGCTGCTCAATATTCAGCTTTGCATCACAGACATAATTTACATTTTAAAAGAGATTAAAATAGAACACAGTTCTTTTAAATTGTAATATTATTATTTCACAGTATTACTGGTTTTACTGTGTTTTTGATGCAGCCTTGGTAAACCTACCAGACTTCTTTCAAACACATTAAAAATCATATTATCGTATAAAAAAAAAGAGTATTAATCCTACAATCAGAATGATATTAAGGAAAAATGTTGTTGTGTTTAAAATTACAAATGGTTTCTTACATTGCGAGGACACAGCTTAGGACCAAAGATTTTCTTCAGAGAATAGATGAATTCCTCATGCAGTTTATGATCCAGCCCTTCGAACTGTCTACAAGCCAGAATGACGATTTCTTTGGGATGAGATTCAAGCCATGAAGCAACTGTCTGTAGAGTTTTCTATAAGACAAAGCATAAAAATTTGCACAAAATAAAGAATAAAATGGCAGACTTAAATCGTTAATTCATCTCAACATGTGCAAATACTTACAATGACGGTCGCATGTGTGTAAATGACATGAGTGAAGTAAAGCTCTTTGGAAGAATCATACTGTTTATGGGCAATTCGAAGATCAAAGTATCGAATGCCTGCTGTAAGTTGCTCCACAATGTCTTGCACCTGCTTGCAATACAATAAGGGGCTTTGATAAGATGTTACAAATACATTTCTCATGTAAAAATGCCTGCATTTTTACAACAAATATTGACACTGAGTGCAATGGGAGAAACACTTGAAATATTAGACATTTAAGAAGTTAAAATAATACAATATTTGAGGTATATGCTTGCCTGAGTAGTGGCCCATCTGTAAATAGCTGGTCGGGTGAAACAGCAGAAAACTCCATCCAGCAAACGGAAGGTGTCTGACTCAGACCGGAGCAGAGGAGATGTGATATCCAAACAGTAGCTCATTGCATCATGGCTACCTGAAAACAAATGTTTTGGAAAGATTTAAACTCAACATTTCATATCCATGGGAATTTGGTGGACAGGAAAAAGAGACTATTTTCCATGTTTTATTACTGTATCTACTTAAGATTATTTAGAAAAGATAAAGAAATGTAATAGAAAACTGTATTTGATGTGTGTGGGGTTTTTTTTTTTCAGAATGATAATTTGGAAAGTAAAGAACAATATTATGCAGTAATTTAAATAATAATGGTAGGATAAATAAAATGTAGGATGGGACTTGATTTTGTCCATCTCATTTGCTATTGCTGTGATTCCAAGTGATTTACTTTTTTTTTTTAAAGGATAATTCCGGTATTTAACACATTGAGTCTATATTCTAGTTTGTTTTGGATGAACTAGAGTGGTGGACTTAGAAATTTTGACAATAGGGCTGTCTCGAGTTTTTGACTACCGGTATTTTAGGTTTGCCTCGGAGTGCTTCAGAGTGGCTGTCTACAGGCATACTGAAACATGTCCTTAAAACAACACTTAACATTAGCTATCAAAACTGTGACACTCACCGAGTGGTTAGTGGTGTTCGTTGATGATCCAAAACAAGTAGCGTAGCGAAATACAGTTTCTGTCGTGTTTTATTTGCCATTTTCGTAAAATCGCATGATGTCTGTTGGAGCCTCAGTGCTCGTTGATATTACTGCGCTCCCGGATACCGAAAGGGTCTGTTTACATTTGGTTGTAGTCTTTTCGCTGGTTCTCCGTCTCTCAGAAGGGTAGTGTGAGCAGAGCAACTGCGGAAAAGTGGTTGTCGCCATCAAGTGGTCGGGAGTGTGCTAACGCTTCAGACTCAAATATTGAGCGGAAGTTTATATGCGGTTGTGAGGGATCTGAAAATATAGTTCCACTATAGTAAATAACACGGATTGAAAGCATACATTGCGCCGATATATTTGTTTTAATCATCAACGAACACCACGAATCACTCGGTGAGTGTCACAGTTTTGAGAACTAATGTTAAGGGTTGTTTTAAGGACATGTTTGAGTATGCCTGTAGACAACCACTCTGAAGCGTTCCGAGGCAAACCTAAAATAGTCAAAAAGTCGAGACAGGACCCATTGTCAAAATTTCTAAGTCCACCACTCTAGTTCATCCAAAACAAATTAGAAAATAGACTCAATGTGTTAAATGCCGGAATTATCCTTTAAGTGATTGACATGTGGTCCCGCCCTCATGCCGCTACTCACGTCATCAAAGAAGAGGGGGAAGTTATTTTGGTCAAAGAACGTAGGCTATATTTACAAGAAGTGAAAGCCAATAGAACGTTCCATTGCAACACCAGCGCCCAGCAGCAGCGCTACGCTTCCGCCATTTTGGGGTGAAAGCCACTCGGCAGTCATATATTATACATATATTAAGCCCAGTGCAGAGGTCATTTTTTAGGTTGAAATAATTATGTAAAAAGAGGAGGCAGCGCCAGATTTTTTAACGCAGGTGCCGAGGGGGTGCTAGATCATTGACAGGGGGAGCTGCGCACTTATAGCCTATATTGTATACTATTATTAAATGAGCAAAACTTCAATATTTAATATTCAATAATTTTAATTATCACAACTAAAGTTTTAATTTTACTAAATTGAATAAGCACAACATTCAGCATTCAATCAAATATATTTAAAGATGTATTATTTATAATGTTATTTCAACATAATATCTCGTTATTTCAACATATGTGAGTGTGCAACATAAGAGTAGCCTATTTCTTTTCGTTTGTAATAGTTTCGTTTAAATATTTAGTTGCAAGCTTTCTATATTTCTCATGTCTGACTCTGAGGCATATTTCGGTTAATTTATGATGAGATTTGCTCAAGTTCACGACGAGCGCCGGCGCCGGATGTCATGATTATGTCTGCTATATTTGCTTATTTATTAAATCCAGCCGATTAAATTTAAAAAAAAAAATAATAAAAAAAATAAGATACAATTTATACAAAACGAAATTAATTTTAAAGAAAGGCTTTCTACAAAACACAGCGTAGGCTAATGAGTCAAAATCATAATGTCTCCTGATATCATACTCATGCTGTTCACTTTTCATAATCAATATGGGGAAAAAACATTATAATATTTGAACAAATATGAAACTAAATGCGCTTATTAATGGCTACAACAACACGTATACAGTAGTAGGCCTACAAACTCTCTATTTGTACAACTATTAGGCCTATACAACAGCAATAGAAACAGCTTTACAGTGAACTTCTTATATCGTATATTAATGACCGTTAAAGCAAGAGTATGTAAACAAAAACACACAGCCACTGTACAAAAGTGGCAATTATAGGATAACGGACACATGCAATGCATAATGTTCCATAAGATCATCATGTTTGTAGCATGATCCAGGGGATTAAAACGTACAAAATATATTTCAGGCTAAGTGGAGTTGGTAACTAATAATAGTAGTAAATGTGTAAAGTTGCATAAAATGGAAATATTCTATAATGCAAGAAAAAACTACCTCAAAAAACTGTTATCTGTGCTGTTGTCCAGTAACTCTCCCGTTGGAATCTTCATCCCACAATGGCGGCCGCGCTCCCCAAGCGCCATCTAGTGGCTGTTACCAGAAAAGCATCAGAGTTTCGCCTCTTGTGCTTCTATACTCTTTGCCAGCGCCCAGCAGCAGCGCTACGCTTCCGCCATTTTGGGGTGAAAGCCACTCGGCAGTCATATATTTAGTGCAGTGCAGAGGTCATTTTTAGGTTGAAATAATTAGGTAAAAAGAAAAAGAAGTTGCTAACCAGGCTTTTCCCCCCACATAACTTGAGACAGTGAAGTTCAAGGATCTAATTAATTATATTAATAGGCTACTCGATCTGCTCTCTACATTAAGTTTTTAACGCAGGTGCTGAGGGGGTGCTAGATCACTGACGGGGGAGCTATTTAGCCTATATTGTATATAAATACTATTATTAAATTAGCAACATTTATATTTAATATTTAATAATTTGAATTATCACAACTAAAGTTTTAATTTTACTAAATTGAATAAGCACAACATTCAGCCTCCATGTCATGATTATATTGTCTGCTATATTTTCTTATTTATTAAATCCAGGCAATTTTAATAAATAAGATTTTTTTTTTAAATTAAGATACAATTTATACAAAAACGAAATTCACTTTAAAGAAACGCTTTCTACAAAATACAATGTAGGCTAATGAGTCAAAATCATGTATGACCCACTTCATGTCTCCCGATATCATCCTACTCATGCATTATAAATTTATGAACAAATATGAAATGCGCTTATTTAATGGCTACAACGCGTATAGAAGGCAACAGACTCTTTATGTACAAATTGCTGCACATTCATATAATTTTGAATTTTGCACGTTGTAAGGCATTTTTGTGCATAGTAAAATATATCTGCAACATTTATCAAGTTCACGATTAATTGTGCATGCATTTATTAATCATTATGATACTAAAATCAAAATAAAGTAGGTTAAAAAAATCAGATGAACCCAGAATATAAACGCAACGTGTTTAATTAGCTAGCTTACACATTAAGAAAACCATTATAAGAACATTGGCTTAATGCAGATTAGAATGTCCCAGCATATGTTGAAATAACGAGATATGTTCAAAAATAAGTTATCAATGAAATAAATGAATTCAGCAAATAAATATAACTGTTGCCTACTAAAATGTAAATGTTGGACAACAAATATAACAGCAATAGAAAAGCTTTACAGTAAAGCTCTTGTATATATATTAATGACCGTTAAAGCAAGACTATGTAAACAAAAACACTGTACAAAAGTGGCAATTATAGGATAACGAACACAGCAATGCATCATGTTCTATGAGATCATCATGTTTGTAGCATGATCCAGGGGATTAAAACGTACAAAATATATTTCAGGCCTAGTGGAGTTGGTAACTAATAATAGTAGTAAATCTGTAAAGTTGCATAAAATGGAAATACTCAATAATGCAAGAAAAAACTACCTCAGAAAACTGTTATCTGTGCTGTTGTCCAGTAACTCCCGCTGGAATCTTCACGCCAAAATGGCGGCCGCGCTACCGAAGCGCCACCTAGTGGCTGTTACCAAAAAAGCATCGGAGTTTCGCCTCTTGTGCTTCTATACTCTTTGGTCATATATTATACATATATTTAGTCCAGTGCAGAGGTCATTTTTAGGTTGAAATAATTATGTAAAAAGAGGGGGCAGCGCCAGATAATTTTTAACGCAGGTGCCGAGGGGGTGCTAGATCATTGACAGGGGGAGCTGCGCACTTTTATAGCCTACATAAATGAGCAAAACTTCAATATTTAATATTTAATAATTTTAATTATCACAACTAGAGTTTTAATTTTACTAAATCGAATAAGCACAACATTCAGCATTCAATCAAATCTATTTAAAGATTTATTATTTATAATGTTATTTCGACATAATATCTCGTTATTTCGACATACATAATATGTGAGTGTGCAACATAATCAGAGAGTAGCCTATTTCTTTTCGTTTGGAATAGTTTCGTTTAAAGATTTAGTTGCCAGCTTTCTATATTTCTCATGTCTGAGGCATAGGCTATTTCGGTTAATTTATGATGAGATTCGCTCAAGTTCACGAGCACTGCAAGTGACCGCGCCGTATGTCATGATTATATGGTCTGCTATATTTGCTTATAAATCCAGGTAATTTGTTGATTAATTTTTTTTTAAATTAAGATACAATTTACACAAAACGAAAATAATTTTAAAGAAAGGCTTTCTACAAAACACAATGTAGGCTAATGACTCAAAATCATGTATGACCCACTTCATGTCTCCCGATATCATATCCGACTCTGTTCACTTTTCATAATCAACATGGGGGAAAACACATTATTTGAACAAATATGAAACTAAATGCGCTTATTTAATGGCTACAACAACACGTAGCCTAGTAGCTAGTAGGCATACAGACTCTCTATTTACAACTATTAGGCCTATATAACAGCAATAGAAATAGCTTTACAGAAAACTTCTTATATCGTATATTAATGACCGTTAAAGCAAGAGTATGTAAACAAAAACACAGCCAGTGTACAAAATTGTGGCAATTATAGGATAACGGACATAGCAATGCATCAAAGATCATCATGTTTGTAGCATGATCCAGGGGATTAAAACGTACAAAATATATTTCAGGCCAAGTGGAGTTGGTAAATAATAATAGTAGTAAATGTGTAAAGTTGCATAAAATGGAAATATTCAATAATGCAAGAAAAAACTACCTAAAAAACTGTTATCTGTGCTGTTGTCCAGTCACCGTTTGAATCTTCATCCCAAAATGGCGGCCGCGCTGCCGAAGCGCCACCTAGTGGCTGTTACCAGAAAAGCATCAGAGTTTCGCCTCTTGTGCTTCTATACTCTTTGTTTTGGTTAAAGATTATGAGGGCACACTAACTTAAATAATGATGGTCACTGATAAATAATTTAGCCTATAATAAAGCCGGTAGTATTTGTTAATAGTAAAGTATCCTACAATTCTATCCCATAAAAAGAATAGTGGATTTTGATTTCATGGTGACTTTAAAAAAAAAAAAAAGTAAAAATGGCATAATATGTTTAAATAATAACATTTATAATTATAACATAATTAACATAATGACAAACGGTTACATCTAACGTTAGCTACTTAATAAAAATAAAAAAAACACTTTCCTTGTCGTTCCACGGGGGCTCACTCACCTGGTATTGAGAGATTTGTTAAAGGGACATCCCACAGTTTCTCTGGCAAACATGACATCCATTCCTCGTATTTCATTTCAGTCTCTTTAATGTGATTCATCAGTTTACCGGGGTGTATTCCAGTAGCTCTTCACAAATGCCTCTGGCTGCGTTTTAAAACAAAATGAGTTGATCAGCTGAAACCGTCCGTGTTTGAGCGAAACAACAGATAACACTCCATCGATAACGAGGCTCAAAGCCCAACTCCTTTTAAATGTAACCACATAACTACATCGGTTAGTGAACTCCTTTTCTACGAAAATAACAGCGTTTTGGACGTGTTATGGTTGACATGAACAACTTCTGACTTGCTAGCTCTGTAGCCTATTTCCTTGTTCCTCGCTGCTTCAGTCTCTCGCCTTTTAGCTGATTGCAGAACGGCTTTTCGTCCATGAGTTGTTAAAACCGCCCAAAAACATATTTTCCTTTACTTGATAGAATTATTGGTCATTCCTGTTCTGCAGTAGCCTACATTTTCATGTCCCCGTCATATAGGCTCTAGATATTTTGGATATAAAATAATAGTCACAAAAGATAAAAAAAATTAGATGTTTCTTTTATCACATTACAAGAGATAGAAAACCTGACAATTTATTAAGCATATTGCAGGTTTTTTTTGTGTGTTTGTTTTGTTTTTTTCATTTTTCTAATCAAAAGTAGCCTACAGCTAGGCCTATGGGGAATATATATATATATATATATATATATATATATATATATATATATATATATATATATATATATATATATATATATATATATATATATATATATTATATAGGCCTAGACGTTCTCAAAGCTGTCAACTCTCATGATTGTCTAATTTTTCCATCCTGTTGTTTAACTTATTTATTTATTACCATAATCAAGTTTTACCAGATAAAGTATTTTATTCCGTATGGCAACACAATATTAATTTAGTTTTCTTTTCTCTTTTCGCTCTCATTTTTAACTGTGGTTTGGAAACCTGGTGACCTTTCATCATTTTATCATCTTTGAGTTGGTAAGAGACACAAAACCACATTATCAAAGGTTAACTTTGACTAAAGGCTTTCACCAGAGTCCATAATCAATAGAACAAAGCATAGTTAAACACCACTTTCTATGTCAGCTAATTCATTCTCTCTCTCTCTCTCTCTCTCTCTCTCTCTCTCTCTCTCTCTCTCTCTCTCTCTCTCTCTCTCTCTCTCTCTCCTCTCTCTCTCTCTCTCTCTCTCTCTCTCCTCTCTCTATCTCTCTCTCTCTATCTCTCTCTCTCTCTTGTGTTTCTTCTGTTTGGGTGCTGATAGAATCAGAGAATCCTTCAGTATTAATAACTCACCTGTTGTAATTAATGTTACACTGAAACTCAAACACAGCATAAATATTACTATAAATAATATTATGTATTTAATTGCATCTTTAAAAGGAATTGCTTCTTTGAATAAATGAGGGCTGTCTCAAAACTAAAATTACTTTTCCAAAACCAGAAAGACAGATTCAAACCATCAACAACAAACATTAAACCAGAACAGCCTGAAGAACTTTGCCAATTTTGGTGGATATTTCAAATCTTTTTAAGGAATTGGACAAAAATTTGTGAAAACAGCAAAAAATACAAATACTTGATTGAATATAGTTAGATATATTTTATTTTTTGGAAATCTTCAAATATTAAATGTGAATATGTTATATTCCATTCAACTGCTGATATTGTTTAGTATAAGCATATTTGTTTCTAAAGCAAACTGACATCTTGATTAAACTGGTTTAAATTGCATGCTACTATGGCAGAGAACATACAGTATGTGCAACCACAGACATATTTCAGTGTCTCTTCATGCTTTTGATTGTTTGCACCATGCAGACATGTGCTTATTTGAATCATTCCATTGCCATCACACAGTAGAAAGTTGAAAAGAGTATAGATCATAAAGAATGAACAATCCTGAGTGTTTTATAATCCTATTTGTGCAGGCTTGCAGTGAGTAGTCTTCAGCAATTCTCATGCAAACTTCAAACTGTGAACCTCTGATGCTCCCAGGGAACTTATTGTGTCCTGTAATGTGCTTGTGTCTGGTGCTGTACATTTACGTAACCGGGACCTTGATCATGACATGTTGAAACCTTAAAAATGATCAACATTTTTGCAAAATCAGAGGTATATATTGGAGACTGCATAAATAAGCTTAAGACAGTAAATTCAAGTCATAAAAGTCAGTGCATTACATTATTCTACCCATAACTCAAAATTATCTATCACCCTCAGGGTGCTTACACACTAGATACAGCTCTACGATGGAGCGTTTGATGGACAGCATCCATTTTGAGGGTAAGGAAAGTCCTTACAATGCACCATAACTATTGAAATTAATGGAGCTGACGCAGCATAAACTCTATAGTGTAAGCACCCGTATAAAAAAAGAGCAAAGTTGACGAGTATAAAAACATCACAAGAACGAGAAGCACTTCTTTCTTCAAATGTTAAATACATTGTGCAGGCTTAAAGAGGGTCAAGGCTCTGGTATTATGGTCCTGTTGAGCAGATTTTCATTCAGTGCAATAACGGTTGGTATGAATTGGCTCTCTGTCACAAAGTCCCCAGCTATGATGTTGAGGGAGTCGGCGTTAGAGCCAGGCTTCTGTTGCTTGACCCAGCTAAGTAACATGGGATATGTAGACATCACCACATCCTTCAGTGATTCTGTGGGATGGGAGCATATGTACTTCAGATCTTCAGTAAGATTGATGCCAGTCACAAAAAAGCCGCCTGTTGAAAAATGGTGTGCATGGAAACTGATGTTTAATTTCACTTTTCCAAGAATGATAGTTTTGTCAAGAAAGCTTTTGAGTTCATGTTTAAGGAAACATTTAGCTGTTCCAAGGATTATAGTTTTATCAAGAGAATAAAATAAAATAATAAAAAATAAATAAATAACAAAAACAAGTTAGTGTTACAGGAAACATTTCATTTTCCAAAGATTATCAAGAGAATAATTAATAAAATAATAGCTAACGAATTATTTTTTTAGAGGAAACATTTTCACTGTTCTAAGGATGACCGTTTTATCATGAGTTACTGTTACAGGAAACATTACTTTTTCCAGAGAATAAAATAATAATAAATAAATAAATATTAAAAACAAGTTACTGTTATGGGAATCATTTCAGTTTTCCAAAGATATATCATTATTAATAAAATTGATAAAATAACATTATTGTTAGAGAAAACATTTTCACTTTTCCATGGATTCTTTTTTTATTAAGAGAATAAATAAATAAATAAAATAATTCATTCATGGCATATCATTAAGGATTACCTGGCCGGCCATTTTGTTTTCTACGTTCAAATTCCTCGATCAGCGCTTCAGCCTTGCACTTGTTGGCCCACCAATAAGGTATATGTAACCACAATTCTCTGTGCCAGTTGGCAATATTGTTCTCATATGAAACGATAACTTGATGACCCTGGCTCCATAATGTCTGTAATGTCACATGCTCCTGACAAAAAATTCAGAAGTATATTTTCATAACGCATTGGAAATATATTTTTACTTATATTGTGTATATATATTAATATATATATATATATATATATATATATATATATATATATATATATATACAGTTCCCACCATCTTTTTTTTTTTATTGACACCTACCGTTCTGGAGCAGAGTTTAGAATCAAAAACACTCTTTATAGTTGAGACAAGCAGTTCGTGAAGCTCTTGATTGAGGCCAAGGAAGTGGCTAAATGAGAGGATGACTACCTCCTTTGGATGAACATCCAACCACTCTCTGATCTCTTTTAACACTTTCTGAAATAACACAAAATTTTTTTTAGAATTAGAACTACACTGCACATATCAAAGTACACAACAAACAGATACTGGGAAATGTCATGCTAAAATATAAATCATTAAACGCCTTGGCAGTCTTTTAAATGTACATCTTTTGTTCGATCAATTGTTTTCATATTCTTACCTCCACAGTCATAGTGGTATAAACACCATGGTAGAAGTAGAGATCATTTGAGCTGTCATTAGGCCTATGTGCTATCCTCAGGTCACAGTATCGCACTCCACAATCTAACTGCTCCCTAATGCAAGACTCCTATGGTAAATAATGTAAAGCACATTCATTAACAATGCAGGTGCAGTAAAGATTGTGCTAAACAGCTAGCTGGAGACAAACAATGTGAGTGAAACCATTGAAAGTGACATAACCATCTCTGTAATATACGTAACTCTATCTATATTGATTTGCATCTATCCTATAGATTTGGAACAATGCTCATCTATCAATGTTACTTTTGTCATAACTATCCCATCTAATTGTGCTTTCAAAGCTATCACAGTAGCAAACACTCAGCTTTGATTTCTCCACGACAACAGACGGCAATTTATTGCCTCTCATGCTGATAGATTTCAGAGACTCGTGCTCTACGGGAATCTGCTGATGCATGCTGACATAAATTGGTCTATAACCTTGTGAGGGATACCATACCCAACATAACTGCATTTATTTCAGCTTTTACGTGTTTAACCATGTGACAAAGTCACAATTGTTGGATATGAAGACTTTGATCATGCCTTCTCCGATTTAATATTAATGATTTTTGTATTTCAACATATGAAGAACACCAAGGCTTTCAATGAACCCAGACAGTTTACTATTTGTTTGCGTATTTGACCAATTGTAAAATGTAATTTAATGGAAAGTACAGAAACATATAATGGAGATAATGGAGAAAAAAATGCAAATGCACTATCCGAAAACAGTGACAACAAACTAAACCTGTCACGATTATGAATTTTTAACAGAAAATTAATTGTCGTACAAATAATTGCAATTAACAATTAAATATTATTACAAATATTTAACTACAATTAGACCTATACCTTATTTTAGAGACTAATTAACCTAATTAACGTTTAACCTAACTAATAATAACATTTATAATAAAAAACAGGCGCATATGATTTACTTTAATGCTGTAAAAAATAATTTTAATTAGTTATTTATAATAGAATATATTGTAACTGCAATATAATTTCCCTTATTTGGAAGGCAAAACATGATTAAAATGTTAACTTCACACTCATTGCAGTTAACTCAAATAATTGCAATTAGATCGAATAACCACAATCAGATCATAACTACGTACCTGTGCTATTGCCCATTTGTATACGAATGGCCTTATGATGGGTTTCATGTACTTGTCCAGCTTTTGCAACATATCTGGTTGAGTGAGGTCCACTGGAGAGCGGTCGTTCTTATCCAGGCAGTAGGTTATGGCATTATGGCTCCCTACAAACCACAACAATGACAATAACATGGACAATGACACATTGACCATGAGCATTAATGGTAATGAACTAAACTGTCTAAGCAAATATAAGCAGACTATAAAGAAAAAAAAATGATTGTATGCAGTTAATCAGAAATTGGAACTGCGGTCACTCTCTATCAAGTAATGGCACCATCCAAAACTAACTCTATCCACACTTTCAAAATATAGCTGTGGATTTATATTAAATTTAAACCATAAAAATTCTATCATTGTGGGCACTTAATAAAAACAGAAAAATAAATAAAATTCCCACAAAAATATTTTTCAGTACTCAGAGGTGCATATTATGAAAAGGATTTTGCATGCAGTTAGTGAACATATAAATGAAAAGGTGAGGTTAAATACCTGGAATAGCCATGTAACAGAGAGGGGTATCCCACAGTGCACTTGGCAGATTGGCCATCCAGTTATCCATGGGCAGCTCACTCAATGACACTTGGCTGATTGCAGATGTCATCTTGGATTTCTGTCAACATGTAAAAGTTGAGAGATTGTGTACTTTATTTCATTCAACTTCAATCTTAAACTTAATGATAAATGTCCCAAATAAACACAAAGTGTCCACCCTGTTAAAAAGAACCCAGCATAAGGAATAGACTAGTTCACTTAAAAATAAAAAATAAAATTATAATTTACTCACCCTCAAGTTGTTTCAAACCTGTATGAATTTCTTCCTTCGCCTGAACACAAAAGAAGATATTTTGAAGAACGTTGGTAACCATTCTAACCAAAGTATTTTTTTTTTCCTACTATGGAAGTCAATGGGGTCCATCAACTGTCTGGTTACCGACATTCTTTAAAATATCTTCTTTTGTGTTCGGCAGAAGAAAGAAATTCATACAGGTTTTAAACAAATTGAGGGTGAGTGATGACAGAATTTTCATTTTTAAGTAAATTATTCCTATTAACCAGAAAGTCTCCCTAGGTCAAGCAGCTTCATGTTGGCCCACTAGACCAACGCCAAACCAGTAATGGAAATTCATTGTGGTTTGTTTAGCAGGTAAAAGACCAGTGGCTATGCAAATACAGAATTTAATCAAATTATATTATATGAAATGTGCGCTGTACTGAGTTATAAAATATCAGGATTTACCAGGCTTTAAATGTTGTTTCTTTGTCCAGGAAAAATATTTCAGCAATGCTGTTTAAAGTAAGTTCATTCGGTACACTTGACACGTGAGTATCTACAGGACAGGTTAAACCGGCTTCAACAGATTCCGATGCTGAAGGACTCGGATGCTGCGAGGAAATGACATTCGTCCACTTCATTGATTCCCATAGCACCATAGTTGTCGTGTAAAAGTGAGGTGGATGTTAAGCGGCGCTGAACTTGTCATTGGCGGCACAAGGTTGAACAGGGCAGGGTATCCACAACAAAATCCAGCGTTGATAACCAAAATAGTCCGGAAGAAACTATCTTCTCCGTGTAATGATGAAATTAAACTTGTTTCAGAGTTTTCCTTTCATTTCAATCGCCAAACGAATATACGTACAACTGGACGATTCCATCATTTGTCCATTGAAGAGGTATTGGATAAAAGAAATGATGATAAAACCGGCGCACTTGACCACTGCATTCTCCACCCGGTCAGGCTGACACTTTCAGAAACATACTACGGTGAAGGCTTGGGTCATGAATATTAATTACATGACGAGACGCTTCTGCCAGTAGCACGAAATGATTTGCTGAATCGACTTATGAATATCAATGACGTAATGAGACGTAGAGCAAAATGATTTGCTGAAAGGCCGACGTTGGAGAGACAGCTAACAATTTACGAATGAAAAACTTCACTCATGAATATTAATTAGGCTATTTGGCTGGACGCATGGAAGCGTCGTCGCCCTTGCGTCATTAATATTCATAAACCTTGCCCATAGTAGGATTCGTATTTTGTCATGAGAGCGGGCGAAGGAGTGGTTTAATTTTTACTTTATAATGAGACAATGGTTCAAGCGAGAAATGAGTGTGTCAGCACACAGGCATTCTTTAATACAGAATACATCTGGTTGGACAAGTTGAATTCCCTGTTTTCTCTAGATGGGACTGGTGATGCAGCTCCTCTCTGCTGCTGTGAGGGATATAGAATGCTAAACAGCTGACCTCAGTGTTGTAAGAGAAATAGTGTTTCGCGATGACACAGGACTTTTCTCTAATAGCTCACAGCCTCACTACAGAAGAGACATCTCTATAGCACATTATTCAGATTAAGTTTTTCAGTTACATTTACATTTAACATCGTCAGGAAAACAACTCTGAAAATGAAGTAGCCCAATGGAAACTATTCATTCCAGCTGTGCAGTTTCATTGTTTTCAATTTGACAAAGCCAACTTAATCCAGTTCACCATCACGCAGTGACTCCAGTTAACCTTCCCTTAACTTCATTGAAATTCCACAAGAACAGCATGGAGTGGCTCCAAGGGCTTCTTTGTCTTGTATTATGTCACAACCCTCTTTTTAAAGACAAAGTTTGGAAAACAAGACAATCTAGTACTTCAGCCATAGCACAAAAGGGCTTTTTCACATTATGCAAATTGTTGAACAGCGATAAGAATAGTCTAATGTTCATTACATTAATACAGAACACAAGCAGATGGCATTCAGTCTTTGTGCTCCAAGCTGCAATCATCCAGTGGCTCTAGTTAGATTGTAAACTAGAAAGATCCTAATGGATGTATTTTAAAAAAAAAAATCACATTACAGTCCACCAGGCAAATCTAATTCCTCATAATAGAAAAAATAAATAAATTATAGCTTTTAAGGTAAAATCATCTTAGGTACAGTGTCCGTTTTCTAGAAGGCCTTGTAGATATACTTTGGAAAAATAAACATCCCATCAATTAATAAATTAATAAATTGTTTCTGCTCTACGTGTTTCTCTTTCCTCTGTAAATATAGACATTGAAAAGATAAAGCAATATCCAGAGGTGGACAGTAACAAATTACATTTACATGAGTACTGTACTTTACTTAAGTGCTATTTTTTTCTGGAAACTTTTTACTTTAACTTCACTGCATTGGAAAGACAAATGTCTTACTTTTTACTCCACATTTCTGTCAAGTTCCTTGAGTAGACAGAAGTAGGCCTAACGCCAGTCAGGGGATGTTTTAGTTGCAGGGGTTGGTTGGAAATGAAATTCAGATTGACATCAGAACCCTACGTCGGATTGACGTCAGAACCTGACGCTGTGATGATGTCAGATGTCATATTGATGTTAACATCCAACCTGATTTTCATTTTCAACGTTGGGTTTGGTCTTCTAAATGTGAATTTTGTCATTGTTTTGGAGCACACGTAAGCAATAAGGTACGAGAGGCTGTGCTGATATCGTGAATAAGTCACGGCTGAAGGGCGTTGTTACAACCCATTGCAACCCCTTCAGCCGTGACTTATGCCGCATTCCAGGCAACCTGTAACCCGTGTTTTTCCAACTCGTAACTGGGAGTAAATCGTTCCAGGCAACCTGTAACCCGTGTTTTTCCAACTCGTAACTGGGAGTAAATCGTTCCAGGCAACCTGTAACCCGTGTTTTTCCAACCTTATACCCGTGAAAGTGCACTGGAACGGCAGTCAAACCCTTGACTTCCCACCCGTGAATTCGTACTAGATCGATGTACTCCCAGTTACGAGTTGAAAAAACACGGGTTACAGGTTGCCTGGAACGCGGCATTATTCGCGATACAGCACTAGCCTCGAGTACCTTATTGCTTTTATAAAACGGTTACCACACACACAAAAAAAATTAAAGCTAAAAAATATGTATCTATGCAACTTTCATGAAGTAAAATCACTAAAAGGCTTCCCTCCGCTGGAAAAAATAGTCCCTGACGGTAAACAGCAACAGAAGTTACATAACGTTACATTATTTCGCCAATAGGTGGCAAAGACTGTCTTTATGAGTGAGTCAGTCAAAAGACTTTTACATTGAAAGGTAACTTGTGATCACAGAGAAGTCGCAACTGACGGATGACTATAGGAACCCATAACTGTTAAAAGGACAAGATATCGCAGCGGACATTCAAACGGATTTTTGTATTATGAATATAGGACTGACCTGAAGGAAAATGCTATGTACTAAATGCAGGTACACTCGCTTACTCGATCTCTCACAATACTCTACTCTAGCTGAAATGAACAATATCAATGAGATCAAACAAGTGTTTTAAGTTGCTAAGGGTGCTTGCTAGGGGTGTTGTGTAGTGATACATAGAACCATTGGGTAAAGCGGTCTTAGCCGTGTTTTATCGTGAATAAAACACAGCTATTGACCAATCAGAATCAAGGATTGGAACTAACCGTTTTATAATAGCTAATAGATAACATTGCAAGCCAAAAAAACTTTAATTAGGGCACTATTTGAGGGAACAGCCATTTCGGAGTCTGAAATCATTGTGGGCGTTATTGAGTGCTCTTATTCAATCTCGCATTTAATCCCACTAATTGAATCCACTAAATAAATGTGATATTGATATGAGGGTAGTTAGCTATAGATTCAGAAGCATAATGTACTGTAAATATTACATACAACAATGCAACAATAATATAACAATGCATTGACATTTACTTTTTACTTTTGATTAAGTACTTTTAAAAATGAGTACTTTTAAAAAAATCGGTCTTTACGACTCATTTTTGGCACAAATGGAACCCCATAGACCAGTAGTATATTTGTACTTTCACTCAAGTAAGGAAATTGTGTACTTTGTCCACCTCTGGCAATATCCATTCAAATATTTGGTTTTTTTGAAAGAAGTCTCTTCTGTGCCAAGGCTGCATTTATCTGACAAAAAATACAGTAATGCCCCCAAACTTTTGAATGGTAGTGTACTTTTATGTTCAAGCCACTGTATTTTAAACATGTGATCTAAGATGCTTCATTCAGTGTAAATATTTCTTGTTTATGACCTGATTTTAAGCTTAACTTCTCTATTCTCATGTCATGTGGATAATCTAGATAAGCCAGGAGTGTCTTACCTTGTTCATGGTGATCTAGTTTCCATTTTAGATCCTGCTCCAGTCAAACACCCCTGTCTGAATCAGCCAATCAAGGAGAGTTCACTGAATACACGGAGCGGATCATTGCTGCGGTTTGGAATCCTGATCTAGTTCTTTACTGTTAAACCAAGACTAACAAGGTTGCTTGATGCTTTATAAAAGAAATACTCAACTTTCTACAATGCTAAAATTCATTTATACTTTGCAATGTCGATATTGAACAAAGTACACATCAATATTGTCATCTATGATAAGAATATTACAAGGAGATACACAAAATGTTACACTTGTTCTGGGGTACTCAGTGCAGTATTTATACTACAATTGCACTGACAACTAGCATTATACTATAATTTACAGTAACTTTAGTCATGGACATACATTTGCAAATAGAACTTCTAAATAAGCATGCTCAGAACTAAATGTTATTACATGCTCTCTTTTTGCGCCAAGGTCCAGTGTTTTTTTGTTTTTGTTTGTTTGGCTATAAGGGCCATCTGACTGTACGTTATTACCCCTATAAAAGCTACAGAAGTGGATGTTTCTTTTACCTGCTATGATCTATATTTATTTCTCAACAGAGCGAGTGCTGCCTGTGCTGTTTAACACTGTAGTCAAACTCAGCTTTTTCTTTAAATGATCAATAAGCCTTAGGCAGCTCCTGCTCCAGCTCCTAGCTAACACAGCAGCCGCTCAACCAAAAGAATCAGTTGAGTCAGAAGATAACTTGGTTAAACTTGAAAAGAACATCAGATGACAGTGGAGCTCAGCATTATTTATCCATCCATATCAATATTTAAGTGAAAATGTAATGTCTCAGGCAGCAATACTGAATGATACACTACTCTGCTTGATCATTTAGAACTGAAGCAAGTTACGCATAATCTGAAGACTTTAAATGTGGCACAGTTATGACGGTAAGACACTATCTTTAGCAATCAAAGATTTTAACTGTTCTGCAATCAGTAATCACAATTTATATGACCAAACAAAACCCCTTTAGAATGTAAATGATTCACTCATTATCGAGTTCTCTCTCATTGTGTTAGTTGACAGCAGGAGGCAGGTACAGCCCGAGGAAACACCAGAGCGCAGAAATTGTGGTTTCTGGAGCGAAGAAAATGATTAAAACTGTGGAGAACACTTCCATTTGGACTAGCCAGAGGGCTCCTGGAGAAGAATGAGGTTGAAGGAAAATGACAGACTAATTCCTGCTTTAGAGCTTTACATGAACATGACTTGTGACTTCACAATTTGAGGTGGCAGACGCACACTAACGTTGCAAAATCTCATGCTCACGAACACTGCATTTATTTGATTAAAAAAATTCAGTTTATACTGTATTTTTTATTTTAGAGTAAATAAATGTGCTGTATTTCTGTAAATAAATCAGTAAATATATCTACTGTATTATATTGTCTTATTATTATCAACAAGATTGTGAAGCTTAATATTGTTGTGGAAACCATGATGCATTTTTTCAGGATTCTTTGATGAGTAGAAAGTTTAAATTAAACAGGATTTATTTGAAATCCTTTGCACCATTATAAATGTCTTTACGGTCACTTTTGATCAATTTAATGTCCTTGCTGAATAAAAGACTTTAAAACTCTTTGAATAGTATGACCTCCTGAGAACCAGACCAGAACCAGTTTATTTATATTTATGCTATGTCCTCTGTAGTTATTAAGAAAATGAAAAGACATATACTGTATGGGCAAAAACAATGTTTGTTTTTTCATTCACCAATCAATTTCTAGATTTCAGGCTGATTTTTAACCAAACTTTGATGATTCTCAACAATGTTATGAAATATATAACATGGTTTTATATACCATTTTACTTTATAGAATGTGTAAACATGGCCATAAATGGGTAGTCCCATTCTATACATTGTATCTAATTTGCATATTAATGTGTTCTTGGTTCAACATGCAATGTAATAATGAGAGTAATAACATGGCTCCTATTTCATAAGAATATTTAATTAACTTTCCTATTCACTTGTGTCTCCCCAAAATGCCTGATAAACATGCTGCAAGTCTTGCCCACAAAAAAGGACATAACGTTCTTCTGAGAAGTTTAATCATGACAAACATCTTGAAATTTTATCTTGTCATTTTAAAGACCAAGGAACAGGAGTTGTCATAGTCAAACCTCTAAACATTTGGTATCTCTGAAAAGCCGTGAATGTACAGTATATCCATACTTAAAATATAATATCCTCTACAGAGGACAGAAGTCTATGCCTGGGTCTTAGTATTTTTTAGTAATTAATATTGAGATCCCAGATTGACTCGGATGGACATATAAATGCTTTTATGCCAAAACATGTGTTACTTTTCTTGTGCTAAAATACTACGTCTCTCTCAAGCACATAAAAATCCAGTTTTGCTTTATTATTGGCCATTTTTTAATGATCTTTTGCAAACACAAGAAAGGGTTCAGCGCTGAGAAATGACAGAAAATAGATTTGAGTAAAAAAAAATGTATCCTTAGAATTTATTCTAAATATAAACATCAAGGTGTGACATATCCTTTCACACTCTGAAGAGCATTTCAGTTGCACACAACACTTTCTTTTCCACCTCAAGCATGCCAATTCTAACATTAGCAAACAACAAAGCAAGAGACGAACAGGAACAGAAAAAAAAAGTCCAGCCAGACAAGCAGATCCTCAGAACAATCAAACAATCATGATTTGTCAGATCAGAGTTCTTAAGTCTTTATTTATTTGCATAAGCATATCAGTAAGAAAGTATGATAATGTTTCAGTACGTGGAAACGTCTTACGATGTGCTGCACATCTTAACACAAACTACTATATACAGTCAAAAACGGAGGTTCCTTTTATGTACATAAACACTGCTGCACGGCCCATAAAACCTACTTTACACATGCTCTCGTGAACTGAGTCCAAGCAGAGCTGCAGCAGAAACGCTATGGCCGGGTAGAGACACAGTGATATAAATCAGTCCACAAAATAGACCAATCTGCACTTCTGCAATCAGCCAGCGAGGATATTTTGGCACACCGCACTAAAAACCATCGGCTGATCCTCAACAGAGGAAAACAGAATCGGGCACTTCCAATTACCGCCGAAGGACTACGGTAATTTGTGGCAGTGGGTTTCCGATGCTTTTGAAGATTGTCACCTTTGCACTGACGTTCTAGAGCCAAAAGACAGTTTTGCTCGGCTGGCTGCCTTGACGTAGTCCCCAGCTGGACCTCTCTGGTTTTGCCCCCTCCCTCCCTGCCGGCACTTCCCTTTAGCCTCGGGCTCTGAGTCACTGAGCTCTGCGTCCGGGCAGTAACCGTCACTCTCCTGGCACGCTCTGCTGCCCCCTAGCGGCTGCTCATTGGAAACCGGTTTGGAGAATCCAGAGGTCTTGCGTGCGTTCTTCTCAAAGGCCCGAAGGTCCTCAGTTCGTACTAAACTAACAGTGGCCTCCTTGAGAGACCGACTGAAGTGCTCAAGAGAGGTTTTGTGGAATCCACCTGACTGACCCTTCCCTGAAATCTTGTTGCATGTGTCCTTCTCAGTGGGCGTCTGGAAGGAAGTGTCTCTTTGGAGTACGGGCTTTTCCATAATGCCGTTGGATTTCAATGGCCGGGTTTTTTCTGGTTCAACCTTGCCCTTCCCATTGGATGATTGACCGAGGAGGGCGGCATGCAGAGCCAGGGGTTTGCCCGATTGCTTTATGGCCAACGGGGGAGTCCCACCGTCTCGTCGTATGTAGATGGGGGCGGGCAAGAGACCGTTGGCGCGTTCCTCTATCCGCGCCCGTCCGAGATGGAGCTGCGGTTTGCCCAGTCCGATGCCTCCCTCACCACTGTCATATACATTGCTGCTGTTATCCGGGCACAGGGGTCCATTAACAGATTTGGAGCTGGTTTTGCCATTGCCAAGCGACACTTTGGGCATTTTGAGTTTTAGGGTTATTCTGGGAGGAGGGTGGAACATGTTCTCTAAAGAAGAGGACACTGGAAGCCCTGATAAAAGCAGAAGTCAGTCAGTCAGTGATGCTGGGCAATCAAAAGACAGGTTATGCAAGATTGCAGTTATGTTTAATTCATTGGATCTATTTGGCTGCATGAATTTAACTTTAACTCCAGTAAATATATTGTCCAAGGCTAAACATGTAAACAAATTATTTGACCACTTATGAAATGTAAACATAATAAGAAAATATATTTTCATTCAAGAAATAAATTAAAATGAGTTTACTTGAACTCAAAGCTCAAAAAAAGGAAAATTTGATTTCAAACAAATAATTTTATTTTGTAATAAAATACAATTACCTGCAGATAACTCTTGGTTAATGAGCTTGACATGTAGATTGAAAATCTGCTCCTGTGCTTTACTCTGGGACAGCTTCAACTTCTCTCTTCGACTCACCATGTAGCACAAGTTTCTTACCTGACAAAATGACACACACACACATAAAGATCATAACGTCAACGACTCACAACTTGATACTGATGGTTTAAGCATGCATATACACTACTATTCAAAAGTTTGGGATCAGTAAGTTTGGTTTGCGATTTTATTATTGGTTTAAGCATGACTTCATGTTAATTGTGATTAATTGATTAATCGTGCAGCCCTAATATATATATATATATATATATATATATATATATAATTCAGCCTTGGTAAGCAAGAAGAGACTTCTTTCAAAAACATGTAAAAAAATCTTACTGACCCCAAACTTTTGAACTGCAGTGTACATAAACCAACTGACCTATGCATTCATTAATTTTGAGAGAACCAGATGTAATAAGATAAATATGGTATGTGTATACCAACACTGATAACAGACCTAAACTAAAAGGTCTTTACACAAAAAAGGAAGAAACATGGATGATACAGGGAAAACTGCTCACAGCAAGAAAAAACTACTCCATTGTTGCACATCCTGACCCATGCCTAAAAAAAAAAAAATCTCATTCATTATGACGGGAGTACCCACCCTCTCCAGGTCCTGCCGCAGGTGCATGAACATGCGCATTCGTGTGTGTATGCTGTCCTCCTGTGGCTGCTGCAGGAGGTTCTCTTCATCTTCTTTAGGTGGCAGCAGAGCCTTATTAAAGTTGCTTTTCCTCTTTATCTTCCAGTACTGAAAGATGAAATCCAGCAGGTAGAGTGGCAGTCCAAGGTCTTGGGCCACTTCCTCAGGATGAACGAGGGTGTAGAACTCCTCCTCCAGCTCCTGAAGCTTCTGCGCCCTCAAGCCCAGTTTCTCTGTCTCAGTCGGAGGTTTATGACGGGCCGGACTCAAACCGGCTTCTCCTGCTTTAGGTTTACTGTGCTTCAGGCAGTAGGATTTGAACTTGACCTCATCACCTTCATCCAGGATGGTCTTCATCTCCAGGTTTTGCTCAAAAGCACAAGTGACGTGGAAAGGGATGGTGCAGTTCTTTACAGAACACTGGAAGACGAGAGATAGTGTTAATAAACGTGGACAGTCTGAAAGATAAATCTAGAACCATTATTTTATTAATTGATTAAATTATTTTATTCTGAGCATTTTACAAACAAAAAAAAGACATCTTGCTCAATGTTTTTCAAAACAACATGCAAATTGAAGGCTATTAAAAAACAACTGAAAGACTGTATGCTACACCTTGCGTACAAAAAAGTTAAAATATTTATGGTACAACATAAACTGCTTACAGATTTCAATTATTTAATTTAATTTAAATAATTTCCAAGAGTTAGTTCTTATAAAAATATGAGTTGCTTAATAATTTCAATTAAATACAAATAAAATTAGACTGACATTTTGCATCCAAAAAATATTTTAAAATCAAAATTCTAGTGCATCCGATTTTACTACTGTAAAATGACATTACTGAAGGATGATTCTGTGCTAAATTTCACATATCCAACTAAGCAATAATAATTCACTGTCAAACTATATTTTTATAAACAGCATTACCTGTATGCAGGCTCCAGTCTTGAGTTTACAGAGACTGCAGATGAGCGACCAGCGACTGGGAGGAATATGAGACACTTTGGTGATGGGTTCCATCCTCTCCGGGCACGCAATGCTCACCTAAAAACAAACACAAATTCTTAATACTTATTTTCTTTAAAGATCCCATAAAATCAAAAGTGGAGTTTTGTGGCTGTTAACTCTGTGACTATCTATTATCAGACACTTGAATAAAACTAACAAATAGGAAATATGCTGACTTAAGAAAGAAAGCTCAATTTCATGTTATTATTAAATAAACAACATTAAGATCATACAAGCATGATAACAAAGCAGGTGTAATTCCACTTTTGTGATACACAACTTACCTCCGGTATCCAGAGGGCACAGCTTACATGAGCCCATTTAGTGCCGGCCCTGGTGGCCTTCATTGCACCTCCTCTTTTGGGACACAGAAGGCACTGTGGGTTGATACCAAGCACACACGTTCTGCACAGCCAGTTTCCAACTGGCACTTTCACAATGCCATAGCAGGCCTGCAACAAAATATAAGTGTGATGAAGTTTAGTATAAAATTTGTGCATATTTCTAGTTCACAATACAATCAAATACTATAGAAATATTACAAATGTATTTTTTTCTTATATCAGCATCAAATAATATATTCATTATATTCAAAAATACAATATACAATTAAACTTCTTACAACATTGCAACAGAAACTACATTACCATTGAAAAGATTTGGGTCAATCAGTTTTTTTATGTTTTTGCTCACCAAGGCTATACAGTAAAACTATAATATTGTGAAATATTATTACTGCTTTCTAATTTAATATATTTAAATTTTTTATTTATCCCTATGATATAATTTAGAAATCATATTTGATATAAACAGAAATCATTCTAATATGTTGATTTAGTGCTCAAGAATTTTTTTTATTATAATCAAATGTTGAAAACTGATGTGCTGCTTAATTTTTTTCAGAATTCTTTGATGAGTTTAAAAGTTTATTTGAAATCAAGATCTTTTGCAGCATTATAAATGTCTTTACAGTCACAATCAATTTAATGAATTTTTGCTGAATAAAACTATTAATTAAACAACAACAAAAAGATCTTACTGAGCTTAAACTGTTGAACAGTAGTTTATATAATATCTGCAATATTACAAAAAAGTGAATACATAGTCAAAAAAAGTCTTATGATTTTGAAGCATCCTGCAGATTCTTGACAATTTATTGATAAAATCAAAGGTCTCACCTGGTGCACACAAATGTTGCACTTGTCGCAAAAGACCATGTCATTGCCCTCCTCGCTGTCAGGTGAGCGACATACATCACAGATGACGTCCTCATCGTACTCTATTCCCAACCCTTCCTCAGTCTCGATGGCGTGGTTCATGTTGTCATGGCACTGCCTCTCCAGTGCCTCCATCACCCGCTCCATTGTCAGCTCATCCACTGGCCCATCACCTAAATGTAACATACAAATCGTACTTTATTCCTTGAAGCAGTTCATGACACCAAATCTTACAGGGAAGACACCAGAAGAGGCCTTGCTTTTACAGGCATCCCCTCTCTTACCCATCGCCCCAAGCTCTGCATTGAGCTGCTGGAGCCAGTATAGATCCATGTCATCTAGGTCATATCTGCACATAGCCTCCGCTAACTCCTTGATATTGACATAACCCGTCTCAGTAGAGTCCTGACTCCAGCACTGAATATATTTCCTCGGTTTTGTGAAGAGGACCTCCTTTGGCTTCTCTGCTATTATCCTACACACACACAAAATAAGTTTTCATGAAATCTTTTTTTATGGAATATTGCAGTACTTATAAATGATTCATCCATGCACACTAGGGTTGTCAGGTACCAGTCGGTACTATATAGACACAACACACATGATTATCTATCTATCTATCTATCTATCTATCTATCTATCTATCTATCTATTCTATCTATCTATTATATATATATATATATATAAAGTTGACGGTACCAGTATTTCTTCGGCACCGGTAGTACCGAGTTCTAGGTATACTCAATACTGATAGACACTGCTTTCAAATGCTATCGTTCATGTTTGAGTGCTCTATGAGTGTCATAGGTTTATTTACAGCGGGTTTTTACAGGTCTTGAGCACTGCAGCCAATCACAATCAAATATCTTGAGCGTGTTAATGCAATGGCCTATCAGAGTTGCTAGTCAGTAAGTTGAAAAAGCACACGGTTTTGTTCTGTTTTCATTGACTTCCATAGTATGGAAAAAAAAATACTATGGAAGTCAAAAGGGCCAATCAACTGTTTGATTACCAACATTTTTCAAAATATATTTTGTGTTCAACAGAAGAAACAAATTCATACAGGGTTGAAACAACTTGAGTGTGAGTAAATGACAGAATTTTATTCACCAACCCATTTTGGGGGGAATTAGCCCTTTATGTCACATGCAAGATGGTACATGTCCAAAAACCTGTTTTTGCTTGCTTTTATTCAAAGTGACATACCTCACAGAGGGCTGAGGGATGGTGTCTGGACTGACGAGAACTTGGACTCCTTTTTCCCATTCCTGCTTCCACGTGTCCGCCAACAGGTAATAATCCTCTGAAGTAATATGGTGAGAGTCTGGCAGCTTCATGGCACTGATCAAGTCTTTTCTGAACACCTACAAGGTTGAATTAAGACCAAATATCAACCAGAATGAGTGATATGCCCAATTTTACAATAAAAAAAATTCATTCATAAGTCTGCTGATAAAAATCAAGTGTCTTAAAACAGATAAAGGTATTAGTCTTCTGTGTTTACCTCTGCTGGTTTCTTCTGAGCAGAGGCGGGGTGGCCCGGTTTGCTTCCATACTTGTTAGAGGAAAAGGACGTTGAGGGACCTTTATGATACAACCATGGAGTGAGCCAAGGATAAATAAATATTTTTTTTCTCTATAAAACTTACACATAGATTACGAATTTTGTAAGGCTCAGTTTGACTCACTCTCATTGTCTGAACTGTCACTGCTGCTTGAAGTCCTGAGTCGTTTCATCCTGACGTATCCTGCAATGAAAGAGAAGTCCAGCTCAAATGAGTCTTCAAATCAACCATGTTCTACTTAAAGCCATTTAGGCACAATGATTTCACATACACCGAAACAAGAGATGTTTTCACATAACACAAGAAGGGGGATTTTTTAAAAACAGTAGTTTGTTAGTAGCCTAGTAGTCCAAAGTCTGGAGTCTAGACCCACTTCGGCTTTTATACCATTGATGAGACAAACAAAATCGACAAAGAGCATAATACGATATACAAGAACTGCCTTTTAAAAGTAAAGTACACCGTTAAACAATAAAGTTAATCAATCAATCAATCAATACCAGTATACCACAAACATGCAAAGCCACTTGCAATGCCATCACCCTGATCTCATTGAAAATGTTTAATTTACCTAAAATATTACATTTAATTTACAGACTGAAAAACTTTTTGTGCCATTTTCTGACAGTTTGAACTTAACTGAGATAAAGAGAGAAAACATGCACTTAACATATTCATGGGCATTTTCTTTTCACAATTAGACAGATATGTGATGTATCATTATAGGATTGATTAGCAATATATTGATTATCGCATAATTGCTGTATTGTGATAATATCGGTATCCTGAGCCGTGTATCGTGCATCATATCGTAAAGTACCATGTGATTCCCACCCCTAGTAGGAGGAATACCACAGTATTCTTTTAAGTAACAAATATATGTAAAAACATGTCACATGAACTATAATTCAGTACCATGATATATATATCAATGCCCCATTAAATGAGATTACCATAGAGGGCAGCTTTAATGGTTTTTCTTTCATTGAGTTTTTTTTTTTTACTTACCATAAATTCAAAGAGCATGCTACTGTTTTCCTCTGCTGTGCATCTGCCTCTCGCTCATGCCTGAAAAAAAGAATAACACATGAGGAAAGAACAAAAAATTAGTCTAAATGAAAATGTGGGGTGGTAAAACAGGCAGTGGAGGTGAACAGGACTGATAGACACCCAGCAAAGCACAGCCTGAACTGCGATTTATTAGGCTCCAATACCTGACTGAGGGGCCTCCTTAAATAAATATTAACCTAGTTTTCTAGGAGCAATTGCAGCCAAACCACACATATGAAACTATGTACAGACACACCTTGAAAGGACAGCTTATATTAAGCAAGGAAAATTGTCAAGTAAATTAAACTTCTGATTGGATCAAATCACACTGCCTTAAAAAACAATTCCTCCTTAAAGAAAAAGGATGGATTCAGGAAGGTAAAGGGAACAGCAAATAGTTATTTTATTACTAACTAGCCTAGTTGATTCATTTTAGATTTTTTCCCCTCACATATTGTTTTGATATTTTTAAAAAAAGCTTTAGCTGTCAGACAATTGGCATAGTAAACCTCTGGGGGAAGTTGTGTCTTAAAAGCTGCTATAGTCATAAAAACGCAGACAGGCGTCTCTGACCATAGTGTAGCGACCTTTGAAAATATTGTGCTATCGTTTGAGTTGGTTATTTATGTGGTAGTGGTGAGGCAGTTGCCAGACAGAGCGGACACTATAAATACCAGACTGGATGAGAAGAGTCAAAATGGAATTTACATATTTAGCAGCAAGTTGTTTTATATAGTGAATTAAAGACATTGTTCTCACTGAGGGACTCACTGTGTAAACAAAACAACAGGAATTTATAGAATTTAGAGTAATTTCACCATCATATCAACCCTAAAACCTACAATAAGACAGGGAATTTGTGTGACTGTTATGTAACAGTTTAGCATACAGGATGAGACTTGAGGTAATTTAACGCCGTCTCTCATGACGCTCTGCAGACTTTGCTCTGGCTGTGCACAGATCATGTGTTTTGAAGGAAGCGTGGCTTTGGAGACGCTCTGAAGGGAAGGTGGGATCTCATACTTTCAAAGCTAGCGTGCAATTGCTAGCCTCTCCGAAACTGCCTTACCTTTAAAGGCCCACTTAAAGGTGCTCTAAGCGATGTCACGCGGTTTTAAGGCCAAAACATTTTTTGTCACATACAGCAAACATCTCCTCACTATCCGTTGGCTGCCTGTCCCCTGAACACACTGTAAAAAAACGCGGTCTCTGCAGACACCCCAGGCTCCACAAACGGCTACAAAAACAAAGTCTAGCGACCCGCTCTACGAATCCTAACAAACTGTTCCAGCCAATAACCGACAAGAAGTGTTTGGGGGTGGGTTTGAGGGGTTAGTGCGCGGATGAGGAGGAGGGAGGGTTTAGCTAGCCTCCGTTTTGTTTGACAATAGTTCGAATGTCAACAACAAGTGATGTCACCCAGGATCGCTTAGAGAACCTTTAAGTGCCTTGGAGTACGCAGCTTTGTATGATGCGTGACGTAATTTCCACTGAAACAGGAAGCTAAGGCAGGACATATTGAATGGCTCCTCCCCCTTTACAAAAAGCCAATAGTGTTTAGTTTACCTCACAGACTGCAAGTACTTGACAGCACCATGGAAGTGAATCCGAGCACTGATTATACATTGGATTAGGGGTCGACCGATTATCGGCCTGGCCGATTATCGGCGCCGATATTCAGCATTTTTATGGTTATCGGTATCGGCCATTTTCAAAACCGATTTGCGCTATATTTGGCTCTAACGCAGCCACCTCTGTCGGAACTCACCACTCTGCAGACTAGACCAATGTCCCTGCACATCTGATTTGTTGGGAGTCAGGAGTCCGACCAATCAGCGCGAAAGCTGAGGCACTGAAAGTGTTGCATTCTCACACCGAGAGCACTTTTTAGTGCTTCAACTGAGATCGTCATATCATAAACACACAGAAACTCAAAGATCTCAACGGCAACCCGTCAAAATAAAAGTTCGTTTTTTCATAGGGCACTAAAAATGTAATTTTTGTTAAACTGAATAAGTTCGATGATTTTAATTAATTAGAAATGCTTTTTGATTACTAAAATTTTATTTAAACATTAAAATAGAGTCTTTAAGTTTTACAAAATGTTTACAGAATGTTGCTGGGTGCTCCCTGCACTTTTTACAAGTTATTTATTATTATTAATAACAGTTCTCCGATTCAAATGTTTAAAATCATTTAAAGAAAGTATTTGTCAAAACCCTTTGTTATTCTTAATTTTGACATTAATTTGCAGTTTTACACCAGACATAGGCTATATATATATATATATATATCGGTTCAAAATATCGGTTATCAGTCTATTTGATCTGTAATAATCGGTATCGGCATCGGCCCTGAAAATCACATATCGGTCGACCCCTACATTGGATTCAAAAGTAGAGGTGTGAATAAATTCTTGCCATTTCATTCTTAACCAACGTAATGGAATAGGCCTAAAAGTCGAGCTTTGCCCAGGTGGTATTTATAGCATGGGGGCGGGACGATGATTCCAGAGAACAATTGATTGGACAGAAGATGTGATAAGAATCTTGAGTCCACGGGGATGTCATAAAAAAATTGTGATCCATTTTAGCGGAAGTGAGAGACTGTAAGTTTTGAATGCTTACTGTGCGTTCACACCGCCGCCGGCGAGAGCGTCAAAGTGGCCGGAAGTCATTCATTTTCAATGAGAGCCGGCGGCGAGCTCCGGCGAGAGCGGCGCGGCGCGTCTTGGACGGTGAGAGCGGCGAGGAGAGTTGAAGTCAGGTCAACTTTATGGTAATAAGCAATGACGCGGTTCGGCGGCAACCGGCGGCAACCAATCGGAATATAGAAGTGCTCCGTTTGAGAGGAGTCCAGAGAACGCAGTCCTGTAAACTTTGGTTCCGACCACATTAGTTCCCAAGCAAAAAAGAGGAGGTTGATCATTTGAATCTGATAAGAAGGCGCGCAACACTATTTATAGGCAATATCTTCGCGCTAGAACGCTTGTTTTTCAGCGGGAATGCACTTAACCATGAACACAAAAGCCACACCACACAAATGGCTTTTCATTTGTTTATTTCATTAGCAAACATATCACTATAATTGTTAAGTTCTTTCCATCGATCAATTTTCTGCAAAAATAACGATCGACGTGCTTGTTTGCTTTGTGGCCCCTTTAAATACAGTTGTAAAAAAGACCACGCGTTCGATCTACGTCAGAGCATCAGAGCGTCCACGAATCTTTCCACGGCGTCGCTGGCAGGCGGCGAGAGCGTTTTTTGCCGCTCTCGCCAGCGGCGGTGTGAACGTACAGTTAGGCCTATATCTCCTAAATGCGACATTTGTCATTGATTTGGAACACACCAGGATATTCATAACCTTAAGGCCAGGGCTGGACTGGGACGAAAAATCGGCCCGGGCATTTTGGCCCAGACCGGCCCACTAGATCATAAACACAAATCTTTTTCTTTTTTTCACAAATCTTTGCACGTCCTTGAATATGTTTATCATCTCTTATCCCTGTAAACCACTAATGCCATAATGAGTGAGTAGGAATGAGTGAGATTTAACATGAAATAACTACTACTTGTAAAATACAATTGAAGTAGGCTACACTACACAGTGACGAAACCTAAAACAAGATACCGTATAAGTTGCATTGGCATAGTAATACCAGTGTTTCATACAAGATTTTTGGTAAATCTGTGGTGGGTGTTGATCTGTCTAGGGGGGTTCGGGGGCATGCCCCCCCGAAAGAAAATTTTGTGCTTTTTAATGTTAAATTCAGCCACCTGGTGCACTTTTAGAGTAAAAAATTAAGAGCTCCAACCCATATTCAGTGTGCAAATTGAACAAAGAAAAACTCAAACCTCTTTTAGTTATGATATAGTGTCTGTCTACATTACACTACTACATAATAATAGTTATAATATTAATCCCATGACAGTAATATACATGTATTGTAAAACAAATGCACTGAAAAATAAAATAAACTTTCATAATTAGTTTCGTACTAATTTCTATATAGAGAAACACGTGATCTTTTATTTTGACAGAAACTGCATCAAACTTTTATTTTGGCGGAAAACATGGTTTCCAAACGCGTCTCATTACAATTCTAGTAAAATGCGTAATCATCAACTATGCAGATGTGGAAATAATGTAATGGGTTCTACACTCATAGCCTTTAGGTGTTAAAATAGCCTAGTTTTGCTCACCACAGTCCTCTACACTCACTCATTTCTCTCCTGATCCTCCTCACTCCTCATCAGCCACTTGAAGGGCCTGATTCTTTTTTCATGCTATTTCCCTGCACTTTTCTTGCGTTTCTTCTCCATCGCTCTGACGATTTAAACAGATACTGCCGGCTCGCTCAGAGCCCAAAGGGTGAGGTGTTTCAAGATGTGATTGGACCAGCCCAGTGTCAATCAAGAAAATAACCAATGGGCCGCTGATCTACGCGTTTCATGGGCCGGTCTGAGAAAAACAAAACCTACTGACTTTTTTTTGTCCAATGCACCGGTACAAAGATCCCAGCGCCGCCAATTAATCAAAACTAAACGAATGGGCCGCCGATGTACGAGTTTTATGGGTCGGTCACATTAAAAAAAAAAATTTTTTTTTTTTTTTTTTTTTTTTTTAAGTTTGAGATGTATCGGCCCAAATAGCACGTCGGCCCACCGGGCAAATGCCCGATGGCCAGTCCAGCCCTGCTTAAGGCTAACATATGAATAATAAAAGCTTACATTTTAGGGGCTTTTAAGTGTGTGGTCAAATAAACTCAGCGATACATTGAATATTCATTATATATTGAATTTTCTGACCACAAACATTTGAACAATAGTGTATTTGCTGCTTATATAAACAAACAACAAACTTGCTGTGTGTAATAATTACTATAAAGAGCCCACTACTATACAACTTCTGACTTAACCAATGGCTTGCGTTTGAGAAAAGGTTGTCTGTTGTTTGCCCCAACAACAGTAGACGCTGGTTTGGAAACAGTCATTTTATCAATTCTTAACACACTTCACTTGGCTAACATAATTATAGTATGATCCTTTTTAATATCATTATCATGCTGGTATGGATTACTACTACTGTACTAAACAAGCATTTCTAAATTAGATGTACATTGCACTGCAATGTCACCAGACTAAGTAAACGTAAAAAACAATCAGTGCGCCTTTTTACTGCTCCATGAAGGACTTTTGACGTGGATCTAAAGCCACATTTGTGACAGTAACAGACTAGCTTTCAAATGCAGAGAAGAACATCTGCTTCTGGCGCACACACTCCCCCATTCGCACAGTGCGAATGTTTTAAAAAAGAAGCCCTATAATGAGACTGAATGGGTGCTTAATATCTGTGGCTCTGCATTAAGAAAGAACTGAAAGTGGTAAACCGAAACAGTGAAAGCAGAAACAATGGCTGTCACTAGCTTACCATATAATTAGAAATAGGATATCTATCGGCTCTCTATTTGAAACGTAGTCTTAAAATCCATCTAGAATGAATAAGTATTGTGTGGTTGCGTAAATAAGACTAATTCTATCAAGACCAATTTGGAAGATAAATAAGATCTTTTTCTCTCAAATTTGCCAGGTTTTTTAAGGCAAACATGCATTTGTTGCAAGGGGAGACTATCTAATCTGGGTGGCCTTGCATTGTAGTTCAAAATGGCAAGAGAAAATTACAGTCCTTAAACCAACCCCCACTCCTACTGAACCATGATAAAGCACAACGCCCTGCCCAAAAAGACCAGCCCACACCCCAACACTAACAAAACAGACCCACCTCACACTGACCTAGTGTGCCAACAATCCGTCCCATTTACTGGCTCTTTTAGAAATGCACTGGTAAAACGATCTTCGAAATTAAATTTCTCTCCTGTTATGTACCTTCTTAGATTTGCTGTTTATTTTGAGTTGAATTGACCCTTAAGAAGAACTGTTTTTTTAAGTAGTGGTGTTTTGCTTGAGAACAAAATGTTTTGAACAAATCGTTACTTTTAAGCATTATTTTCCTCCACTTCATGCTTTCAAAGATTGACTGCATCATGAACAAAGTATTCGAGTGCAGCCGGAGCAATTTTTGATAGACCTATTGAAAGCATAAGCCTCTTTACTGAAGAACAAGCATGAATGACACTGGAAGCAGCATTAAATGAAACATGAATAAAATGAACTAGGCCAAGGGTTTTCAATCTGGGGTCCGAGGACCCTCAGGGGGCCACAAGGGAGTGCTAGTGGGTCTGTGGAAAAGTTTAGAGAAAACCTGGGGAAAAAAAGGTGAAAAAAAAAGAAAAGAAAAAAAAGAGACAAGAAATAAAAAAATATATAAAAGTAAATAAATCACCCAAAGATGAGAATTAGCCCATGATTTACTCCCCCTGATGCCCTATATGATATTCTTCTTTCAGACGAATACAATGATCGGAGTTATATTAAAACATTTCCTGGCCCTTCCAAGCTTTGTAATGGCTGTTTGACTTTGGAAGTCCAGAAAAAGGACTTTGGAAGCGCTTCTATTTATGATTAAAGTTTTCCACGCGTCTCCAGGCGTTAATAAAGGCCTACTGAAGTGAAGCGATGCGTTCGTGTAAGAAAAATATCCATATTTAAAACTTTATCAACTAAAATAACTAGCTTTTGGCAGATTGCCGATTTAATATACTTTAAAATATAATTTATTTCTTTGATGCAAAGCTGAATTTTCATTAGTCATTACTCCTGTCTTCAGTGTCACACAATCTTCAGAAATCATTCTAATATGCTGATTTGATACTCGAATATTATGAATGTTGGAAACATTGAAATTGAATTGAAATGAATATATCGCATTCATTTTACATGTATTTGTAATTGTAATGTAATTGTAATGTTCATTTTTTTTATGTACACATGAAAATATATAGATGCCTTTTAAATTTTAGAATGAGGGTTCCTCGAATGAAGATGGTCATATTTGGAAGCATCTAAAAGATTGAAACCCCCCGCCCCCCTGAAATATGGCATCTTGTTTATGAACAAAAATAACAAATTGGGAGATACTTTATTTAGTATCTGCTGACTGACCGAACAAGAGAGGGCATATCATTTGTTTGTCATGCGAGTCAACCTCGTTTCACAACAAGAAGATAAAGGAGGTAGAAGAATACCAAATACTATATTTAAATTATGTAATACTTTTAAAAATAGAAGTAAAAAAAGTTGTTTGTTTTTTTTGCATATAAGAGCCATTCAGTGATCAGCTCTTAAAAGAGCTATTTTAGATCGGTGTTCATAATGCAGAGCCATTGTGGAGTAATTTCGTGGGCAAAAGGGTCCCTTGTCTATTAGCAATTTATGAAGCACAATTTTCTGGAATACCCAAATGTGAATGCACCTTTAGTGTTTTGAGAACATTTTAATAATCTAAAGAACATTTTGTGCAATGGAAAGGTTCCATGGATGTTAAATGTTCTTCATGGAACCACAGATGTCAATAAAGAACCTTTATTTTTAAGAGTGAAAGACAGTGAAACTGTTTATTTAGGCTATTATTCATGTAGATTGTTCTATAAATTGATAATAAAATAAAAATAAAATCAAGCTCAAAAGTTGACAACATGGTGGGGAAAAAGCTTTGTTTTCATTTATAGGGGCCATCAGCATAATTAAGGTTGTTATAGGTGCCCCAACAATTGACAACAAACCTCTATTATTGAACGATTCTATTATTAACACATAGTGAAATGATTCAGAAGATTCGACGGAAAACGCAAATTTCCTCCACCTAGTGCCCAGACTACTTCATCTCGACACCTACTTAAATGCCATTCTGTAATGTTGCATAAACCCTCCACGAGAAACACACAGCATTTCGCGGGAAGCAGTGGGGGGAAACGGAAGCTCGAGGAGGTCATCCCGCATTCCAACAACGATACTTCCGCTCCAAACTTCTGTTGCACGGCTTCAGAATTAAAACTTAATATTGATTTCGTGTCACGTTTAATTAAAAGTTACAAGATGCACGGCATTTCTATAAATGTATTAGTTTTACCGGTTGAATCATTCATTGCGTTAACGCAGTAAGTTAGTATGGTCAAGTGTTCTTTACCGAACGAGGAGGATAATACATTTATCAAGACTTGGAAAGTTGTCTGATAACACTGTTTATATGCAGAACGTTTCCAGTGAAAATATAGTAGAGTAATTATGCAAAAATATAGTATCCATCCATGCACAGACTTCATCACCTCTTTATTAACACCAAACATGATGCAACGAGGAGAAATATATTTAGCGAGCTCTTGCGTTGTAATGACCATTTCGCAGTTATGCCCATGCTGGTGGGAGAACATATATGCAAGTTCACACAGCTAAATAACGAATCGGAGGATAAACACAGCAATGCTTTACTGGAAAGTCTCACTAAACAGTGTCTCTGTGTGTGAGCATTATGTGCTGGCGTCCACCATTGCTGTATGCGCGAGGGTTTCTGACGGCCTTGGCGCCAAACTCGAGCCGCCCTACATGACGAACACTCTCCAGTCACTACAATCCCTTCTACTGCCATAATGCCACTTCCTGTGTGTATATAACAGCATTCAGAGCGTGAACGCAAACATAATGGTATCGCTGCTACCAATATAGTCCCAGTTGTGTAGTGTGGACGTAAAACATAAAGGATCTGTAACAGCAGGCCCCGCTGCCTGGATAAACTGGCACACTGAACCCTGTGTGGAGACACGAGCAGTATTGTTCATGCAGCACCCTTACCTCACATCCAAAAAATCCAGTGTTTCGGGACGATCGTGCACGGCGATAGACTCCGCAAGGTTGTATTCTAGTCAGTAGTCCAGAGGTGCGGCAAACACCCGTATTTTGGTATTTTTTTTCTTTCTTGTCCCACTGTCAATATCCCAAAAGCAGAAATCACCCTCTCACCACGACACAACAGCTCTATTGTACTACCCGACCGCTGGGTCCTAAACTCCGCCTACATTCATGGCCTTACTGAGAGCGCCAGTGCAAACTAGCCTACTGTATAGCATAGTTATTTTTCTGGTGTAGTTAAATGTGTCATAGTTGCCACTATGGATGGCTAGGATGTAGTTAAAGTTATATATATAAAAAAAAATAATAAAGTAGCAATAATAATTTAGCTACCTATAAGCAGTTATCATAGTATATCTGTAGTCTGGGTACCAGTCAAAAGTTTGGAAACATTACATTTTTGTTGTTGTTGAAAGAAGTCTATTATGCTCATCAAGGCTGTATTTATGCAGAAAAAAAACAGCAATAATGTTAAATATTATTACAATTTAAAATAATGTTTTTCTTTTTTTAATATACTTTAAAATATAATGTATTTCTGTGATGCAAAGCTGAGTTTTCATTAGTCATTACTCCAGTCTTCAATCATTCTAATACCTGAATTGATACTCAGTTATTACCAATGTTGGAAATCGTTGTGCTGCCTAATATTTTTTTGGAACCTGTGATACTTTTTTCAGGTTTCATTGATGAATAAAAAGTAAAAAGAACAGCATTTATTCAAAATATAAATATTTTCTAACAATATAAATCTTTACTATCACCTTTTTAAATCAATTTAACACCCTTGCTGAATAAAAGTATTAAAATATTATTTTTTTAAATTACCGACCCTAAACTTTTGAACGGTAGTGTATATTGTTACAAAAGATTTCTTTTAAATAAATGCGGTTCTTTTTTAAACGTTTTATTCATCAAAGAATCCTGAAAAAGTCTAATTAAAAAAATATCAAGCAACACAACTGTTTCCAACATTAATAATAAATCAGCATATCAGAATGATTTCTGAAGGATCATGTGACACAGAACTCTGGTGTAATAACTGCTGAATATTCAACTTTACCATCACAGAAATAAATTATATTTTAAAGTATATTAAAATAGAAAATCATTATTTTAAATTGTATCAATATTTCACAATATTACTGTTTGTTCTGTGTTTGTGATCAAATAAATAGGCTTGATGAGCATAAGATACTTCTTTCAAAAACATTAAAAATAGCAATGTTTCCAAACTTTTGACACGGTGTATATATATATATCAACACACACACACACACACACTATTATTTAATATAGTTCATATTTTTGTGAAAAATATATTTCTTGATAAATAGAACAGAACTTATTTGAAACTGACTGATTTTGTCACAATATCTTTAGTCAATTTTGATCAATGTAATGCCTCCTTGCCGAATAAAAGTATTAGTTTCTTAAACCAGACATTTTATGTCTTGTGTTATAGATTTTATTTAACAACTTGAGACTTTAATGTTTTGTTCTACAACAAATTACACAAGTAATGCTCACCACATATCATTCCAGGTTGGCCTACAAATTGTTGTTGTAACATTGCACAACAATACTGAATCAGACTTTTATAGTAAATGACAATCTCTTGTACTCAACTCACAAAACTATTTACACCTATTAACATTTGCATTGACACCATTGACATTCATGTATTGAGATTGTCTATTTGCAGATGAAAAGAAATGAGACGTAACTTTAGACCAAAATGAATGTATTGACAAAACACAGCTTATATTCAACTCTACAAAATTGTCTGGTACAAATAAGAACCGTTTAGAAATAATAATAAAAAAATAAAATGGTACACTGTGATTCTCTCATGTAACATTATTTTTTTTGGTCACAGGACAGTTGTGCTCTCTAAACGTTCCTACAAAAATAGAGCAGTGTGAAGGAGACAACTCCTTTTAGTAGTACATTCAAAGTATCAGTTTAAACTTTTACAATTATTTTCAGAACAGTGTTACCGTAAAAACTTACATGAAGGACAAATGTCATTTGTTTACAATAAAAAAAAAATACTGACAAAAAATATATAATTTGGGGACAAGCCAAAAGCCATGCTAATGCAAAACAAAACAAAACAAAACAATATATGTTATAAAAACCTGATTCAACAATTAATATTTCTGGCATTGGACATAATTTAACAATTATTATTATTTCTTTTTTTACAGTTATCCAGTATACACAAACTAAGAACTATACAATATGTAATGGAAACATGTATACAAGCAAAAGAGAATAAAACACAATTTCCAGCTATACATTTATGGAAAAAACAAATTAAATAAATATCTATAATCAAATGCATTATTTTCAGCATAAGTGATGAAATTGTCTACAGCAATGTTTGATTAGACTAAAGTTCCAGTTCTCTTTGATTTTGTTCTCAATCTAAAGGCACTTGCCTTCCTGATTGGATCCAAATAACCTAACTGATAGCCCTGTTTACACCTGGTATTAAGATGCGTTTTGGTCAATCAGATCACAAGTAGACGAGGGAGACATACTCGTTTACACCTGGTGTTTTAATCTGTCTCTTTTGTCCACTTTCGACCACTTCTGTCCTGATTTCTTCGAAGGGAGTTGGTAAATGTATGGGTTGGTAAATGTATGGATTTTTTCAGATCTTTCGATCTAATGGACAAAATAAGCTCGGCAATATACATATGAACATGCCCAGAGACATTGGAAAACACATGGAGAGCAGCAGCTTTCGTTTCTGCTCTGAAAGCCACAAGACCGCACCGAACGCTGTGAGTGTGTGTTAGAAATCAGGGATGGTGAGAGAACATGCTTGGTATGTTTTTCATCTTCCAAACAAACTTGGGTCTCCAGACAAAGTTTAAATCCCGTCTGGCTAGCGCGCTACCCATAATATGTTTACGCATTAAGTCAGTAGGCAGAGAGAAGGAGGTCTTTTGTGGCTGTCCGACTTCTAACACATTCGACCACATGAGCGTTTACTCTACGAAAGCAATCCGGTCTAATGCGTTTTCCATTATTTCTGGAAATGGTCGAAAGTGGACAAGCTCAAAATGTTTTAGACCTGTAAACCCCGTTTACACCTGTATTTAGCGTCATCCACTTGTGATCCGATCGAACAAAATTTTTTATAACCAAATATAAACAGGGCCTATAGGCGGTTTCATAGGCATAAAAATATCAAATTGTCAGATCACAGATCAAACTCATCTGGTAAGAATAAATAGTGGTTTTAAACCCCTCAAAATGTTGAGATATCAGTGGCTTCGCATTTCAAGTAATTTCAATTCCCTAAAATGACAAAACCAAACAAATATAAACCCACATTAAGGTAAGGTGCCCCTCTGCGCTCCTTTCACAGTCCCATCTGCATGTCAGCAAAGTTGAAAAAGTTGTCGACATCACGTGATGACGTATGTTTGCTCTCAGAAACAAATACCTGCAAGAAAAGAAGCAGATAGCATGGACATGAAAAGCAGTGTTGGGAAGTTACTTTTAAAAGTAATGCATTATAATAGTGCGTTACTCCCTAGAAATGTAGCTAATTGTGGTACTTATTTACTTTAGGGAAACGTTTCCTTACCCAGACTTGCTTGATTGTTTTTTATCAAAAAAAGTTATATTTTTGAAAAATGTAAAGTCCCTTTTTCCGCGAAAGTGAAATATTCTTACACAACACCTCTGCACCTTACTCCAAGTTATGGGGACGAGAGAGGCGTCAGTCAATAAATTGGAAAACGAAGTAACTTGCATTACTTATTTGAAAAAGTAACTCAAATATTTTGTTGTAAATTTAAATGTAATGCGTTACTTGACTAGTTACTTAAAGTAATCTGATTATGTAACTCATGTTACTTGTAATGCTATACCCGCAACACTGATGAGAAGTAACAGCTTCCTCTTAGAATTACCTTAGTCCCATTAAACACTTCATTGGCAATGGATCGACATTCCTCCACCACACCATCTCCATTCAGCTCAAGGGCTACCACTGGACCTGCAGGAACACAGATCAATTTTTTTATAACGTGTATTTGCAAACGGACAAAATTCTTCCCAAGAAGCTGCTCATTTTATTTTTTGCTTTAACACAATGCATTACAGCACCTTTGGTGATCCACTCAGTGAGGCTCTCTGCATTATTCTGGAATACTCGGTTCACATCCTCAGGGCGCATGGAAACCTCTTTGGTCTGAACGAGGACAAAGCCTTTGGTGGTCACCTGAATTTAGGTGGATACAGAAAAAAATGTATGTTAGAAAATTAGGTTTTTGAAAATTGGCTTGGTTATCATTTGCTGGACAGGCCAGGATTTGTGTTTTGTATTGAGAAGCATACAAATAAATGATCACTGATATGAAGAAGTGGCAGATTTCTAAACGAAGTCAGTGAGAAAATGGTCACATGACAGCAAACACTTTTGTCTATTTTTGTCTCTTCCTCATATTCGCTTTAGTAGTGGTAGATCTCATCTAGATCTATATCTCAAAGTTAGCTGCTACTTCTGAGAACTTTTTAGCTTGACTGAATAATACAAACCGGTTTAATGCAGAGAGTGCAAGGTTGGATTTAGTGAAAACTATATAAATTCACAATATTGATATTAAATAATTTTTTAGAACACAAAAACAGCACATTATAAAAAATTAAGGTCAAAGTTAGTAATTTACATTAAGAATAAAATAGGGTTGATTTCATAACCTTATTAGAGCATAGGGTTGATTTCATAACCCTATTTTATTCTTAATGTAAATGACTAACATTGACCTTAAAACTTTTTATAATGTGCTGTTTTTCTGTTCTAAAAAAATATTTGATAACACTTGTACATAAATATGCTTTTAATAATGTGTTGATAAATAAAAAATATGATGCTCTTATAAGTACATTATAATTATTATATGTTTTGTAATAAAATATTGAAGTGCTTTAATGCTTCATATATTTAACTGCTTTGTGGCTTGAAGCAGCAGAGCAATTCACTTTGATTTGAACTATGACAGAGGCAATTATTAATTATGAGTATTGTCAAATCAGACCCTTATAACTATGAAGCAAAGCTTTGCTTTCCTATTTAGCCCATCCTGCTTTTGGTAACAAAAAATAGATTAGACAATACAGGAGCCCACAACCAAAGATATTTTCAGACAGTCTGTCATTTCCTTAATTTACACTATTTAAAAACTAAAAAGAACTGATTGGAAGCCTGTGTTGAATTTTGCGTGCAACATCTACAGAAGACAAAAAAGTTACAAATATGTGAAGTGGGAATAGTATACATCCCCTTTTCTATATATAGGTGGAGTGACTGAAGAAAACTGATTTAATTTTAGCAATTAACATGGAAAACTCACTATGAACAGCATTTTTCAATAAGACGTTAAACTAAGAGCATAAACGCAAAGCTTTTCTTTAGAAATGCCACATTAGGAAATCATGATTCATTCTGATTATTAATAATCCAGCTTGACTAATTTAAAGCTTGCAACAAGAATAAAATTCAAAGAACAAATATGCTGCACATGATGTCAGTTTGTAGATCGCCCACTGTCGCAACCATGAATGACAATTCTACAGCAGCGACTCTATCAAACTAGATCTAACCTCATCAATAAGCTTCCGGGCATTAGCAGTTGTGTAGTCCCCAGAAAAGAAGACAAACAGGCAGGACTCTTCACTCTCTGTACGCCGGCCTCCTTTGGTCAGGGGCACTATGCTCCGACTCGCTTCAGAGGAGATTCTCACAGACTTGAATTCTGACTCAGGATCGGGTAGAGGCACATGCTCCTGGACAACAGCATCTTCCGGTAGGAGACTCCAATTGGTCTCCCCAGAAACAGGTGTGAAGTCATGAATATTGCTCCAGTTGTTGTTAAAGATGCTGAGGCCTGCATCTTTAAAGTGGAAAGCCAGCTCAGGGTAGTAATACTGGAAGCAGCCAAACTTCATGCCCGTAGAAGACTCGATGATGGGCTGGGTGGCGCAGCACAAAAACACGTCCATTTTCTTGCAGTCTCTGGTGCGGAACTGCTGGCAGGCCACCACACACTTGATATCTTTGCAGTCTCTGAAGAACACACTGCCTTTAACCGGACCCAAAATAATGCGGCAGTTCACACAATCGTCAATGGTAATGGTCGCTGAATGGTCGAATACGTAGATGTTACAGTTCTCACAGTCCTGAATGACAAACTGCTGGCCATTGAGTTTGCCTGGCAACCGACCCACAGTCTCATTCTTAAGGCCTGTCAGCATGAAGTCTTTGGGATCAACCTGCAACAAAAGAGCAAACATGTCAAGGTCAAAAAATGGAGAACTTAAAAAAAAAGTGATAAAACCATTATAAGCTATATCCTTGCATTCTGGTTCCCTTCACAACAGGATGTTACAGGGTGTGTGTGTTTATTAGTTAGAAATTTGATGCATTAATCCATCTAAACAACTTCTGTTATTTAGTGGGGCTTGTACATGCCTAGTACATGCTTTAGAACAAATATGTAACCTTAAGTATTTAACCTATAAAGCCTACTGAACCTATAAAGTCTATAAATAACTTACATGGCCTTGTCTAAATTATTAAAAACTTGATGTATCTGTTGTAAACAATCTTCTACTTGTCTTCTGCCCTCTGATTGACAGTTTCCCCCCACCATAGTCCAAAGAAATGCAGGTTAGGTGGATTGGATATGCCAAATATGCATTTTTATGCATATGGCCAATAAAAATGCATTTATGCATTGGCCATATGCAAATATGCATATGGCCAATGTGATGAGGAGGGTTGGGTAAAGACCTGGCAAGTGGCAACCTACCCCGGAAAAACATTGCCAAGAAAATTCATGGCCATGGAATCACCAAGTGATTTGACTGAAATGGTAATTATAGATAGACAAACTTATTGACTGAGACAATAGAGAATGTCAGCTGATATTTATATGCATTTTATGTAAGTAGTCTGTAATAAAAATCTTGTTGATTTAACATTACAAGCTATCACTTACATTTTGACCATTTAAATAACAACATCTGCACCAAATTCAAATTGCATATTTTTTTGCAAAAAATAAAACTCAGATGATACAACAAATAAAATTTAGATTTTCCTTTTATAATTTGCCTAATCGTTCTTTAGATTTTCCTTTTATAATTTGCCTAATCGTTCAATACAATGTTCATTAAAAGCGATTTTTCATATGTCAGACCACAAGGGTTCAGTTTTAGTCTGGTGGATGATAAAATAGAAAATGGGGGTAAAAAAATCCACAAATTTAAACTGATGGAAGGATCTGTTCTGTGCTAAATCTAGGGAACAGAACATAATTGAGACTTTAAGAGCTCTTATGACTTAGCCACCGCAACCACTCAGAACACCCCAACAATCACATAGCAACACCCTGGCAACCCCCTTGCTAAAGAGAACTCTTGAGTTCACAGATTGTTCCTGCCAACAAGGGATCAAACCTGAGACATTTCGCTTGCCAGGCCAGATATTTCCTTATAAACATCTACTTAGCTTGTTGCTAACCCATTGCTATAAAAGGACTACCGGTCAGATTCGTTGAGTATGTAAACTTTCATCCTTTCAGTAGTCCATAATTAGCAACATACTACCAGTTTGTAGTATGTTGTTTGTAAATGTGAAAGTAATGTTAAAGTTGTGATGAAATGGAAGTAGTAAAATAACTTTTATACCATACTGTGATGTACATCCATACTGTGAGTGTAAAAGAATATAGAAAGATTAAAAAAATTAGAGCAGGTGCTTAGTTCTAGTAGTAGCCTACCCTGTTCAACGGTTGTTGATTGAATTTTGAGATGTTGGCATTCAAAAATGAATGAATGTGATCTTACAGTTGATTGTGGGTGTGTTGCCTCAATTATTGAGGTCTTGCATATGCATACATCAACAGTTATTACAGAGTGATGACATTTTAATAAAAAATACTAGGTAAAATAAATAAATAATATAGTAGGCTACATGGATGAATCATTCATAATGAGATCTATATATGCATTTACACAATAGATAGGGTGAGTTTTCATTTCATCCGACAATCAATAGGAAATGTTAGTTCCCATCCAGGTTTAGTCGGCTACAAAATGAAAAAGTGCTATCAAGTTAGATGATTTATTTTTTATATAAATACTTTTAAATTTTTCTTGTGGGGCCCATTGGAATTACTATTCTAATCCATAAAAACCAGACACAGCCATTGACAGACCATAGAGAAATCTGACTGTTGGACTTGTCTCGTGCATTTATTGGCTTTCAATCTGCACTTTAATGCATCGACCAGGGCAATATTTAAACATTATATATTCATACTTCAAAAGCTCTCAAAGCTTTGTAATGGTTTTGCGGTCGGAGGGGCAAACGGACACTCCCACCCTCCTGTTCCTCCTCAATATAGTGTCATGCATGTTGATGGCGACACCACTTATGTGCTAATCCCTAACAGCGTTATCTGGGCACGCGCCAGGCAAACAAGTTACGTGCCTCGACTTTAAGCCGATAATAAGCTCTGTCTATAATTTACCATAGTATGTAAAAACCTATGACCGCCGAAAGACTCTCGTATCGATGGTCTATCGAAAGCAACAGTGGCAGTCAGTCAGTCATAAACACTGAACCAGGGGCCAAACCCTTCGCTTGCGTGATTACGCATGTAGTGAACGGAGTAAAACGGGCTTTAACGAGGAGAATTGAGCTAACGTATATGATAATAGCTATTTCGGATGTACTTACATTTCAATCTGTATAATTCCTAAAGAATTCTTACGCAACATAACACCCTGTCTACGTATAGTCTAGTGAACAAACACAGGTTAAAATGCAACGTCGTACCTTTTCTCGTTTGTCCCAGCTGTATTGCTTTGGAGCCTCCTGGTTGCTGTTGCTGCCCAGCGCAGTGTTGTTGGTTTCGGGGAGGTCATTGCCCGTAGCGCTCTCGTCCCCAGTGGGCAAGGCGGAGTCTTTTTTAGAAGATTTTCTCCGAGATTTTTTGGAAAAAAAGCACCCCATTTATGGACGATATGTCAGTGCGCCCCTCCTGTTGCAAATGCCACGCGTTTCTGAAATACTCTCGATCAGTCGCACTCGCAGTAGCGCTCCGTCTCTCACCCTCCCCAGAAAGTAATCAAGTACACACAACCTGTGCGTGCGCTTCCCGTTTCCTTGACCCTCGAATCAGCCAATCACTACAGCGGACCGCGTTGCTAGGTAACAGCGAATCAAAGCCATGGGGAGGGGAGGGGGAGGGGTGGGGGGGGGGTGCGGTTATTACTGATATTTGACAATGCAAAAAAAAAAAAAAAAAAAAAAAAGAAGAAGAAGAAAAAAGGACATTTCGTTAGTGGGTTGTGTAAACTCATCTTTGCACATAAATAATTGATGTGAATCATACTGTTGATTACATTTTTGGTTGTCTGGTTTAATGATTTTAGTTTATATTTATTATTCGCATCTAACATAAAAGTTTTTGTACATATATGTCTCTCTCTGTCTGTGTGTATATACAGTGGCGGCGCCAGGGGGGAGCTAGGTGGTGCTGTAGCTCCCCCTATAATAGCCATAGCACCCGCCCAGCACCCCCAAGAAATGTCTGTGATTTTTTTATATTTTAATGTCATGTTTGATTTGAATAGTCTTTTTCGTGTTGTTAAAAAAGGTATTAAAGAATAATAAAAAATATATATATTTAGTCTAAAAAAAAATGAGGCCCAAACAGGCGATCTTCTTTGGCCAATGGACGCGGCGCCCGTGAACGTTTGCAGACATCCCAAGTCTCACGTAGGCCTATATAGATAGCGGCTCCCTGATTGCCGCAAATTAGTTCAAATCTCCCGGAATCTAAGCTCCAAACGTGTAGCGCGCGCAAGACAGAGAGAGCGAGAGACCTTGCGTGTGTGTGTAAATGTGCGTCTTTGCGCATGAAGCGCATGTAATCGGAATCTAAGCTCCAAACGTATTAGCGCGCGCAAGACAGAGAGAGAGCGAGAGACCTTGGGTGTGTGTGTAAATATGTGTAAATATGCGTGTGTGCGCATGAAGCGCATGTAATTGGAATCAAGCTCCAAACGAGTAGCGCGCGCAAGACAGAGAGAGCGAGAGACCTTGCGTGTGTGTGTGTGTAAATGTGCGTCTTTGCGCATGTAATCGGAATCTACGCTCCAAACGTGTAACGCCCCCCATGCCCATCCCCCCACCCCCCCACCCGAAACAAAATCGAACAATAGTCCAAAATTCAAAGCACCGTCTATTAAGAGTTGAGCATCCCCATAGCACCTGCAACAGAAAATCTCTGGCGCCGCCACTGTGTATATACTGTATACATACACATACTTACTGTATATATTACATATGTGTGTATGTGTAGATACACACACACACACACACACACACACACACACACACACACACACACACACACACACACACACACACACACACACACGCCTAATATATACATAAATATAATTATATAATTATACACACACATATGTAAGCAAAAACTTGCATGCAATTTATCGCGATTAAGTGATTTGATAGCTCTAATTTATTTATTTTATATTTATTGTATTATTATACATTATATAAAGATATATATTTATAACTAAATAAAAAATTATATTATATATAGTATTCAGGGGTTTAGGTATAGTTCTAATTTAGTTATTTTATATTTATTGTATTATTATACATTATATAAAGATATATATTTATAACTAAATAAAAAATTATATTATATATAATATTCAGGGGTTTAGGTATAGTTCTAATTTATTTATTTTATATTTATTGTATTATTATACATTATATAAAGATATATATTTATAACTAAATAAAAAATTATATTATATATAATATTCAGGGTTTAGGTATAGCTCTAATTTATTTATTTTATATTTATTGTATTATTATACATTATATAAAGATATATATTTATAACTAAATAAAAAATTATATTATATATAATATTCAGGGTTTAGGTATAGCTCTAATTTATTTATTTTATATTTATTGTATTATTATACATTATATAAAGATATATATTTATAACTAAATAAAAAATTATATTATATATAATATTCAGGGGTTTAGGTATAGTTGTCAGGCAAGGTAGTCTTTATTTTAGCTAAGGGAAGATAGTAATGACTCCCTCAAGAACAAAGTCTACATTTAGTGATAAATTGGTCATGAATGATAATAATAATTATTTTTATTATTTACATTTATATAGTGCTTTTCTCTGCACTCAAATCGCTTTACAAGAGGGAATCTCTTCAACCACCACCAATGTGAAGTATCCACCTGGCTGGATGCTCAGCACATGCCCATGGCCCAACATGGTGGAGAGGAGACAGAGTGATGAAGCCAATCAATCATATGGGGATGATTAGGACGACAGAGGCCAATGGGCAAATACATTAAAAATCCAAGGATGCCAGGGTTAAACCCCTTTTCGAAGGATTTTTAATGACCTGGCCTCACTAACATCTCTTCCAGCAGCAAGTGCAATGGAGGAGGAGGTCTGCCATTCAGGTACTGACCAGGCTCAACCATAGTCACATATTAATTATTTTTGGGTTATACATGCTTAAAAAGATTTTAGTGTAGTTTTACTGTAGTTTTAGTACTCAGAACAAGAAAAGTATGACTTTCAATTTTTCATATGGCATAGGAAATTTGCTGGAAATCTAAAATTCCTGTTGTTTCAATTATTGTGACATCTGTAGTCATTGGATGTCAGTAATATTAAGAGTTTTACACTCTTCAAAACAACTTAATTTTCCGTGATTTAGAGAGAAGTAGGCCTACTTTTGCTTCAAATGTTTATAGCCTATCTGAAATATAAACTAAATCTTTGTATCACCTCTTAAAATGTGCCTGTACTCAATCACCAAGCCCAAACTTCAACCCTGTTTAACGTTATTGTAAAGATTTATATTATAAATAAAATATTTTTCTTTAATTGAAGCGTATCAATAACTAGCCTACAAACCAAAGCCCATATAAGTGACATAAGCTGCGTCCCAATGTGCATATTACTATCCATCCTAAATAGTATGTGACATTAGTAATTGTCAATACTATTAAGGGCAGATAGGATAGTATGCACATTGGGATGCAGCTATAATGTTACATTATTTGCTTATTGCTAGGCAACTGAAAAACAAGAACAAATCAGTGTTTTAAACTGGATTTAGACAGGGCTTCAAACAATTTAAAGCATTTATAACACGCATAAGCTAAAAAGCTTATAGGCGTATGTTATTTGACCTCCTTGGTCGACAACAACATTTCTGAAGCATCTGTTGAATAATAATAATAATAATACAAAATACTTTCTGGGGTTGTTCGTTTCACAGTCACACTTGGGGTGTTCGGGTCCAAATGGACCCAAAGGGCAGGATTCATATTTAAAAAAAGAAAATCATAAAAAAAATGTTTTACTTGTTTTTTATAAAAAAAAATCTTTTCTTTTTTGGTGTTTTGAGATAATTTTATGATTTATAATTAATATTTAAGCAATAATTATGACCCATTTTTTCCCATTGAATATAATAGAATTTTTTTAGGTGTTCAAGCACGAAGTGCTGAAAACCTATTGTAATTGTACCGATTTTTATTATTTTTCTTCTCCGCTAAAACGCATCGTGCAGCCCAAACCGTAAGTGCTAGAGCTCTGAAACTTTGCCAGATGGTAGTACAAAAATCGAGGAGAGGTTATCAAAGTATGAGCCCAATTGGCCCATAGGTGGCGCTATAGCAAGCAAAAGTAGGAAATCGTGAATAACTCCTAGACCATTTATCCTAGAATCAAGTGTCTTATATCCCTGTAATCCTTGGCTCAAAACGGACAAAACGTATATCTCCGATTTTATTTGCGCCTGGAAAAATCTTCCGCCATCTTGGATTTTGTTCAAAACCTACTTTTGCGAACTAGTCCCTGGTTTTTCACCCGATCGGAACCAAACCAGTGCAGAATCTTTCTTTGGAGTCTGATTATCAATAATTATCGAAAAAAAGTTGATATTTTGATTCAGGGTCGCTAGGGGGCGCAAAATGAACTTTGTGGGCGGAGCCTATTTTACTAAAATGGCTATAACTCAAGAAGTAAAAGAGATATCTCCACCAAACTCGGTACACGTGTGAATGAGTTCATTCTGAGGTCACAGTAAAAAAATTGCGTCGATTGGCCACATGGTGGCGCTATAACATTAAAAAAACATAAAAAGAGCTATGACCACCTGACCGTTAGTCCGATTGACTTGAAAATTGGTATGCAGGGTCTTGGTCCAAGGTGCCATGTATGTGTAAAAGGATATTGGCGTATCTCAAAAAACATGGCCGCCATCGACCAATGAAGTTTGAGCACCTATGAGACAAGGTTAACGGAGGCTGATCAGAACGAAACTCGATGGGCATGTTCGACTCATGGCCAAAGAGGTCTGTAAGAGTTTTGAAAGAAATCGGCCACTAGTTGGCGCTAACGAGTTTTACGGCTCTGTAATCACGTGGTGTTTGCACAAATCCCTATAATATGCATATCAGTCGATAGATCTCCTAATGCTGAACAACTTTGCCTCTAGAACCATATCTGTCAATCAAATCGTTCATTAAATATTCACAAATATGTTAAAAACCTACTTTTGCGAACTAGTCCCTGGTTTTTCGCACGATCGGAACCAGACCAGTCTAGGACAATTCTCTGGACTCTCTAGATCAATAATTATCGAAAAAAAGTTGAAATTTGCCCTTTGGTTCACTAAAACAGGGTCATTTATAAAATGGGCGTGTCAAAATACACTCAAAAGCCTATAAATCATAAATAAAAACTCAGAACTTCACAAAAATTGGTGAGCATATGAGTCATACCATGGTGAAGAAGCATGCAAAGTTTCATGGAGATCGGACAATAGGTGGCGCTATAACTGTTGAAAAGCTTTAAAACCATGTATTTCCTATGGTAAATTGCCTGTATTGGCTGTAAATGGTGTAAATGGCTGTAATATATTCTTTATATCATAATGCTCAAAATCAGTGCAGTACAATTCTCTGGACTCTCTAGATCAATGATTATCAGGAAAAAGTATAACTTATTCATTTGGATGGCTATATTAGGGTCACTTCAATATGTAGCCTTATGTGTCCCCGAAAGCCTATATCTCTTCAATGACTGCTCAGATCTTCTTAAAAACATGTCAGAACATGTGACTCTAAATAAGATAAGAATTAATGCCTCTATAACAGTTAAAAAGGTGAAAATTCTAAGAACATAATTGAATATTAAGCCAATAAGTGTTTTACTGCCCCCTGCTGTTTAAAATAGTAATTTTGTCATGCTACTAACTAATATTATTCTATAATTCTTATTTAGACTTTAGAAAATCACTATTTTAACATTTACACTCACATTTAGTCAAAATTAATCTATTGAAGTATACTGACTATTGTAGCACATTGAAAAATCCTGAAGGAGGCTTGCAGTAAATATGTTGTTTTACCATCACATAGTTCAAATGTCTGTATGTACAACAGAATATGTGTGTGTAGTTGTAGATTTCTGGATAAATGCTGAATAATCTGATTCATAGTTTACAAAGACATTGTGAAATGCTTATAGACCATTAAAGTATATTTTCATAATGACATCCCAATAGCATTGAAAAAACCAACAACAACATTTGTCTTTGTGTGTGTGTGTGTGTGTGTGTGTGTGTGTGTGTGTGTGTGTGAGCAAATGTCTACATATGAGTGCAAAATCACATGTGAAAACACTTTATTAATAAGCAGAATGGCCAGCAGAGGGCAGTAGAAGACCACTTATTGGCTTACTTTCATTTTGAACTACTTGGATTCATCAGTATTATGTACTAAAGCAAACCAGTTTTTCCATGTTAACTATTGTAATACAATACATTTTTTTGTCAGAGTTGATCACTTCATTTTTATTGACACTTCACATCAATGCAGCAATGTGGTAAATCATGGAAAATCATGATAGAAACATGGTAAATCATAGCAAAAAATACTATTACATGGTGTATCATGGCAAATCATGCTAGAAATGTGATGAATCATGGTAAATCATGCTACATCCTGATAAATCATTCTAGAATGTGGTATATCATGGTAAATCATCCTATAACATGGCAAATCATACTCAAATGTGTTCAATTGTGGTAAACCATGCTAGAACAGGGTAAATCAAGGTGAATCATACTAGAACTTGGTATATCACTGGTTTGCTTTAGTGAAGAATACTGGAGAAACCAAGTAGTTCAAAATGAAAGTGAGCCAATAAGTGGTCTTTTACTGCCCTCTGCTGGCCATTCTACTTATTTACAGTCTTTTCACATGTGCATTCATATATTTAGACTTTTAAAAATCCCTTATATAACTATTACTATTATAACACAATCATATTTTGTCAGAGTTTATCACTTAATTTGTTCTGATGCTTCACATAATGGCTAGCCACGTGGTAAATCATGGTAAATAAAGCTAGAAACATGGTAAATCATAGTAAATAAGGTAAATAATGCTAGAATCCTGGTAAATCATTCTAGAATGTGGTATATCATGGTAAACTATGGTAAATCATGCTAGATTCATTGGTAAATCATACTGGAACATGGTAAATCATGAAAAATCATTCTAAATGTGGTAAATCAGGGTAAATCATGCTAAAACATGGTCTATTCCATCTATGATGTCAATGGTTAAATGCTTGCTACATAAAACTTAATGTCTTTTGATGCTTGTGTGCTTAAAAATCTTAACTGCCTTAATTGCTTGAACACCGCTAAATGCTGCTAGCAGCTTTAATTATTTTTATTATTTTTTTTAATTTTTTTTTTATCAAAGCTGTATTACATTTTAGAGTGAAGCCTAGGCCTCATGAAAGCAATTTTTAAAAAAATATAGATGCCATCTGGTGGACACACTGAGCATTTTTATCACGCAATAGCACATTTTTACCACTAGTGGATTTACAGCTCTCTGCACTGTAAAAAGTCTAACTATTATTTACTCAATTTTTTTGGTGAAACATTTTTACACTCAAAAAAATTGAGTAAATTTTAAAGCTGTGAAATCAATGAAATATACTGTGCGAATTGAGTAAATGCAAGTAAAAAAATTAAGTAAATTGGAGTAACTGAATCTGGTACATTAAGAAATAAAATTGAGTATGATTTAACATTTAAAAAACAATATTTATGAGTAATATTAACTGTTTTTATTTATAAGTAATATTAACCTCTTTTATTTCCTCTAAACCTTTGTAAAATAGTAGCCTATTTCATACAACAACCAGTATACGTTAAATGGCATGGCCTTTATTGTCATTGAGTACAGCAATACAGCACATTTTACACTGTTTTTAACATGTATACAATATTGCCTACATTTTAAACTCAATTAACAAACATTTTTGAAGTAAAATGAAACATTTAAACATTCAGGTAGCCTAATTCAAGTGTAATCAACCAGTCTTGTTATCCAATGTCCACCGGATCAGCGCTGGTTTTCGTCCCGGAGACGGACTCGCGCTCTGCGGGTGAACTTCGAACTTTAGACCGGTGTCCTGAATACCGTCACACTCATAGCCGAAAGATACTGCGAGCGACTCACTCCATAACCTGCCAATAAACAAACAGTGACAGTTCTGAGGACATTTTATCATCCAAATGAATTATATTCATTATCATTAGAAAGGAATAAAGTCGTGTGTTTATGCAAGGCGTTTCAATCACGCGAAAAGACCATAACCTTAAAGACGGGTGCGACTCTGTTTAGGTGTCGAATTACGCACATGTATATGTTGTTTTGCATTAAATAAAATGATTTAAAGCACAGTAATGATTGTATAGATAAGATAATATATGCACAAACCTGAATTTCACAGAGGAAATGCACCAAATCTGCAACGCTGAGAAGAGAGATGTTGTACTGGAGACCGGAGAGTTCAAACAGCCCGCGCTCACTCAACCAAGAACCAACCGTCGAGTTGTCGTCACGTCAGAGGGTGGGGGAGGGGTGAATTGTTTTAATTGAGTAAACTTACTAAATTTCTTAAGAGTGTGAAATGTATTAATAATATTGATTTGAATTAAGTACTTTTTTTGTTTCTTGAAACAGATCAGTTTAATTAAACATTCTCATATTTTTTGATAGAAATTTCACAAATATATTAAGTGTATTATAAAGAAATAATTGGTTAGTCAAATACTAAATAATTTTATTGAAAAAAACTTAAATATATCTGTAAATTCTAGATAAAATGAACTGTTGGATTTTTACTAAATTATTTTGGTATGTTTAACTCAAACAATCAAGTTAAAGATATTCAGAGATTTTATTAAGTTAATAAAGTTAAATATTTCTGTAATATTTACTAAGCCACAGAATTATTTTTTACAGTGTGTAGAAACCTATGGTACAAACACTCTAGTGATTTTTTCACATATTGTTTAATTTTTTTCAGGTTGTTGATTTAAATATATAATAACAGATTGTCAAAGACTATTTTTGTCATTTTTAAAAAAAATTAAAAAATGTTTTTTTTTGTGGTATTTTTAAATGGTAATTTGAAGTGGCAGTTTTACTTATAATACAGTCAAACCTGAACATTGCATTATAAAGAGAACAAATGGAAAGAATTTTGTCACCCATTGTTTTAAGAGATTCACCCCTTCACTGTTGTGTGCTTTTTTTCTGCATCCTGGCTGTTTTGTAGATTGTAAGGACCAAAAAACTCAGTTTTTTTCACATTTTTTTTTCACAATTTCCCATTCATTTCCTATGGGGGTCCATTTGGACCCGAACACCCCAAGTGTGACTATTTTTTTTACAACCACTTAGACTGTTCACATCCTGTCCCCAATTTGTTTGGGTGTTCATATACCAAATACCAACACAGTCACCAAATTTCGGACCATTCCGAAGAAGCTGTGATTTTTAACATTTTTTTATTTGATTGCTTTGGGTCCATTTGGGCCGAACAACCCCAGAGTGTTAAGAGTTTCAGGCCCAATGTTGCATTATGTTCGTGAAAAGTATTGCGAGTAAGAGTGGAATAGCGGTGTGCGTTTGTGTCTTTAAGAGCTTGAGCTGCGGTCTGCTGCTGCTCTCATATACCTGACGCAGCTGAGGCAGTGTGTGTGTGAGAGAGAGAGGGAACCCGCCACAAGCATCCTGCAGCACCATGGAGGCTGTCACAGCACCAAACCCATGGACTTATGCACCAGGACACAGCTCACTGTTTCCTATTTTAGTGTTCATTTTAAGCCAAAGTTGTCGGATAAGAGCAGATGACGGCATGGAGGAACTTGCCACGGAGAAAGAGGCAGAGGAAAGTCACAGGCAGGACAGCGTGAATTTACTCACATTTATTTTGCTTTTGACACTCACCATCCTCACAATATGGCTCTTCAAACACAGAAGAGTGCGCTTCCTGCACGAAACGGGACTGGCTATGATATACGGTGAGAATGAGTCGTCTTTTTAACATTGCGAAAGGCGTTAGACATCGGCTGCGTCTCAAAATCGAGTGAGCCGCCGAGCTCGACAGCATTTTTGGACGTTATTGTACCGCGTCATCAGAGGTAAATAAATTTTATTCGCGTGTTTTTTTTGGCGATTTTTTTTTGTTGCCTAGATAGGCATCTCATTAGGTTTTGAAATACAGCCATCATGTAAACCCTTAGCTAACGTTAAGCCTCACATGAATGAGCATGTGTAGCCTGCTAGCTTGAACGAGTGCTAACTAAACCTTGTAGTTCGAATGTCATGTAGCTGCTAATTGCAATGTGGTGTTGAAGTATTATTATACTCCTGTTGTTTTCGTTGTTGATCTCGGTGAATGTAGCATAATAGCTTACACTTGTATTGGCCTTTATGCAACCCACAGTTTTGAAAATGCATAATATTGTATGTGTTTAAGAAATTATACCCCGTTTTTCATGGTTTTCTTTTTTATTTAGCTTCTATAAGTCCTGTTGAGGTTCTCATACTAGCGTTGAATGGTGTGACAGCTTTTGTATTTCAGGTTAGATCAGTCTACAGCAACATTTTGATTTTAAGAGTCGTCACTATTTGTAAGCTCTAATTTAAAGGAATAGTTCCCCCACAAAATGCATTAACTCACTCATGTTGCTTCAAATCTTTTTTCCTGCTGTGGAATTTTTTTTTTGGTGTGTTTTCTTTACAGAATTGTACTGGTTGCTTTTCCATGCACTTGCAATAAATGGCAACTGTAAGTTAGCTTTTAAGCTTCAAAAAGGTCATAAAAGAAATGAATCGTTCATATACCTGGTCTTTTGAAGCCATATGACAGGTTGGTAACAGATTGATTAAAGGGATAGTTCTCTCTAAAATGAAAATAACCACATAATTTATAAAGGCCTTCTGAAGCGATGCGTTTGTGTAAGAAAAATAACAATATTTAAAACGTTATTAACTAAAATAACTATCTTCCGACAGATGGCCATACTCATCGATTTATGGCGAAAGAGTAACCCCTGAACTGATGCATGATGTATTGATGACTGCAGAGGTGCAGAGAATAGAGCAAAACAAAACACTGGTCACAAATTAGAATTCTGAAACTAGAATTTTTAAAGAGAAATGTCGGAGGATGTCCATTTTGTTTGAACCACATAATGAATGAAGAGAGAGAATCACTCCTTCTCAAGAGTACTAGGGCAGATGGGAAGGTTTTCAGTTAAATGGATAGTTGAATCACTCAATTTAAATTACCCCATGATTTACTCGCCCTCAAGCCATCCTAGCCTAGGTCTATATGACTTTCTTCTTTCAGATGAATACAATCAATAGGCTATGTTAAAAAATATCCTGGCTCTTCCACGCTTTATAATGGCAGTGAATGGAGAACAAAATTTTGAAGCCCAAAAAAGTGTATCCATCCATCATAAGCGTACTTCACACGGCTAGTGTGGACAGACAAATATCCATATTTAAAACTTTAAAAACTAAAACAATTAGCTTCCGGCAGACGCAACAAGTCAACTTACGCACTGATGTAGGAGTAGCGGAAGCAGACGCCTCTCATACAAAATGAGCATTAGCCTACATCTCTTCAAAGTATCTCCTATTGTGTTCCATGAAAGAAAGGACATTCAGCAAGGTCAGCCAACACCTGTGACTTCACATATGTCTTGTCTTTCATGATCTTTCATCAGTGGATGCTCTGAAGTACAAAAGCATTGCTTGGACATGAGAGAAAGGCTGGGTTAAATGTCATTTACCAAATGGCTTATGGTTGTTGTTTTTGCAAATTGGTGGGATTTGTTTGTCTGATTTGGTTAAACCTTTCTTTGGCCAAGGTGCTTTAATAGACAGTAGTGTTCTGACAGTTTACAGTTGACTGCAAAAATGGAGGATCATTTTCAGACAGACCTGCTATGTTATTATTTTAATATTTTAGTCAGGTGCCACTTATCTTTTACAGAATGTTGCGGTGTGTTTGTTTTAAATAATTTATCTGTGCGCTGCGCATCATTATTTTTTAAAAGTAGGCCCTTTTCACATGACGTTACTCAACTTTTTGACTCGAAACCCTAACCGTCAGCAAGCATAGTGGAATACTAGCGCCACTCGAATGTAGTACATTACACACAATATTTGTATATATGCCACAAATACAGTTAGAGGAGGACTGCAGCCGCCTGCTTTCATCTACATTCAAGGCGAGACGTTTGGCAGATCTCAAACAAACTAACCCGATCAGTGTGATTTGCCACTTGAAGTCGGAGGAGGGGTAAAAAATGGAGCACTGAATTCGTACACTTTCTGCTTCCCGTAGTGTCTCGTACACCGCTGTTTTTATTGCAGATGAAGGTGGTTAGATGCTTTTGTCAAATAAAGCAAAAATAAAGTCCTTGCAATGTTTCACAATAACTTTATTCTTGAACTGGATATTGGCTTTCCTTTCAAAACACTTGCATTTATGAATGTGATATTTGAGATGTCATTTTTCCCCATCATAAAAGAAACCCATCATGTCAACGTTGGTCTTTTTATTGCATTATGCATGGCAGAGAGTGGGACTAAATATCCTCCACAACTGACTGCAAACATGGCATTCAGATCAAATTGTTTTTGGCATTCCAGATGCCGTTAAACTTGGATATATGTCACAATATATAAGAAAGAAAAGACTGTAGCAAATTCTGTTTCATGCCGACTATAAGGGACATATTATTGTATCCTCTTTTTGAGCCAGTTGTATGTTGTAAGCAAGACATTCTTGTTTTGCTTGGGCTATATCAGACATGTAGCTCTTTTTTGTTCCGTTTGGTTTCACATAATATTGTTTAGAATTAGATAAATTTGACAATATTCAAATCATCTAAAATGTGTAAACGGTGACCCGGCCTGGGGCCTTTACATAGGCCTACCTGTCTGACATACTGAATCACTGATATAGTATCATGTGTAGTCTACTTTGCTTAGATTAGAATGTGACCTAAGGGGAGAACCACATTCAACAAAATTACTTTCGCTATTAAAGGGCAGCAGTTATAACATTCCACACAAAGTCTCGGGGACTTCCAGTTCACTTTAAGTACTCTTGACTTCCAGAGAAATCAGTGAAAAATCATAGGTGATTTTATGTTAAATACAGCAGTTTTTGGTGCTCTGTAAGAAGACTAAAACAGAGGTGCACAATTTTAATTTAATTGTAGTAAAAATAAATAAATAAATAAATAAATATAAATGTGCCACAAAAAAAAACACCTTTTCCAATCTTTATTTTTAAGACAGTTGAAGAAACATTTTGTTTACCCAATTAACCTTTTTATGGAAAGTTCTTAAAATAACCTTTTTTTTCTTCATGCAAAAAATATCGAAATAATTGAAATAACCTTCTCCGCTATAAAGAACCTTTTGTGCAATAAAAAGGTTCCATGGATGTTAAAGTTTCTTCATGGTAGGGGTTGCACAGAGTTGACTTTAATGCTCTGCCATGACGCTTAAAAGGGTCATCGGATGCCCATTTTTCACAAGTTGGTATGATTCTTTAGGGTCTTTTTGTAAAGTTTGTAACATACTTTGGTTAAAATTCCTCAATGGTGGTCTAAAACAACACCCTTTTTACCTCCTCAAAACCAGTCATGATATGTACTAAAATAACTAGCTATGATATATACAACATAGGCCTATATGTTTGATTATACCATCTGGATGCTCAAAATGAGTTACCATTTCATATAAATCCTAGCAGTAATGCTTATGGTCATCTTTAAACCTCTACACGAAGGCCATAGCATTAAAATTAGACACATTAGTCCTATGTATATTGTGCTCTCCCACTTCATTTGCTTCTATTTTAGAACACTTGAAGATTAGGCTATCTAATCAAAATAACAAAATATATATTACAGTGCTGATTAAAAAATAAGAACTGAAATCCGATGCGTTTCTGATTTTAATGTTTCTCTCGGCTCCATGAACATCAATTTGCTTTCTCGCGTCACTAGCTTTAAATATGCAACTTCACTGGATAACTAATGCATAAAAGCAACCAGTTGGATATAAACTAATGCGGTATAACAATCATAGCATTAAACATTTGGGTCAGACTTGCGTGTGTATTTGTCACATTTTTTTTAACCTCTTGAGGTACTAGCTTCCTCTCAGCCTCCACGACAAACATACTGCTGTTCTCCACATAGTGCTGTGTCACAATAACTAATTAATTACTTTTTAATTAACGTTATATGAAAACATGTAGTGTACTGTGTAGGCTACATACTGTTTTGTTGTCTGTTTTAAATCCTTATCTCAAGTGTCCCTTTCTGTGCAGCGCGCAGCCTTATGTGTAAAAACAAACTTCATGAGGCGTCAGTGATTTGGCCTCTAGAGGACGCTCTCGTACTGTATAATGACAGGGAACCCTTCTCAGCGTGTATGGGGTCTCTGCGGAACAAAAGTGGGCGTTTCTAAATTTGTGGGAGTTTTCCAACTGGTGGGTGTATATAAATCATCCAATGTAAATTATGCCTTCACCCGACCCCGCCCCTAAAACCTACCCACACTGTGACGTGGGCAAATCAGGTAACGCGGTCAAAAACACCCCTTTGTTTATGGCCTTGCCACTGATCTGGTAAGTTAAAGGTTCTCTAAGCGATCCTGGGTGACGTCACTTCTTGTTGACGTTTAAAGTATTGTCAAACAAAACGGAGGCTAGCTAGACCCTCCCTCCTCCTCATCCGCGCACTAACCCCCCAAACGCTTCTTGTCGGTTATTGGCTGGAACAGTTTATGTTTCGTAGAGCGGGTCGCTACAGTTTGTTTTTGTAGTCGTTTGTGGAGCCTGGGGTGTGTGCAGAGACCGCTTTTTTTAGAGTGCGTTCAGGGGACATGCAGCCAGCGGATAGCAAGATTAAGAAGTAAATATACGTTCTTTGCGGATAGTGAGGAGATGTTTGCTGTATGTGACAAAAAATGTTTTGGCCTTAAAAACGCGTGAATCGCTTAGAGCACCTTTAACTCCTATTACTGTCCTGCAGAGACCTATATTTATTCTCAGCCGCTCCAGCAATGGACTCAACACAGAAAAGCTATCGGTATGAATTTTTGCCAATTACCAATTGTTCCAGCTATTGGTATCAGTGCAAAACCGATCAATCAGTCGACCTCTAATTGTCAGTTTATGTTAACTAACGAATTTGACTGTTGTTATCGCATTTCTGAGAGTGCACAGAGAATGTCTAATACGCCGATTTCACGCAACCGCCATTTTGAAATCGAAAGTGAGGCTCCGGTGGGAAGAACCCCGGAAGTAAAGATAAACACTAGGATAATACACTCAGCTGAAAATTGCATTTTAAAGTTCACTTATCTGTTCTAAAAATCCGTTCACAAATATGATGACGTCACATAATAGCAGAATGCTAGCGTGTTCCGGCCAACAACGGCCTAACCTGTAAGAAATCGAAAGGACATAATTACTCGTTCATTCGACTTTTGGACTATAATCTATATTGAACTTGGGGAATCAACAATAAATCTACGTTGATTCAACAAGCAGGAGAAAGAGATACATTTATCCGTCTAGCTCCATAGACTCCCATTCATTCTGCACTCGCCCGCGTTCACCTCCAGTGGAATTCTAATGGAACTGCAACCAAAGATAATACAATGGGGCTAATAGGAAGTGCCAAGGCTCTCCGTAGACGGGCTCAGTCTGGAGTGCACTTCTCATCTGTGTTGGGCTTGTTTACATCAAAGTGTAGGCTACATGCCTCTTTGACGCAGCATAAAGCAGTGTTGTACATTTTAACCAGTTGATGGACAAGTACTCTTAAAATGCATTCTAAAAAGCTGAACAATTCGTAATGAATAATTAATCACAATATTTTGAAGTGCCCATGATAACAATACCATGCATGTTCATTATCCATATCCTATTACAGTGTCTGCGCATCTAGCCTCAACAGATTAGAATGGTTTCTGATAGATCATGTGACACTGAAGACTGGAGTAATGGCTGCTGAAAATTCAGCTTTGCCACCTTACCACCATAAAAAAAGCCTTTTTGATCAAATAAATGCAGTCTTGGTGAGCATCAAATACTTTTTTTTCAAAACCATCTTACCATCCCCAAACTTTTGAACGGTAGTGTACTTATTTAAAAAGTAAGAATTATCTCTTTTAAACATGTTCATCAAGGCTGTTCTATTTATGTTACAGAAGTATTACTATAGAAAGCCCGTTGTTTCGGGACCTGATTATTACTAATTTCCAGTTCGCTGTATAACTTGATTTTTTTAAAACTGCTTCGTCTCTTTCCACACCCTCAAATATTATCTTTCATATTCCTCTCCATCAAATGCTCCATCAGAGCTCTCTCTAGTAATTAGCTTTGATAGTACGCACTTCCTCCTTATTAATCTGCTCCATTCTACTCCTTACGTCTTTTTAAGATCAATCGCTTCAAATACAGAGCAGGTTTGACTTTAGCTGTTGCATTGAGTCTGTGTTTTCATGTGGAATTAGGTTGACATGCTTTGCCTCACACGAAGGAGACACCTGCTAACATGCTGGACAGATGGTAATGTTACAGTAGTTGTGTGGTGTATATTTATCACAGCATTTGACTGGGCTGTCTGGGGCTTTCTGCGAAACCATCCCTTCTGTCCCTGAAGAACAAGAGATGCTGCCAGTAAAGTGTTGTAATTGTGTTTTGCTTTGGTGCACTGTGACGTATTCAACAGTGGGAAGACAAACACTAAGCTGGATTCTGATTGGATGGGAGACATCTGAGGTCACTCATTGTCTTTGCCAGGTTCTAAATGTAATGCTAACCCAAATACTAATGCCCTACACATTAAGCCTTGCTGCACACAGCAGCATGTGTGGTGTGTGTGTTTCTTTTTTGTCCTTCAACTGTAAACTAGCTTCCGTATGTTGAGTTTAGTGCTGGAAGTTGTACCCTGGTCTCTCTACACACCAATGAACATTGTAGCTCTCGGGATTTGTGTGTTGTTGTTGTTACGTGTGTGTATACACACACACACGCACACACACACACACACACACGCGCACGCTACCACACACGCACTCTATTACGCCTCCCCTAAGTGAATTCACACACCTCTTACTTCTAATGCAGTTTCACCGCAGGTATTAGGCTTGCTGCTAATACAACTATTTTAGATTTCTTCTTAGAATCACCTGAGCTGTGAGTAGCATGACTTATGATTCTCAAACCACAGGAATATTATGTCATGATGCTGACAGCACTGCAAGAACCGAATAACACGGTTTCTTCTTTTTTGTTCCTAAAGGTATTGTAGGTAGGATTTTTGTAAAAAACTTTTTCCCAAATTTGTTAACTTTCTGTATATATCAATGCATAATTAAAATTAAGTACTCTGATAAAAAGAGTATAAAAATCGAGTGACTCTAGACCGTTTAATCTGCACTAAACACAGCTCATTATTTCCATTCGGGACGAAACAACGGATTGGCTTAGGTGACTGTCACTCTCTCGCAACCATGGCAACCACCCTTTTGCCACACAGGACCTGACCAATTGCGCGTACCCGTTTGATTTGAGTAATTCAAGAGCACGGGCTTCAGTTTGGTTTGAAATGTGGTGGGGACAGAGACGCATTCGGAAGTGCATTTTCAAAAGTGCTGGGTACAAACCATAGTCTTTAAAAATTAAATTAAATAAAAATTATATTTCAAATGTTAGATTTAATTTTTGCGCAGGAAACTTTTGCCAAGCGTGTCAGAGGTTACGGGTAGAGGTCTACTCTGCTGCACTCGCGCGGGTCGCGACGCAAAACAGTGCGGCGCTGGACAAATTTTGAAAGGTCATTGCGGGAGCGGGCGGGATGATGAGGTGCACTTGCAAAGGTGCAGAACAGCCAAACCTACTACCACACAGATGCAAAATGTCTGCACCACATGACTCAGGTGGATTGTATAGTGCTACAGATATTAGTTCATTATTAAAGAAAGGAACATGCAAAACTACAAAACCAAACAAAGAAAAGTCTGAAATTTGGAAATGTTTTTTAGTAGCCTAGTAGGCAAATGCGACAGCAATGGAAATCATTTTCCTTTTGCGAGCTGTTAAATGCAGCAAAATACTCACGTAAGTCTGTAACTTCAGGTCTGAAGTGTCATGTGTGCACCGTTTTGAAGGCAAACTTCCCTGACGTTTACGGCAAGTCAGTCGAAAGTGTCAAGTGCACTAAAAGATGTAACAACAGAAAAATGTGCATTCCAGCTTCCAGCGTATCATCGGATAGGGCTTTCAGTATTTGCGGTTGGTCGCATACTGAAGCAGAGACGGATTAATCTAATAATCTAGTTACGGGTTCTAATCCGCCCTCGGTAGCTACAGTTTTTTTTCTCTCTCATCAAAACCGAATATGTTCATCATTGGTTACAGTCTATATCAAGCAGGAACACGTTCGTGGGCATTTTATTTTGTGATTTCACCGGAATGAATAGAGAGTCTCCACAACTGCGATAGATTGAGGAGCGCGAGTGAAGACTGCGCACGCCACAGAGAACAGTCCTCATGTGTAGTCCTCATCAGAGTCAACAATGCTTTCATCATGGAACTTACATGCAGAACACCATATATGTTATGAATCTTACACGAAATTCATCTTCATCACAGTGTAAATGATGGCAATGGAAAAACGTGTATCATGCAACCTGTTTTTAGCTTTGCCTTTTAGATAACTAGCTTGTTAGCGAATAATAAATATATATTTTAAACTTTACCAATATCAATATGCTAGCTTGATAGTGAGTACTAAAATACATCTTATTTGTTTATCTTCATAATGATAAAGTTCGATTTTTTTTTTTACATGTGATTCTGACATGATGTCACTACATGCATCAGCTCAGCGGTCGGAGTCGCCGTTCATGTGTTTTAGGGGCGTGGCTTTGAAGGAGCCCAGAAGGGAGGGGGTGGAGTGAATGGAAATAATGAGCTGTCTTTAAAACAGTCGTGACGTGAGAGGTCTACAGACACTCGATTTTTATACTTTCTTTTTCAGAGTACTTACATTTTAATTATGCATTGATATATACAGAAAGTTTTAACAAATTTGGAAAAAAGTTTTTTATAAAAATCCTACCTACAATACCTTTAATGGAGGAATATGCTTCTTAGAATATCAAGAATATTATATATAGCCTATTTATTTATATTTTAAATTGCTAATAAAAAAAAAAAAGATATCTTAGCAGAAAACACCTGCGGTAACTAAAACATTTTTAAAATACTTATGAAAAAATTAAGAATAAGGACAACTGATGTTTGATAAACAGCATAGCCTTATTGGTACAGAAACTCCTCAGTGTCGTCGCTCCTCCTTTTATGCTTCCGCTCCTCCGTGAGAGATACGAGACCGGTGCGGTGCGTTGCGCAGGTGTCGCTCATCAGTAATCACGCCAACGGCCTCGCGTCGTTCTCTCACGGCCCTCGGCCTCGTCCTGCTCACCACAAATACCAATTAAAAGAGATTTTTCATCTTCCCTATATTGTTCAGCACCAAAATGTGTTTGTTTTTGTTTCCTCAAACTATTTGTGGTGTAGTTCTGGTATGTACCAGCAGGGTTAACTGCTAACTAAGCTAACTGGTTCATGCTAACCTGTTAAACCTTGACCCCCTGTCACAGGATCCTGGCCCTGGATTGTGAATGTTTACATGGTGATTTTATTTTCAAAAAAATTACGGAATTGGACACTTAATTCTATATATCCACACTGCTTATGTGTTAATATATTAGGCTAACTTTTGGCCAATTTGATCCTGCTCTCGGGGAACATGCACTGTCAGAAAACACACAAAATTAGATGTGTACATGTACAACAGATCGTCACTGGGGCAGTACCCTTAAAGAGACATCTTTGTATTTTATCTACGTTTAAAGGTACATATCAGTTCCTAATATCTAACCTATGGTACTGTTGAACCTTTTAGGGGTAGTTCAGGTATATAAAGTAGTACTGTACTGCCCCAGTGATGGCCAATTGTTCTCCTAAAGGTAAAGTTTTTGCATTTACTTTGTTAAATGCATTGCAGTCTTCCCAATCTCACTTTTGATTTGATTCAACAGAAATCAGCGGTTTCCCACCAAATCAGGTTTGTATAGACCTAGCTTTGATTTAAAGTAGTGTATTTTACCTGCTTATTCTGCTATATTGTGTATTTTTTTTGCCTCTGTTCTTGTTTCTTTAGCCCATGCTGTCTGTGCTGTTGGCTTCCTCTGGCACTTCAGTTCATTAGTATGGAAATACCCTCCCGCAGATTTGACACAGCAGGCTCTTATCTCTACTCTCTGTCATCACACAGAAACAAATCTGTTCATACTGAGCGTTTAAGAAGTGTAATTTCAGTGCCACTGCAAAAAAAATGTGTTGTTTCCAAACAAGGTTCCCTTTCAGAAAGCCCTTTTCCCCCCACAAGTTATGAATTGAATGTGTGTGAGTGATTTATCTTCTGTGTGTCGGACAGGTCTGTTGGTGGGTGTTATTTTGCGGTATGGCATTCCCTCTACCAGCTACCATAATAAAACTCCTCCGAGTTGCACCCTGAAGGAAGGTCCTGTCAGCACGGTGCTCCTCAACGTTAGCGGAAAGTTCTTTGAGTACACGCTCAAGGGGGAGATCAACCTTAGAGAAATCCACAGTGTGGAGCAGAATGACATGTTGCGCAAGGTACATCAGCAACAATATACACACACGCCTATTAAAACACTGCAACAGAGGCTTGTCATAGAATGAAATTTCATTTTGAAGTTTAATTTCTGTCTCCTGTTCAGCAGTGTTAAACAATCAAAATAGTTTTTGAAAATTGAAATAAAGCTGAATTAATAAAATATAAAGATTAGATTAAATTTTTTTAAAAATTTAATCTGAAAATTATTGCTTTTGTAACTAACTGAAATATAATAAGTTGAAGTACTAAAATAATATAAAATAAATGGAAGCTAAATAGAAATATTTAAAAAGCCAAATGACTAAAACTTAAACTAAAATTTAAATGAGAACTGAAAAAGTAACCATAAAAAGCTGAATCAAAATATTAAAAAATTCTTCAGAGGCATGTGTTTTTAAAATTAAATGAATTTTAATTATAAACACCCCCTGCCACAGATCTGATTTATGAGCAAACTCAGCTCATAAATAAAAATAGTAAATTATTCATTTGAAAGCATACCATTATGACAGAAACTAAAAAACGACACGCCCCAACAATGTTTCATCTCAACTTCCTGTTTCGATAGAAAATACATCAACACAAGATTGGCAATTGCAATGTCAAGTGATTTATGAGATCTTCTTACAAGATTAATAATATTTACTTTAAACATGTTTATTATATTTTAAATGTTTATTATACATTTGTTTGCAACAATTACATTTATTTTGTTGCAGGTGACCTTTGACCCAGAGGTGTTCTTCAACATTCTGCTTCCTCCCATCATATTCCATGCTGGATATAGCCTTAAAAAGGTATGAGTGATATTGTGAGCAGGGTGTTTACCTTTATTTGTTTTAGCTTTCATTTTTCTTGATTAGAAGAGCATTCATCGATTAAGGTGCTGCTTTACCTCTTTACATTATGAAATTTTAAGATATGATCTATTCTAAGGCAACCTCATCTCTGTTCCCTTTCTGTTTTGACTCAGTGGAAGGTTAACCACACAAGAGAAGTGCGAAACAGACTAGATGCTAAAGATCATGAGTTACTAGGCTGGTCAAACTTCTCTTATATTACACTGGCACCTGTTAAATTGTGTTATGCTTTACAGTTAATGTGTATTTAACATGGAAAAGCAGATTGTGACCTTTGTATAATTTGTAAAGCCAGGTTTGGTGGCCTTTAAGAAGCTTTTTGAGAGGAAACAGTATTGGCACAAATACCTACACACAGAAGTGGTGTACAGAGGCATTGCGTATTATTCTGCTTAATGTTTTTACACTTTCTGGAATACTTTAGGCATAGTTAATCCAAGAAGACATATTTTAACGTTTATTTGGCTGGGTGTTTGACTCCTAAGTACATAGCAGTTTGACGTATTGAACACCGTACTTCTATTCTTTATTGTTTTAATTTGTGTCAAATTAACTAGTGTCTGCTCTGACTTTCCATGTAATAAGGGCTCTTAGTCAAAGACATCCATAAAGTATACTCTACTAAGGCTGATAATCACGATTGTTTTGCTAAAAATGGCATTCATGATTATTAATCACAATTGTTCTCATTTGAGAAATTACATTTCATGAGAATTATTGCACTTTCACATAAGCACAAATCAAGAGAACGTCAACTCATACGCAGGGTTTATTTTACCTCATAGAGTTTCCTGATTTATTGTATTTATGATATATATATAAAACACTCTCATAAAAACTGTTAACATAAGCTTCTCACAAAAGCTAAAACAGTGAAAATTCCTAATATTAAATCCAATCATTCCAAATATGTTAACGTTTTGCTTTGTGTTGTGTGCAACAGATTTGCCATATTAACTTAATTTATTATGCAACAACAATTGCAAAACAAAATAAATTGAGATTGAATATCAGAATATCACAATGGAGATCAATAAACTTTTTTTCTGTATCATATATCAGCAAAATTGTGACGATTCTGTTGAATGAATCGAGAGAGGCATACATTTTTACATGCACATTCATCTGATAAACACTGCAGTAAAATGATAATCATGTTTCTAAAATTCTGGATGCCAGATAGTATTGTGATATTTTCGATTGTGCTGAGTGAGCAGTGAGGCCCTGAGGAAGTGAGAGGAATGTGCTTCTGCCAGCTGTGTGTTTTTGAGACAGAAGCACAAGGCTACATTGTTTCCTCTCTTTGTAAAACACTTGACTTTTTTGATGAGTCTTACAGAATGGAGGAAACATAAGCAGCTCACAGATTGTATGAATCTGCTAGTAATTGAAATGATGTTTAGCAACACCAAATTTTTACACTGAGCATTTCTCTTGGTGTTAACAGGTCTTAGGGAAACTTCATCCAAAACAAAAAAATGACTTCCCCCTCATGATGTTCCAAACCTGTGACTGACTTTCTTCTGTTGAACATAAAAGAAGATATTCAAAAAAACATGCTTCAAAGTACTTTTGTGTTTCGCAAACGAATGACAGTCACACAGACTTGTTAATGATGACAGATTAAAAAAAATGTTTTGGTGAACTATCCCTTTTAACCACAAAATCTGCTCCTACAGAAAACACCTCTTTTCAATGTCTACTGAATAGATGTCAACTAAAATACGCAACTGGTGGGCTTGCATTAGATTTAAGACCATCTACTCTGTAAAAGTGTTTGTTCTCTGATCCTCTTCTTTACCTTTCTTAGTTTCATTCAGCTCACAGTACTGATTTACTCTCTCGCTATGATGATGGTTTCTTTTCCTGTCAAGAACTGTTATAAATTCTTTCATGAATGATTCATATTTGCTCTCCCAAGCTGTTTGTTTTCATTAGTTTAGCTGACTGCAATTTAGTTTGGTAACATGGGTTCATTGTAAACCAACTGGTTTATCTGTATTTGCATCTCAGTGATTGCTATCAGTAGCCATCTACTCACTGCACTGTCACAGAAAGAAGCAGCCTTTTGACAGGGAGAGAGAGGTTTAACATCAAATGATCTTGTGCTGCGCTTTGTAGCAACAGAGTGACTCATCATCATGTGACTGATACTCACACAGGAAACAAATCTGCTCTGTATAAAAATAGAAGAATAAGATCGATCTGTCTGTCTGTCAAGACCAATTTTATTGATCAGAAGTGATTGTCGGTTACACTTTATTTTACAATATGTGTACCCACCAAAAAATACTGATAATATTAGGTAACTACATGGATTAAGATTAGGTTTAGGGATTGGTTCAGGGTTAATAACTAGTTATAACCCAGTTATTGTAATTGCTATAATAAGTACATATTACTTTTACATGGATGGGAAACTAGCCTGGCTAGCGTCAGGGAACCACATGTTCATTTTCTCGTATTTGAGCCGTGGTTTACGAATGCCCAGAGCCATTTATTGGGTGCTATGAATGCCTATCAAATGCGCCTGTACGTAGCTCATAGCCAATCGTTTCAATTATACCAGATGATGTATGTAGAGTGACAGAAATTAGACGAGGAAGAAGACAATGGGTCAGAGATTTATGTGTACACGATGGCGTTCAGCGACTATTGCCCTTTGTGCAAGACAAACATGAGGGTAGAAGGTATAAACAAACTGCTTCGGTGTGTCGCATAGACGTCGTCATCGTCTTGCTGCTCCCTCCCCGTTCTGTGATTGGTCCCCTCGCTGAGGCGAAAATCTGGTCCATGGGATCCAAGCTGCCTAGCAGCATGAATTAAATCGAGCTGCGCGCAAGGCAGCATGGGGAAACCCAGGCTAATGGGTAACAGAACTTTTTAAAATAAATTGCTAATGAAGTGACGGTAAACATTTATGCAAAAGATTTCTATTTTATATAAATGCTGTTCTTTAGAACTTTCTATTAATCAATAAATTGTATTACAGTTTCCACAATTTTAAGCAGGACAACTGTTTTCAACATTGATAAGAAATGTTTCTCGAGCACCAAATCATGTGACAATGAAGACTGGAGTATTGGCTGCTGAAAATGCAGCTTTTCCATCAGCAATGAAATATATAAAAAAACGACAATGGAAAACAGTTATATTAAACTGTAATAATACTTAAACAATATTGCTGATTTTACTGTGTTCAAATAAATGCAGCCTTGGTGATATATAATATGATATTTATTATATGAATTACATACAACATATGTTGAACTGTTTTCTCAGGGCAAGGATATGTTTCACACCATTTTTCTGGGTTTGACGTGATCTTCTTTGTTCCTCCAGAGACACTTCTTCAGAAACCTAGGATCCATTATAACCTATGCTTTCCTAGGTACTGCCATTTCCTGTTTTGTCATTGGGTAAGTCACTAATGTTCATAGTATTCCCACTGACCATGGTATTGTTTACAGACAGACAGCTGGAGCAGCTAAGACATGCCTCAGAATCTTTCATTTTACAGATCTAACTGAACTAGACTAAGGAGTGTTGTCTACTTTTGACGACTTGTTACAATAGTTGGATGATTTAAGTGAATAAAAAAAAACACAGAAGTTGATAATTGCCAGTTATAGCATGTAAATATAACACTATAAAAATAATCTATCTTTTATAGATTCATATAAATTTCAACGTAAATTCTTAAGTTTGTGCGCTAACCAATAAACCAGGTTCAGGCATGTAATGGAATCTGTCGCAGCAGTAATCCGTCACTATCAGATGCATTTCTTCATTTGCTGCCAATTGAGCTCCATCTTGCGTTTAATAGCTTAAGTACACATTTTGTCCTGCCATTCTGAATGCCACTGAGGTTTTCTCAGTGTTAAATGTCAGTGTCAAAAAAGATGTTCAAAATATAGTTTGATATGTAGTTAGATATCTGTGCATTACATGCATATAGAACATTTCCATTCTGTTGAAATAATATGGTTAGTATTGCAGGATGCTATTCTAAACATTCTTTATTTGTTTATTTATTGAAAGAAACCTCATGTATGGTGTGGTGAAACTGATGCATTTTTTCGGTCAACTGAATGACAAGTTCTACTACACAGACTGCCTGTTCTTCGGTGCCATTATATCTGCCACAGATCCAGGTAATGTCATCTCTCTCTGTCCATTTTAATTTCTCAGTCTCTTTGTTCTCTTTCCTAATAATATAAACTTGCTGTTGTTGTTAAATGTTGAAATTTAGCTCTCTTAAATGAACTGCTAACATTTGTTTTGATCAATTTGACCTGTTAGTGGAGCCATTTCAGGGTTTTTATACTTAATGTTGCTGATTTTTGTTGTTTTAGTCACAGTGCTTGCGATCTTTAATGAGCTTCATGCTGATGGTGATCTCTATGCACTGCTGTTTGGAGAGAGCGTTATGAACGACGCAGTCTCCATAGTCCTTTCATCGTAAGTCCCCCTTCAAACAGAATCACTTTCTTGTTCCCTTTCTGTTGCTACAACAAAAAGGGGTAAAATCACGTGTTTTGCCTGCGACAGTTGGCGGGACTTCCCAGGCTGCCAGCACAGAGAGTGTCCTGGGGACATTTTTCACTGTAGTGTTAAATAGTAAAAACTAATGATGCTGCAACTCATGATGCTACAAAATAGTGGTATTTCAGGATGGCGCTCTGGCTCCCTCTTTTGGACAGAGATTTTTAGCTAGAGATAAAGCACCTTATTTGTCCCTGTAGTCAGAATATCACAGCAGTACTGTGTTGTATTTCGACTTTGCTGGAAAAAAGGGCATGCATATAAAATAATTTTAAAGTTAAATGACATTGGGTTCACATTATGCGTCAGGTCAGGTCAAATAATGATTTTATATGTAATCTTAAAGGGATACTGCACTTTTTTTGGAAATAGGCTAATTTTACAACTCCCCCAGAGTTAAACAGTTGGGTTTTACCGTTTTCGAATCCATTCAGCCGATTTTCTGATATTTAGAAGAATATCAGTAACCAGACAATTTCTGGTCTCATTGACTTCCATAGTAGGAAAAAATATATCCTATGGAAGTCAATGAGACCAGAAACTGTCTGCTTACTGATATTCTTCTAAATATCAGAAAATCGGCTGAATGGATTCGAAAACGGTAAAACCCAACTGTTTAACTCTGAGGGAGTTGTAAAATTAGCCTATTTCCAAAAAAAGTGGAGTATCCCTTTAAAAATGTCCTTTTTCATTGGCTGCATTGGTCATAGATCAGCACAGTTAGTTAATTTGGATTGTTTTGTCTTTGATATGAAGGTCAATTGTGGCGTATCAGCCGGCAGGAGCCAACACACACACATTTGATGCCTCAGCCTTCTTCAAATCGGTGGGCGTCTTCTTGGGCATCTTCAGTGGCTCTTTCGCCATGGGTGCAGTCACTGGGGTAGTCACTGCCCTCATATCCTTTTGGATGTTGTCATGAATTATATTTCTAAATACATCTAGGTTTATGTGAATGAGTTACATTCATGCCCTTTGACTGCATTGTGATTGTTTATTCTTTTATTCATTTGCAAAATTAGAAACAGAGTTACAGTATCCTCTAAACAGGATTACTAAATACAGTTTGAATACACATCGTTCAAAAGTTTGGGGGTCAGTAAGTTAAAAAACCAGCTAGGATGCATTAAATTGATCAAAAGTTACTGTCAAGACATTCAAAATGTTACTCCAAATACATTTTTATATATAATCTTGAAATGACCTTATCACTGTTTCAATAAAAATATTAAGTCGCAAAACCATTTTCAACATTGATGCTAATAAGAAATGTTTCTTGAGCACCAAATCAGCATATTAGAATGATATCTGATGGATCATGTGACACTGAAGACTGGAGTAATAATGCTGAATATACAGGTTTAATCACAGGACTAATTTACATTTTAAAATGTGCTTAATTTATTTTAAAATGTAATAATACTTCACAATATTAGTTTTTAGGTTATGGTTTTGATCAAATAAATGTAGCCTTGATGAGCATAAGATACTTTTATTTCAAAAACATCAAACCCCTTAAACTTTTTAATGTATGTTTTTATACACCGATTATTTTTATACACTCTTTTTTGCACTGATTAGCTAATCGGATATGTGGTTTAAATTCTTAACTTTGCCCACGTGACTAAATTCACCAAGCTGCACTGTTTCCCTCTACTGGAGACGGCTCTGTTCTTCCTCATGTCTTGGAGTACTTTTCTCCTGGCTGAAGCATGTGGATTCACAGGTGGGTGTTAATGTGTGTGGGTAATGAAAGCATAGTGGTTAATCCGCTTGGTAACTCATCAAACTGTATTATATATGCAACCCCAAAATTAATGTTTACTGTTGTTAAACATAAACTGGAATAATAGTGTCATAATCTGGTGTTTAAAAGATAATTTGTTGGTTGTGGTTAAAATCATGTTTTTAATGTTATTTATATGTCTATGTGGTGTTTTTGACAAACCATGTACAAATTCATAAGTCAATACCATTGCAGAGCATTTTCTCCTTAAAACTGCAGTGAACCAAAGACAATCTCAGAATCGCGGTCACAAACTACCTTGTAAGCAATCACGTCAATGTGTGATCATCAACCATTGACCATCAACGAGTGAATCTCTGAGCTGGTGTGAGTGAGTGGAGGCGGGGCTAATTTGCATGATGCAAAGGGTGAGGCAAGGGTGTAGAGTTACATTCAAGCTATTGAATGGCATGAAGACTTTTTTTTCAAGGAAAGAACGTTTAAATATGTAGTTTTGGTGACCAAAGATGAGTTTTAATGGATACAATTGTTGACTACAGAGGGACTTTAAATTTTAATGTGCTTTATTAGCATGAAAATATTTAACATTCATAGTCGGAGCCGATAGCCTTGTGTGCAGCGCTCCGACATGTTGTGCTTCTAGTACCTGCTTGTGGTCCTTTCCCGATCCCACGCCCTCTGTCTCCATTTCGCTTTGTCAAAAACAGCAAAAATTAATCTTTAAAAAGCAAACGAAATACAAATACAAGTGAAATAAAATCCAAAGACTCTTTGTTGCTGTAAATGGGAGGCTAATATTGTTGAACTTTAACATCCTTGATGTGTAAATGTGTGCAGTCATTTGCACTTGTCATATGATTGTTTTATTGGTCACCTCCAGCCTGGATTGAAATCACATCCTACTTGGAACCAAAAAGCCACATATATGCTGATTTCCTTTACTATTTCAGGTGTTGTCGCTGTGCTGTTTTGTGGAATCACACAGGCTCACTATACCTACAACAATCTCTCAGAGGAGTCGACCAAACGTACTAAACAGGTAAAATATTTTTGCTCTAGTCAGGGGAAAATACATGAAAATTCTGGTTTTCTGCTGTTAGAGCAGCTGGTATAAAACTAGAGTGATATGAACTGTGGCAAAGTTGAAAAAATAAGTTATGTAGGAATTTTTTTGGGGATGGGAGCCCTGCGTGTTCTACTTCAAAAGATGCTTTGATATACAATGGGGTCGGTAAGTCGAGGGATAGTGCTAAATGAATTCCCAGCACCCCCGTGGTGTCGTCAGAGCGGTGCAATGTGATAAAGCGAGGTGGGGTGCATGCAGTAATTACGACACTCCTATGGTACTGGATTTCTCTCCAGGGGGACAGACTTCCTTTTATCAAAGCTCCAGTCTGTGGGAAGAAGTTTTAGACTAGAGTCACAAAATTGTAAGATAGCGGCATCAGCTTTATAGCTAACATATATAAAAGCCATTGAGGAGGAGTATGCAATTCTAGTTCAGTTAGGACTTGATTTTAAAAACATGCCATTTCGTTGAACAACTGTGCGATTGAAAGGTGCAGACGACTTCATGTGTGGTGTGTTTTTTTGTTTGTTTTGCCTTTGCAGTTGTTTGAGGTGCTGCACTTCCTGGCAGAGAACTTCATCTTCTCGTACATGGGCTTGGCACTCTTCACCTTCCAGAATCACGTCTTCAGCCCCATTTTCATTGTTGGAGCTTTGTATCCTTTGGGCTGTTTACACCTGGTCACGTCATGTGTTTTTACTGATCAGCTAGCTATCTGATTTGTTAAAACTGTTGCAGTTACACTTGGCCACATAAATGTGTCTTCACAAAACGAATATAAATTAGATCTCTATTTGCTATATGCAAATTTGGAGTTCACATCAATGAAAGAAACCGATATGAGCTGCGTTTTATTTATCGTCAGCTTTTTTCAAGATCTAAAGCGGTCTTTGGAGAGAGAGGCATCAGCACTGGTAAGATAATTTAATGAAGAATGTGCAATGAACGTGGCAGTTTCGGCTTGCTGAAGAGATGCTCAGCTACTCCTCTGTGGCGGGCCATATATGTGGCAAAGTAGCACTATCATATCTGACTACCGGAAGCTGGTATAAGATGTTCTCACATGTTTACTTTTTACCATTTTGGGAGGAGTAAAAATAACATATGTGGCTTCAACAACCAGATGCATTCCAGTTTCGTTTGGAGCTTGTTAACTTCTAGAATTCACCTCAGTCAGATAATGAACAATTTTGAGAGTTTGACAGCACGTTACAGACGATTTCCCTGTGAACCAAACCATTTTAAAGACTCGAGAACATCTGGGAAAATTCAAGGCTGTTTAATCACCTCTTTTATTTATGTGATTTATGACCACTAGGAGGCATTGTGTACAGGTTTTTAAAGAGATAGCTAGTTAGGGCACCGATGGTGTAGTGAGGACCCGATTGGAATTGCTCCGTTTATTACTTTTTTTAGGAATCTCTGTAATAATGTCACCATGGTTGGCAAGCTCCAAAAGGACAGAAAGCACCTAAAGGTTGTTTATGTGACTCTATTGTTCATATAATCTTGAATCTGGACAACATGCCAGTTTACATAATTGATCTTTAGCATTATCTGTGTTTTAAAACTTTTAATCAACAATTTAAAGTATCATTCTACAAATCTGTTAAAAAGTTTGAAGTTTTAATATTTCTGAGAAAGTCTCTTATGTTCACCAGTGCTGCATTTATTTGACACACAAGTTTTTTTTTTTCATTTTGTTTTCCAGAATTCTTAGATGAATAGAAATTCAAAAGAACAGCATTTATTTGAAATTGAAAACTTCTGTAACAATGTAAAATTGGTTATTTAATGTATGCTTGCTGAATAAAAGTATTAATTTCTTACTTTTGGATGGTAGTATGTCTAAATTTCCTTTAAAATGTAATTTGTGCGAAAAGACATTTCCTTAACATTTGGACTACCAGATAGCCATCTTTATCGGCCGGGCTTTGAACATCTACCCCCTGTCTTTCCTGATTAACCTAGGCCGAAGACACAAAGTCCGTGGAAACTTTCAGCACATGATGATGTTTGCAGGTATGATGACATCTGGCTTAATTCCTCTACTCTGATGCTTGCATAACAGTGAAGATAAGACAACTTTTTTAATTAATACAACCAAGTAGAATATAAATCAATGGAATCAGTGTTCTAGTATCCTTTAGTGTCAGACTCTTTGATGTGAACTCTCGGTAGGTTTCAGCACCCTGCTGAAGGTTATCGAGATCTAAATTAAGAGTGAAATGAGCCATCAGAATCAGAACATCTCTAATAACGGCTCTTGATGTGGAGCAGCTCCCTCCAGATCAGCAACACCACCCAGCTAAAAGGGCAGCAAAGTGCAGTACCCTTAAAACATCTGATCGAGTGTGATGGCTCTGTTTGCCTAAGTTCACTAACAATCTATTTGTAGCAGCGCTGTCATTCTTACTAAAATCTATTGTGACTGCTGTGTGTGTGTGTTTCTACTCTGCAGGGCTGCGAGGGGCAATGGCGTTCGCTCTGGCGATCCGCGACACCGCCACATACGCTCGACAGATGATGTTCACCACGACCCTGCTCATTGTGTTCTTCACAGTTTGGGTGTTTGGCGGAGGCACCACACCAATGCTGTCCTGGCTACATATCAGGTCAGAGTTCACGAGACCTTAATCATTGCATTATTTGACCCTTTTGTTTAGAGTGAGATGGATTCAGGTGCATTTTTCATGCATTGAAGTTTTATTTGTTCGTAGGAACATTTTAGGAATTTTTTAGTGTTTACAAATAGGATGGTAAAGCCCCTAGAGCATCATGTAGACTTTGGGTGGGCTCTTTTGACCTGGACCGGTAAGCTACCACATAGAAATGTACTAACAATACCATATAAACAGCATTGCAACATCCCAGAAATCACATTGAACAGCCAGGTGTCCAGTTTTAAATGCAAAAACAACACTTAGGGGCTGTTATACGACAACGTTTTCAACTGAAAACGGAAAAACTTTTATGCGTTTTTGCCGTTCATTAACACGACGACGTGTTTGTGGGCCTGAAGACACAAGCTTTTGAAAACTGGTTCCAAAGTGCAAGGTTTTGAAAACGATACCTTTACCATTTCCATGTAAACTACAAAAACGCGAATTTGTGAAAAACGGTGACGTCATGCGCATTCGTTTCTTGACAAAGTGATATTGCCAACTACTGGCCTGGCATGCATAATGCAGCCTTTTTAGTAATTTCCGCAGATCCGTGTGAACAGGGATCGTTTTGACAACGTTGTCATCTGTTTTTAGTACATTGTTGTTGGTAAACATACCCTTGGACTATGTAAAATGAAATTTTTCAAATAGTACGGTGGATAGGCTTGGATAACATTGAGAAAAGACTTACACAGACTGCCCAGCAGATGGCAGAAAAGCTCACCACAAACATGTTTATTAATTTTATTAATCAAGCAGATTTTGTCAAAACAGGTCACATGATTTTCCTTCCTTTCCTTGATTTTCCTTCCTCTCATGATAATTTTGGGGTGTGGTATAGAGGGTATAACAGGCATCATTGAGACTGTGGCTAGTTTCACACTGTGTTTGTCAACTGTGCAGTCTTCCGTTTTGGTTTGTTCTGAGGTGAAATTGAAAATGAACCAGAGTTCTGGACCCAAGCAGATGGAGTTGTTTGTCTGGCTGGTACGGCGCCATTAATAAGTGCTGCTAGTTTGTCAGAATAAAGAGGATTATTGAGGACCAGTGCTGATGGCAGCTGATGTAGAATGGGATTGATAAGCTCACATTATTATCTGCAGAACTGCTGTGCACTCATTGAGTCGCAGATATGTGTAGGATGGACATGGCGAGGTGAATCTAAGCTGCGTTAATAAGAGTATTTCCGTAAACGAGTTGCTTTTGTCCTTTAATGCCAACAAATCAGGGCGATACGGGTTTAAATTCTTTTCAAACACCAACTAAATGGCTTTGCGTAATTGAGAGCTAATGCATTGGAATTAAGACCGGACAGGAGTAAGAATAGGCTCATAACTGTAATTGTCTTGAGTCTCCCGCTGCTACATAACACTCTTAATGGAGGCTTTTTTGTTTAGCTTGCACTGCATCCCATGGAACATGATCACAATGCACTGATGCTGTTTCAGAGATTTTTGCATGTCCAGTGAATATTTAGCAACCATAACTATAACAGATGTCAAATGCATTAGGATGCTTTCATAGGATATTTCAGCCTAATATTCAAATTCTGTCATTACCCTCATGTTGCTTGAACATTGAATGGTTGTTTTTCTTGCATTGGAACCAGTGTTGTTAACTAAACTTTTCGGTCATTTAAACAAAGCTGAATTAACTAAAGCTACACACACTGGCCACTTTATTAGGTACACCTCTTCAACTGCTCGTTAATGCAAATATCTAATCAGCCAATCACATGGCAGCAGCTCATTACGATCTGCTGAAGTTCAAACAGTGCATCAGAATGGGAAAGAAAGGTGAGTTTGAACGTGGCAGGGTTCGAACGTGGCAACCATCTCTAGGGTTTGCGAACATGGTAAATGAGGAGAACCGACACACCTAAAGGCTTTTTATTTGTTGCAACAAGTATAGATTTTGTATTAACACAGAGCTGGTACTGTACCAAAGGTAAAATTTAGCCAATCCTAAAAGTAGAAGTTGTATAAACAAATCATGCATTGTAAACCGTTCATGTTTGGTCTGCTGAAGTCGTCAATACCACTAATACCAATGCTAATACAAATCATAACATTAGCATAAAGATTGTATTGTCCATCTGTGTGCATCCACTGGTCCAGTGTGTTTATCTTGGTGAAAGGCCAGCGTAGCTCTGTCCTCGTGCAGGGTACCCGCGGGTCTTAAAAGCCTTGAAAAAGTCTTGAATTTGATCATCTCAAATTAAGGCCTTAAAAGCCTTGAATTTAGTATACAAAGTCTTGGATTTTGTTACAAAGGTCTTGTATTTTTTTTGCCTTTGCTAGGATTAAGTTCATACCGTAACAAAATTAACTGTTACTAATGTAGGCCAATTCAAAATGTATGCACGCAGCATTGAGTCAAAGAACGTAGTGCACCTCGCGCTCCACGTCATAGCAGAAAAAGCGATCGCATGCGCACCCGTTACTATGGTTACTAGGCAAGTGAGGTACAGAACAAGATAGTACCTAGCCTAGTTTAATCCGGTGTGGCCACAAATGACAAAATTTAAACTCCAAATAAGAGCTTTTCTGTTAAAAGAACATATTTTCTACCCGGTCTTTTCAATAGTATCTGGCAACCATGCGCGCGCTCTCTCTCTCTCTACACTGCTGAAGAAGCACCGATGATCTGAAAACACAGACAAGCTGGAGTTCAGCGATCTTTATTTAAGATTTTCTACTTAAATTAAAGTGTCATTCAGTTGGTCTGTGTTCTGTCACGAGCCGCTTGCGCTGTTTGTACGACTAAATCTGCGATCAAAATGCAGGCTGATATCCGTGTTCATACGAGCAAGAATCAGAATGCAATGTTTCCCGAATATCCACACGATTTCAAATGTGACATTGATTTTATACAACAGTAAAAAAGAAAAGAAAAAAGGGTAACATTAAATCATGTACTACATTTAAAACAGCATTATCAGGCTTGCTCTATAACGAAATATGTGGCTTTGAACGAATCGTGAGATTCAATGAATGAATGACTCAAAGACTCACTCATAAAGATAGTGAGTTACCGCCACCTACTGGCGATTTTAATGTTTTTTAACATTGCATATTTAATGAACATTGTTTTATTTAAAGCATTTTTTTATTTTATTTTTTTAAGTTATTACAAAGGTAAAAAATGAAATGGAAAAATTGTCCAAATCTTGTCCCTTAATGGAAAAGGTGTGAGTGCAGTCTAAGTGGAAGAGAGGGGGTCCAGGGGGTACAGCACTCTAAAACACTGGAGAACCACTGAACTTAGGAAAAGGGATAGTTATGTAGAACTGCACAAATGCTACTGCTTAAGAGTGCTATGTCAATAATTTCTCATAAGCTTAATTGAATTGGCCTAGAGAGAATAATTATGACATTTTCTGATGTGCAAAAATGCAAAAACTTTTCGTCAACTACAACTATAAAAACAGGATGACTCAAATGTGATTAAGACCAATAAGCATTTTCATCTGAAGACTAAGACTAAATCAAAAATGGCTGCCAAAATTAACACTGGCCTACATACACGTGCGCGCTACAATGCTGTTGCGTATGTATTAAATATTAAGTAAATTTAATACATAATTTAATATAATTTAAGTAAAATGTTTTATTTAATTCAAGTAGCCTCCTTGTACATAATTATTTTCTAGGGTTTAAAATGTATACAGATTTGACATTTTCCCCTCATACTTCTGTCGGAATGGGTACGAAGTTGGCATTGAATTTCATTTGAAATGGTATTAAAAAGGTCTTAAAAAGCCTTGAATTTAAGTTGGAGGATCCTGGGGGTACCCTGTCGTGAGATTTCTACAATTTACTTTTCATAATGCTTGCAATCGGACTTACGAATTTTACCTTGTAGATGATGGTAAAATGGGTGAAAAAAATTCCATGTACTTACATTGAAGAAAGGACAGCCACATAGCAAGTAAGACCTTAGCCTTAGTTAGTGCATAGTCCTTACTCATCAATGTTGGATGTTTTTTGGTAAGGACTGCAGCATGCAAATGCACATGGACTGTATGCAAAGATATTGATAATTTCCTGTTTCTTTTTGAAGGGCTTTTCATTCCCCTCTGTGTGCATGCACCCTCTAAATAGAGTATTATATCTTTATTTAGTGTTACAGTACAGCTTTTTTTAAATTCATGAATTTTGGCAATTTAATGGGTGTAGCAAGTACTGCAAGAAGGTCTACGGTTTGAGGCCCAGCTGATTCCGGAGTCTTTTCTGTGTGGAGTTTGCATTTTCTCCCCGCGTCAGTGTGTTTTTCCTCCGGGTGCTCCGGTTTCCCCTTCACAGTCCAAAGACATGCAAGTTTGGTGGATTGGATAAGCCAAATTGGCCGTAGGAGTATGTGTGAGTGCTGGGTTGCGTCAGGAAGGGCATCCAACGTAAAACCTGTGCCAAATCCAATGTGTGTGTGCGGATAATTCTGATGAAGCAGACCCTGCAAATGAGTGGGACTAACGCCAGGAAAATATATATAGCCTAGGACAATAATCAGACAATACACCGCCAGATCAAGGAGACATTTGGCGTTTGTCTTATTTTACATTCTCAGTATTTATTGCACAGTAAGAGTAACAGTCCTCTGGACTCATGGTGCATTAGTGTATTAACCATAGTGATTTTTCTGCCAGCTGTGTTTCCTGAGCATTTAGGGATTCCACTGCTGGATTTTTGTTGTTCTACTTTTCAACTAAATTTGATGGTTGTAATTCTCTCTTTATCTCCAAAGGGTTTCCATTCCCACAAATGCACTACAATTGACCCCTGGACTAGCTCACGCTACATTTTTCCATGTTGAGTGAGGGCTACTCTAATACTCACACATACAGGCTATTCTTAACTCGACTGTGGTTGTCTCCTGCTTTGGGCGACTACAGGCTAATCAATGTGCAATTAAAATAAGCAATCAGATAACTTGTTGAAATAATTTTGCAAAGCTACTGTACTTAAGTGGGAATTGGAGAAGAGGCTCAGGTTTAGCTCAAAGAAACAGATGCGATGCCACTGCTTTTTTTTGCCACAACTGACCAGGTCACCTGAGATTAAAGAGAGGCTTTTTCATAGCTCCCTGTTGAAACTGGAATCGATGGTGTACTTTTAGGCATTTGTCAATGTGATGTCTGAGTGCTGGGGAAAGGGAAAAAAAAGATCAAAATGCAAAGCATGGCCACATTCACATTTAAGTGCTTTTTTTCATAAAGGTATTCAAGTGGTAATTGTATTACTTTATTATTGCTGTATTTTAATTATATTTAATTTAACATTTAATTTTGTTTAATTTTTATTTAATTTTTATAATAAAATGCCAGAGAAATGTACAGTATGTACAGTATTATGACACTTTTGAAATGACCTGACAGTGGTTGGAGGCTGTCTGTGTCTCAAGATTGAAGCCAAACGGCTCTCTTCTGCATTGGTTTAGACTTTCTTCCTCTGTGTTGGCCAGGTCTCCCTTTTCTAGAACAGTCCCGAGAGGTTCCACTTACTCTATAAACATTGAGCTCAGAGCACAGAGGGCCAATTCATAGAAGGAATGTGAAGCACCGAACACATTTTATGTATCGGAAAGGAAATGTCTGTCTTGCAGAAGAGTTTAAATAAATTCCGATCGACATAATTTGATTTCTTCTGTCTCAGTGTGCCCAAACAGACCATTTTACCATTATATCACTCTTTTGGGAATGTTAATTTCCTCAACAATTTTAACTGTTACTTTTTCCATGTGATGCCATATGTTCCAAGAAACACAACTAGCAATACATGGACCCAAAAACATACCATTTTCTAACGTTTCTGAGTAGAAGCTGTCAGGATGTTTGATGTTTGCAGGGCTGGTCTCAAGAGTTGTGTGTTGTGCTCAGGGTTGGAGAGTCTTCTGCTGCCGAGGAGGAGAGACTGCGTAGACTGCGGAGTTACATCAGGTGATGAGGGACTTTGCAGTCCTGTACAGGTTGTGGTGACCTTTTGACCTCACTTGGTAAACTGCACACTAAAAGCAGTCGTTTGTGTGGGTGTTTGAAACGGTAATGTCTGGGCTTCTGCTTTAATCAAACACTCACGTCTTGGTTGCTTAACACTCTATTGTACAGTGTCCCTGCGAAATCTGCTTTACTTCTGCTGTTCTGTTTTATAGTGATGCACTGAAATGAAGATTCCTGTCTAAAACCGACGAAGTGCTTAAAGTGCCCCATTATGCTTGTTCGGATATTACCTTTCATGTAGTGTCATATAGTTGTTTGTCCATGTTCTTCAAAGATCAAAGTGCACGATAAATGGAGAAATAGCCAATCATACACATTTTAAGCCTTTTTCAAGATTACGCATTTCAATTCATTGTAAAATTCCATCAGACTGAATTGAATAACCTTTACATATTATTCATATGAATTAAACATTTTAAACGAGTAAAAAAACTAGAGCTTAATAAAACATTTTGCAGAAATCTAAATGGAAGAACAAAACCATTTGGTTTGTGATTTGTATTCATAAATTATTATTATTATTTTACTCATTTAAAATTCTTAATTACACAGAATTTATTTATCGTAGGATATTTAGAACTTATCTTAATTACACAGAAATTAGCAAGACAAGCCAAGATAGTTTTTCTTTTGCTTTGTCAGTGTTTCTCTTTCGGTCGAAAACTGTCTGGTATCAGTTCTATTATCTGTAATAATAATCATCTTCTTTACTCCGTATAGTGTACACAACCCTTTTATAGGCACACTCAAATGTTTGTTCTTAGCGGTTAGTCTCCATGATATGCCAGTGCATTTCTTCCAGGGCTGTTTTTAAAACTGGTGGGAGTCACTTTGAAAGAATGTGTGTGTGTGTGCTGTCGCTCCCGTTTTCACATTGATTTCCATTGCTGAAGGAAATCTTTACACATAGCTGACTGGCAAAGACCCGACACTGGTTGAGTAATACCAAGGCATCAAAAGAAATGAGATTAGGCATTTGAAATTAATATGCTTCCACTTATACCTGCATTAAAATCAAACAATCTGCTGTCCTTGGCTTCAGTACATTTGCAACCGCACATAGGCAAACAGCGAGAGCTGTTCTGACCGTCTTACAGGAAGGATATGTTCAGCATCCTTTATTTAGCATGCTTATGTTTCCGCGCAGGCGTGTGCATACAGCATAGAATGTGGTTAGAGGCGGCACTTAGTACTCTCCCTCAACCTCCTTGTGAACCTTTAATGTAGCCCACCATCCAACTGCAGACCTAGCCATTACAGTAGCCTAATGTTTATACTGTTTTACATTCATTGACTTCCTATTTTGTTTTGACTCTTACTTTTCCTCCTCTGAATACCTACATTTTTATCCTTCCCCAAAGCAACTTGCGTGTGAGCAAATTAACCCAGAGGTGCAAGTCCTTTTTGGACAACTCTGAAAACCATCGGGAAGAAAAAACGGTGTTTTGTTTGACAGACAGTTCTCTTCCAGACGTGGTAGAAACAACAGCAGCTTGTTAAGACACCCAGTTTGTCGCAGATATGCGTCATTGGCTTTGGCAGAAGCATGTTAACTGTGTTTTCCCCTTTATTTTAATTAATGTCGGCCACATTTTGAGAAACAAAATATGCTTGTTGACTGTGAAAAGATAAGACATTCAGTAAACTACTTGTGAGAGCAAAGACAGCTAAGTCAGCTCTTTTTGTTTTCATTGGCGCTTGTCCTCATGGGTGGCACTAGAGGCTCAGAATGCTTGAGCATCTGCTAACCCTCAAGCTCTGTCTAACATCACAATGAAGTCTCTGTTGATGCTTGGGTTCAAAAGCCAGTATCCGCATTATATCCACTGCTTTAATTGAGAGGGAGAATGAAAGATGAGCCATAGGATCAAAGATCAGTAAATGTACTCAAAGGCCAAAGTGAAAGTTCACCTAGTGTGTCACTTATCTCAGCAGAATCTCACCCTCTGAGCTCTAAAGGTCTGCTGGGTTCTCCTCGTATTTCAGCCAGTCAAGCGAATGTCTGGCTGTTCACACAAGTTTGGTCTCCGCTACAGACAGAAGTCTGGTCAGGTTCGCTGCTTATTCTGGTCAGGAACCATCCACTAACAGAAAAAACTGACTGACACAGACCGCAAACAACCCACAGATGTTTATGGATGCGCTGATATTAAAATTCTGGCTGATAGTCAATAATTATTATCATGTTATAACCAATAACCATTCAATCAGTGTTATTTTAGTATCATTTATATATACTATTATAGTATTTCTTAATATTTTGAAGCTTTTATTTTTAATTTTTAGTAATTTAGTAATTTCTGTTTAACTTTAATTTATTTTTATTGAACTTTTAGTCATTTAAATACTTCAACTTAAATGAAAAGTAGAAATTATTTTTAACCAATGAAAGGTCGATATTAAAATTCTATACTTTGACTAAAAAAATACAAAAAAATAAATAAAAATTTTATGATTATATTTAACAGTGCTAGTAATTTAGTATTTCGATTAAGTGATAGCAAAGTAATCTAAATGTAAAGTGAAATGAGCGTGCACAATTTAATATATCGTGTGTATTGATACTGATAAACAAAAATATCTTTTTTTGATTATATTAAAAACTCTGTCTTAGAAGTTTTGGCCTGTGACCAACCGAAGAGAACAAATTAGTGGAATTGTCTGTAGACCATTTCTGTAACTACTTCCCAGTGTAAACCTTGCCTTGCTGCTGTAGGCGTGTTGTGTGAAATACACTGAACAAAATTATAAACGCAACATGGATTTTGGACGGATTATCTCGGCAAAGGAAAAGTTCTCACTAACACAGATTTAGACAGATTTGTGAACAATATTTGAGAGAAATAGAGCTTTTGTGCACATAGAAAAAGTCTTAGATCTTTGAGATCAAGTCTAATGAAAAATGGGGGCAAAAACAAAAGTGTTGCGTTTTATAATTTTGTTCAAGTCTAATGAAAAATGGGGGCAAAAACAAAAGTCTTGTTTACAATTTTGTTCTGTATAAGATCATGACATGATCAATATCTCTCTGCTTGAGTCCATTGCATCTTTCGTCTTTTCATCGTGCTGCTGCTCTTTGTGGGCTTTGCTGAAAGGTCACGGCACATATGTGGCTGCATTTTGCACTATGGGTTAAATGCTGTCACATGCGCACACACATACTGACATTCAGTTTCTGTATTTTTCAGAGTTGGAGTGGACCCTGATCAGGATCTTCAGCCTTGTGGGGACAGCTTCCAGGTCCTTCAGGGAGTAAGTCTCAAAATGTTTCTGTCCTCCTGCCAATGAAGCTTTTACCATCATTATGTTTTAAGTATTAAACTTTTGCAATGGACATGAGTGAAGCATTTGCTTTTTAAACCTTAACAGTCTTATAATGTTCCATAGACTTACATTTACACTGTAGGAAGATCTTGGCAACACCTTAAACCACCCAGAACACCCTAGTTTTATGGTTTTACACTGACAAATCTCACTTGCATTTCTTTTGGAAAATGAGAAACTCATTCTGAATTTCCGCCATTTACATCATACTGTTCCTTTTGTGCTTTCATGTGAAACCTCATATGTAGCTACCCCAAAACCACATGTAAATTCATTCAAAACGTGCAACGAGACTTATAAAGATAAATATTGTGGACCCCTTCAAAAGTGGCCATGCAAATTTGCAAACAACCTTGAAGCCTCTTAGCTGTTGCTACCCGTGTCGTGTTTGAAACCCAGGGCTATTTTTTAAGAAGTGCAAATTCATGTACCAATGTAGAGACACAAGTTGCTTTTTATATCATGTATTGTTTCTCAAATTAGAATGGCAAAGCTAATTAGGAGTGGACACCTTGGAAACTAATGACATTTCTCCTCTGTTCATCCTGGTTTAAACTGGTTCCATTATAGGACAATGACATAAATCAGATCAGTAGAAGCCAATCATCTTGGCTTCTGCAAAAGAACAAGGACACACTCATTTAGAAGATAACGCAGGCTGCACGCACTAGTAATATGAATACTGAGGATGTCAAAAAAACTGGTACTTGGTACAAAGTTGATGCTGAAATAATAAAGATAGCAATAGTAGAGTGTGAAGTGTCAGTAGTCAAAGAGTTCACATGCTCTTTGAAGAGTGCTTGTGCTTGCGACTGACTGTGCGTGGCCAAACACACTTGATAAACATAGTGGGATGGTAAATGTAAAACGGTAGAACTAACAATCTGGGCCAGATTTTCTGTAATTTTCTCACCCTCAAGTCATACTTAACCTGTATGACTTTCTTTACTCTGTGGAACATAAAAGACGAAGTTGAATTAAATGATGAGAGAAATTTAATAATTGGATGAACTATCCCTTTAAGACAAAAATAAGAAGTGTGTAGGAATGTTCCTTACAGGCTGCTTGTCATAAGAATAAAATAAATTAACTCGGGAGAGAACCTTTTTGTTTCCCACTATAAGTGATTTCTCGACATTACTGTCAGATAGTAAGCTGTTAAACAGATATGAGTGAGTTTCTGTATATTGCCTAAGCAGGATATGGTCAGTGGTTGAGTGAGAAACCATCATGTCTCTCTCTTTCTTTTTGACAAAACAAACATCTGAAGAATGTTGAGTTACAAGTATGCTAGATTAAAGAAGTAAGTTATAATAAAAGTAAGACATTTTCTACATAACTTGTACTGTAATGCTATAATGCTCAATATTTGAAACACCCCAGTAAATTAATTTAACGCCATTTGTAATGTAAAAAACGTGTGAGGCTATCCTTTCTTTAAGAAGTTTTATGAATGCCTTTATTTTATTTTCAGGACAACAATATATTGTATATATTAAAAAATAATATACAATATATAACTATGAATATAGAAAGCAAGAACATAATAAATAAGGATTTTATACTTAAGAATGTTTCAAACCCAGCCCCTGGTTTGTTTCAAAATCAAGATCTGTGCATGGAGTCTCGCAGAGTTAATAAAAATTAGATAATAATATTAATCAAACAACAGTGCTGAAAAGAGTAACTTACTGCTCTTAATGTTTGTCTTTATTCCTACATGCATGCCATTTATTGATTTGATTTGTTAATATTAAACTTTAAGCAAAGTAGTGTGGAGCTTATTAGTTAGTTTTTGCTAGGACATGAAAATTATGCAGATTTATTTGTACTGGGATCATCTATTGAATGTTTGGGTATCATGACAACCCTAATGAGCATGCGTTCTTTTCACTTTTGTGTATGTACACTTTCTGTCTTTGTCACACATCTTATCTTATTAACAGTGGTCCACCCTATAGTATTAACACTAAAGGAATACGGCAAGCTTAGGGTAGGTTGCAGTATATTGTTACTGTGAGCTTGTTTGTGAAAGCTGTAATCTCTTTAAGTGCAATGAAGCTAAAGTTGAAGCTGAACTCAAGAGATTAGGTGAACTTGGATAAACTTAAGTCTCGCCCTATTCATTGGCCAGGTTGAACAGGGCGAGACTTAAGATTTCACTACATTTACAGGGTCAATTGATGAATATGGAGTTATAATATAATATATTTATAATAATAGAATATAATATATTTTCACTTTCATTATTTTTGCCTTTTTTGTGGGCACAGAAAAAACACACAGCACTTTTAAGCCTGTATTACCTAAAAGGCAGACTGTTGAGCTCACATTTAAAGTGTCATCTTTCTAAACCTTGGATTTACTCCCAAATATCTTCAATATTTGAACAGCCTCTATTTCTACCTCGGACTTACTTTGCAGCAAAGATTGCTTTTTGTTGTAGGCTAAATAGACATCAGTTCAATGATGATGATGAAAGAATTAAAAAATAAATTAAATATATATATATATATACACTCTACCGGTCAAAAGTTTGGGGTCAATAATACGATTTTTTTTTTTTTGTTTAAAGAAATTAATACTTTTCTTCAGAAAGGAAGCATTAAATTGATCAAAAGTGACAGTAAAGACATTTATAATAATGTAAAATATTACTTTTTTAATTAAATGCTTTTCTCTTGAACTTTCAAAGAATCCTGAAAAATAATGAATTACGGTTTGCACAAAAATATGAAGCAGCACAATTGTTTTCAAATGATAACAATCATAAATGTTTCTTGAGCATCAAATAATCATAATTAGAATGATTTCTGAAGGATCATGTGACACTGGAGTAATGATGCTAAAAATCAGCTTTGATCACATGAATAAATTACAATTTACAATATATTCACATAAAAACAGCTGTTTTAAATTGTAATAATATTTCACAATATTACTGGGTTTGTTTTGTATATTTAATCAAATAAATGCAGCTTTGGTGAGCAGAAGAGACTTCTTTTACAAACATAAAAAATCTTACCGACCCCAAACTTTTGAACGGTAGTGTATATAAACCTATACACTGACTGTATATATATATATATATATATATATATATATATATATATATATATATATATATATATATATATATATATATAAAATATACTTCTAAAGTCATTTTTTTTAAACATCAAGTCTATTATTATTTTTGTTTAGTTTTTATTTCATTTTCTGAATTATCTTAATTTAGTGCTTCTCTGAATATTTACTTATGATATAGTATATTATAATAAACCCTTCCCTACATTATACAAATGAGAATTGCTTCCTTTTCTCCTCAGGATGGAACCCAGTCAGAAGGGCAGAGCAAGACCAAGCAGGAGAGCGCCTGGCTCTTTAGACTTTGGTATACTTTTGACCACAAGTATCCTTTCAGCATGCTATTCGCAACAACACACACTTACACACTTTTGTGGTCCTATCATTAAGAACTCAAGCACGGTTGAGCATTACTTCTTGCTTTCCCCGTTCTATTCTCTGCTCTTCCGTGAGCCTAGCCAGTGAGATTACTTTGGCTCCATGCAAATGACTTGCAAAAAAAACATGTGCTCCATAGACCGCAAACAAAAGAGACACTTAACGATGAAACTCACTAAAGTGGATCTGGATGAATATAAATGCAGAGTGAGGCAGATTCCAAGATTTCATAGGATAGCTGTTTTGATCAGAGATGGAGTTCCTCCGAGGCCTTAAATGAGCCTCTAAAGCCCCAAACCGACAGGCCTCAACCTCCTTTGTGCTACTCTCGCTCCAAAAAAAGCTCCAGGCTGAGCTCTGCACCTCAATATGAGCCACTGGAAATGTCATTATGTTCCTTTCTTTTTTTATTTTTTATGGAAAGTCAAATGAAATGACTGCATTTTCACTGCACTTTCAATTTTCACAAAGTCTTTCATTAGGGCCCGTCCACTGCAATTATTTTGTGCTGAGTGGTTTACTGTAGCTGTACCTTTTCAGTAAGATGGACGTGGGTGGTTAAAGGAGCAAAAATAGCAAAAGAAAAGGGTTTTATTTACATCACAGATGCTAGAAATAATGCAGCACACACATTTTCTCACTTCTCACTCAATCCGCTTCCTGCACAGCTGTGGCTAGCAGCTCCACATGTGGTGACTCACAGCTCCTCAGAGCATATGTCAGATGTTTATTAGGAGTCTTAGCTTGCGATTTTCTGTACTCCCACAGCCAAGCATTTGACCTTACGTGTGTGTGTTATTGTCACAACAAACTACCTAAAAACATTCGGTTCCTTTATCACAGGCTCTCGGGAGTGAAGTAAAGTGTTTATGTGTGCTTTCCAAAAGGCCGGTGTTATTGAATTGGCCAGCAGCCTCTTTTATTTCTCTGCGAGTACCAGACCCCGCTATTGGACATCCAACAGGGATATTTTTCAGTCTTTACCTTGCAACCCCTCTCTAGCCATGTAGGGAACATCCAGCCTCCCCTTCAAAGATTTTAAACACTTCCAAATCCATCACAGAGTGTTCTTGGTTTCAAGCCATCAACACTTTACCGCCGCCTTCTCTATTTTTATCCTCGTCTGTCAAAAAAAAGAAACCCAGTATTGCTGCCAAATGCATGCTAGCTGTCCTGCTTAGATCTGTGTGCACTAGAATCTGAGTGAACTATTTAAGGGGATGATGATTTGTTTACTCCATTATTTTGATGCTTAGACTCAATCATATCTGTTCTGAGATGAGTGCGCGCTGCTGCCATTGCTTAATATAAAAGCTTCTGTTATAAGCAATGCTATTTTTAAATTGGTTGGTTGTTTTGAAATGTTTGACTTGGACGAATGTCAGAATAAACAGTCTTGCAGTCATTATTTATTGCATGTATGAATTGACTATTATGAATTAACTATTAAGATAAGTAAATTATTTACTCGTCCTCATAAGGTTCAAACCCAGTGTGCAAACTTTTCTTTTTTCTTTTAAGGATCACAAAAAGATTGTCCAAGCTACTCTTTTGTGTACAATGAAAGCTAATAAAACGGACTCGGCAACCCATGACACGTGTGGAGGGATAATCACTAGAACGGGACAATAGCTAAAGCGATTTATGTAAATCAAGTCCCTCTAACTTGCATATGGATGTACATTTTGAGGTTATCATTCCTTGTCACACAACATTTTTATTAAGTTAGGTGCTATAAATACTGTGCTAGTATGCAAATCCTGCCGGTTTCATAAACCGCTAAGAGTTACAAGTCTTACTAGTTACTAGTCTTACAAGTTAGACATAAATTTTTATTTATTTAAGACAGTTCATAACTTTTTAAAATCAGAATTTAGTAGCCTCACATGACTGTACAGAATTGTGGTTCACATCTGCCTGCCATTGACACTCTCAGCTGATTTTTCCCCCTTAACCCGAGTACAGTTACCTGAAGCCTATCCTGACCCATAGCGGCCCCCCTCTGACCACCACCCTGCCGTCCTGCTGCGGCCCACTGGCTCGATGTCTGACCAGCCCCCAGGCCTATGAGGTAAAACCACATACACACACAGTTATTAAATCAGTCAATCTGCTAGATGTAGTGTATGTGCGTGTGTGTGTGTGTGTGTATATATATATATATATCACACACACACACACACACACACACACGTATATACAGTAGTCAACATTTGAAGTGGATCAAAACCTTTATAATTATATTTTTATCCATTTTTTTTTTCAAATTGTATAATTTTTTAAATTATATTCTGATCAAATATACAACAAAAACAGTATAATATTCTAAAATATTACAATTTAAAATAAAGTTTTACATATAAATATATTTTAAAATTAAATGTATTCCTGTGATGGCAAAGCTGAATGTTCAGAAGCCATTACAATCACATGATCCTTCAAAAATCATTCTAATATGCTGACACTCAACTTTGCCAACACAAGAATAAATGTCATTTTAAAATGTAAAAAGTTGTATTATTTCACAATATTACTGTAATGTATTTTTTTTTTTTTTTAAATAAAACCCTTAATTTACTCTTAACTCAAAATATGTGAAGAAAAAAAAATGCATTATCCATTGACTAGGTAGATCCAAACTGATACATTTTCAGAACGGCCCATTATCTGCCAGTATATTGGTCATCACCTCACACCGCACTTTGCCATGTTTCTAGAGAAGTAGCTTTTTCAAAAAGAGTTCCTCAGCAGCACGCTTTGGTTTCCATAGCTTGCTTTCCAATGTTGTTTTTGTTTTGAAAAGAAAAGAGAGAAAGACAGACAGACTCACAAAAGCTTTTAGACTGGACACAGACCCTAAGGAAGACTCATTCAGTGTGTGCCCGCTCACAAAAGAGCCTTTCATGATGCCACTCTGATGATGGTGAGCCCGAGAGGCTTTCCAGGATCCCAAGCATGGAGAATACAGTTATTCACAGTGGTCACAGTCCCGTTCACTCCTGCAAATTCCCTTATTCATCACAATGCTCATACTGTAGCTGGCGCTGCTTAGCTGAGCTCACAGACGTCTTATATTCATACTTTTTGCTGTTGGGTTACAATGAGCTAAATGTCCTGCAGAACTGCTTGATCGCCCACCTCTCTCCTTCTTAACACAATTATGCCCATCATAGCTGCAGCGCATGTTACGCTGTGAATGCCAGCTATGAGTTATCTGTTTTCAGACCTATAATGATGATGGTTCTCCTCAGTGTATGAGTCATACAGTTTAAGTCAAGTACATCCTGTTGAATTTGGTCAGGCCATCTAAATACCCCAGTGTGTCTGTCTATATCTATCTATCTATCTATCTATCTATCTATCTATCTATCTATCTATCTATCTATCTATCTATCTATCTATCTATCTATCTATCTATCTATCTATCTATCTATCTATCTATCTATCTATCTATCTATCTATCTATCTATCTATCTATCTATCTATCTATCTATCTATGAATATATACTTTTCTTGTTTCGATTGTTCTCTCTAGGCCCTCCTAAAACACTATATTTTCTTGGTTCATCCTCTCATTTCACACTAACTTCCCCTCTCTGTTCTGCTGTCTTGTTTGAAAGCAAAGCTTTCCTTTTCATATTCACTTCCTCCACCTACGTTTTGGTTCCTCTTGTCTAGTTAAACCAGTTATGTATTTTGCATCATAAGTGAAGAACAGGCTTGAAATTACTTTTGTTTAAATATCTTTTGTGTTGGGCAATCAGGCAGAATAGTTATCTTAATGATAATCGGTCATTTATGGAGGTTAATGGGATAATGAAGAGTCAGCAATTCATTGCCGTCCAGTTTAGCGGTCATTATACCAAAAAGAAATTGTTTGCAGAATGCTAAAATCGACCAATCAGAAAGAATCTTCGCCAAGATAAGAAGGACTTTCCTCAACTCTGCTGATGCACTGAGCTCAGGTCTAGTTCTTTTTTTTTTTTTTTGAGAGAGAGAGAGAGAACTTAAACAGGTGATCTTCATTGACTAAATCACTCCACCCCAAACCATTAACATGGAACAGGCATTATTAAGATCCTTCTCAAAGGATTTAAACAGCAGCTATATGTGAAGCTAACTGTTGCATAACAGAGTTTAGTTTGTTTGATCTGTTAACACACAGTGTAATCCCCTGGTATGATTGTGCTTCAGTCACATCCCCCTTCAGTAACCCAGTGACTGTATGAAGTACCATTAAACCCAGTGATCTGTGCATGGCAAGTCTTTAAACTGTGGGAGATGGTTTTCTTGCAGAATGTTTGTTACATATGCACAATGTGAACGATGTTGTGTAAATTTGGGGATTTGCTATCTTTGCTTATGCTGCCTTCAAGTCCATCTGGGAAGCAACTACATTTGAGTTGTTTATTGTTGCGATGGCACGTGTTCAAACGTCAAAGCAAAATATGAACGCGTTGACGTGATTGGTTACAAGGTAGTTTGTGACGTAAGAAATGCCAGCGATTTCAAACTGTGTTTTTGAAACTGTCTTTAGGTCACTGCAGTTTTAAGGAGTAAATACTCAGCATTAGTGTTGACTCTGGCACATGGCACATTCTACTTCTAAATGACTTGGTTGGTCATTCGTATACATGCTATAACTTTATGGTATTTCCAACTGAACTTGAAGGCTGTATTAAACACAGGTAAGTGTGTGATTTTCTCTTGCACAAGGACATCTAAGTGTATTTCTCTTTTTATCCTGTCTTGTGACTCCACAGTGTCCCTCATGAAACCTTTGTGTTGTGCTTGGATAGTGTGTTTGAGTGTGTGTGTGTGTGTGTGTGTGTGGACTTCAAGCATCCCGTCCTCCTCCCCTCATGTCCGACTTGTCACTGTGCTCCTCAGAACCACGAGCCGCTGCGAGACAGTGACTCAGACCTCATCCTGAACGAAGGAGACCTGGCGCTGACCTACGGAGACACGGCCATCACGGCCAACGGAGCTTCGTCATCCTCTGGCCCCGAAGGATCGGCCGGGAGCTGGGGCGTGAACGGCAAACGCAGCGACAGCACATCGGAAGACGCTCTGGAGCGAGAACTGGACACACGTGAACATGAGCTCTTGAGCCGTGGCACACGTTTAGTTTTCCCCATCGAGGACCACGCTTGACCCGCCCCAAACATGAAACCACGCCTCCCCGTGCTTCATACCTTAACTTTTCTTGCACATTACTCCATCTGACCATTCATGACCCCTCCAAATATCTCATGCAGCGGGTCTGAAAAACCAAGGAAACGAAAGATGGAGAGCAGGATGGTTTGTGCTCGGGATTATTTACCAGAATGGAGGCGGCGTAATCGAAGATATGACAGACTTCGATTCAGTGTCTCATCATGAAAATGTGACGTGTAGGAGGAAAAAATGTATATAAAGCTGCTGTTAAGAATGCATTTCAAACGGCTTTGGATACTAAATGTTCTTATTGCTGTTTTTTATGATAATGGACTGATTTCGAACGGTCTCTGCTGCCCTTAACAATCACTTTCATACGATCACTGCCTGCCGCACATTAACATTTTAAGTCATTACTTCTTTGTTTTCTGTTAGCAATGCTGCCACAAACTGGAAATAAGATTGACTTATATGACTGAGCCAATTTTTCTTGAAGGGAAGTCAGTTTTTACTTCTAATCAGCCAGTATTACATTAGATGATAATCTTTTGCATTTAAATGCTCACCTCTACCATCAGGAAAACGAGTGAGTTTGTAAATACTCCAGGCCATACATGGCAGTAGTGTTCGTGACAGCTTTCGAACACAATAGCAACATTGTTTAACATGAGTGCATGTTTATCTCATGACTGCATATGGGAACCATGTAATATTCAACTTTAGTCAGATGAATTTTACATTTCCTTCAGTATCTTGGTTGTATGAATGCCAGGTTGACGTGCTGGTAGTTGTTAATATGAATGTTGTTCTGCACAGATGTGGGAGTTTTTTTTTTAAACAGCTGGATGCAACCAGAGTGTATGCGCCATGCACTTTAGCTGCAGCTGAGCTGCAGTCCTTGCATGTATTGCTATATTATAGAATATTAACCAGTTGGACACTCGCAGCCAGAATTTATGTGATGAGGGACGATGTAATCAAGGAGACTTTCTTATCAGTATCAGAGTTCACGTGTGTGGGATTAATTTTGCGCCTCGCATTAGAATGTATGAGTTGCTGCTAAATGGCAGTCGGTGGATTCTGGAATGTTCAGCATGAGATTGATCCAGCTGTTTGTCTGTTCACACAGTAAACGGATGACCCCTTGCCACCAACCATCAACGTGCATTTCTTCAGTCCTCCCTGTCTAGAATTGAATTCCTGTTAATGAATGCAAGTCTAAAGTCTAAGCGTTTAGTTAATAACTTACAGATGTTTGAAATGTTGTCATTCATTCCAATTTATATTCATCGTCATAATAAACTAACCTTGCACTCTTCATGAAGTAACCTTTACAGCTGCCTCAATTGTCTGCACTTGAGCCTGTCCGTCGTTTGCTTTTAACAGGGCTGTGTGAGGAAACACATCACCACAGAATCTAATTCAACACCTGACCAGAGCCTAAATGTGAATTAAGGAGATTTGCACTATTTCTGTGGAGTTTCGTCTGGAAAATGAGCCTCATGGGCTTCGTGGCAATCGCAGTTTGAGGTGGAGAACCTTAACCCGGCTGTAGCAAAAGACTGAACTCATGTAATCCTGCAACACGTGGGTTATGAAATCACTCCTCTTCTGAATGACTCTTTGAACATGTCTGGTAGCTTTTGTCCACACCGTATTATTAGTGGACTTGTATGTACCTTCAGGCTATGTAACTCCCTCCTGTAGCATTCATCTTTTACTTGCTGTTTTGCATGTCAATATATGCCATATAAACAAACGACAACAAAATCCATAAGCTGCCATTTTTATGTCTGTGATGTATGAAACACCAACTTGCTATTTACCCCCATATACATTAATAGTATTATTATTATTATACATAAAGCTGCACTCAGCCTGTCAAATAATGCAACAAAACTGTGGCATACGTTGTAGTTTAACAATTGTACATGTATGGAAATAGCCAATATATTAAAGTGGGCTTCAGTAGCAATACCTGAATAAGGTATTTGATTTATTTGATATGTCATTAAATAATAATAAAACAAGAAAACTAGTGTTTACTACAAAAATGTATGTACAAGTTTTATTAATAAATAAGAGATTTGTTCATTTATTCATGATGGTTCACATAGCTTTAGAGTAAAAGTTGTTTAAAAGGTGACAAAACACCGTTAACAAAATGAATGATAATACCGTCAAAGTTCTTGACCAGTAAAAGCATTTCTATTAGAGCACAATAATACCTGTATCCTCAAAGCATGATTGTGTGTTTTAGTTTTCGATTAGACGTTCCGCCTATTCAAATTGCAATCCTATCCTCTTCATACATAGTCTTAACAGCCCGGTGCAGACTTCACACAAAAAGAACAAACTGGTGATGTCCGGGGGGAACTGGGAAATTTCAAGTTGTTGAAATTCAAGCTGTGTGGTTGGAAAAAGTTGTTGTAGAGAAGTCAGAACTACATCCTTTTCTCTAGCTCTTCAACTCATTGAATTGTACTTTGTGTTTCAGTTTTCTTTGGGTGATACCACAGATATCGGAGTGTCAATGATGCATAATCCCTTTTCATACGTGGTTGATGAATGCAAGAATGGCAAGGAATGTTTTCATAACGGAATCCACCCAATGAACTGAGAACACTCGACGGGATATCCGTCTCCAGGCCTAGTTCATGTGCAACGACCCAAGCACCTGTCTCGTGTGGCTGATTATGGGCTGCTGGGGATTGGGCAGGGATTATTGCAGATGAAATCTGGCTGTCAGGACACAACCGGGACTGAGCCTTTGGTAGCCGTTTCATATTAAACAGGTTTCCCCACTGTTAATGTTAGTCTTTTTCCTACATAATTCTTGTCAGTATCGTTTGAGATCGGTGGGTTTGTTAAGTGTCTCTTATCAAACTCTTCTGTCGTCTACTCTGTGCCCCGTGACGGCACTGCGAAAGACATCTCGGGTGTTCTCCCTCAGCTCCGTCAGTTCCTACTGGTGTAGCTTCATATCGGGCTTTTCCCCTTCTGTCCTCCTGCTCCTACAGCACATCAGACTCCTACAGCAGAGAGAAACAGTAACTTGAGCTGTGTTGTTATTGTAGACGGGATATTGGGACATTTACTAAAAACACTGATTCTGTGTGGAATGTCAACAAAGTTTAAGTTGTAAAAGTACAGTGTGTGATTTCTGACACCGCTAGAATTTGTCACAGATATTCAGCATGACAGTTTAAATTCAAAACAGTGTGTTCCTATTATAGGCCTATTCTTACAGCAAATTAAAATGAAAAATTACTAATAGAATAAGATGTTATTAATAGAAAGTTACATATTTTATTTAAATAATCTAATATTAGATATTAATAGTGTTTTGTTGTTGTTTCTTTTGGTGTTTGTATTAACCTCCCTCCAAGGCAGATATCATCGGCTTCCCACTCTTTTACATCGATCATTTTCAATTTCACTACGGCGGAAATAAAAGACAAGGATCAAGCCCTAAAGTAATATCTCTCTCCGTAACCATACAGTAAGTCTTTAAAATATGTGCAGTTTATGGCCATGACTTAACTATAAATTAAGTTTTTTAATATGAGCTCTTAATTATACATTATGCCAACTGGTTCTCGACTTCAATTTCAATACCATAGCAAAAATTAAATAAAAATATTAAAGTCAGTGAATCATTAATGCTAATATTAGCATGTAGCCTCTAAAGTATTGCTTAAATAAAAAAAATGAAAAGAAATGCATTAATTAAATGTAATAGAACAAATGGCTATTAGTCTGCATTTACACTTAATGCAGATTCATTTTGACACAGACTTTATTGTCCCAACTGTTGCTATGTTTATCACTCTAATTCAGTCATATTTAAATATGGTTGTAACTCCCCAAATTTTGCAGTGTTAGCAGCATGAAAAATAATGAACTCTGATACAAGAGACAAAGGCATGTCCTGGTCAGTGATGTATGTCTGGTGCCAACATGTCTAAGTCACAGATTGAGCTGGTGACAGGCTCAGCTCAGGGAGCACTGGTCCCTCCCTCTGGGACTAACCAGCACAAAGCAGGCCCTATATTTCAGCCCGTTCCAACAGCACGTGTGGTCAGTCTGTTAGGTCACACCAGCCCCCATCACATGCCTCTGATAGCGATAACAAAGCAGCCTGTATCATGATCCATCGCTCTGTTATTCAGCACCATTTACATGCCTTGCCATGAAATTAGACTCAAGCATGATGGCTAATTGATTCGTCACGTACCGCTATCACAGTGCCGAGAAGATATTATGGTAAATTTGTTGTGCTGACTCCACTTACAACATTTTTTTCCCATTGTATTGACTAGAGAGTACAAATGAAACGGGTAATTTCGCTGATCCAGGCCTGTTTGGAACTTATAAAATTATTACACCCCAGGACATTGCAGAGTCAAGAGGATATAATTAACCGTATGACTCCACTGGCACCATGTGCTGTCGGTTTCAGACTGGATCAATGACCTCGGCCAAACTCGGCTCTTCTTTTTCTCTTTTTAATGTTCATGATCATTAATGCTTAATATAGTGTACTGGTTCTACACTCTTGCCCATGCCAGTGTTTTTACAGCAATTATTCATTGAAATGATACCCTTTAGAGCTGCACAATTCTAGGTAAATTAAGGATCACAATTTTTTGTTTAAAATAGAGATCACAAATCTCACGATTCTGTATAGACAACTAAAAATAAAATTTAATTTCTGACAAAATGGTAATTCATGCAGTCATTTCAAAACTATTTAATTCATTTGAATATATATATTTTAAATCAGTTTGAATTAAAGGTGCAGTGTGTAGCTTTTTGGCGAGATCTAGTGGTTCGTTTGCGAGTTTACACTAAGGGCTCAGCCCACTGCTCACCCCTCCCTTTCGAAGAAGCTACGGTGGCTAAAACGGGACAAACATCGTCGTAGTGAGCGAGAGTAAAACAAGCCACAGCTAACATGGAGTACCACAGTCCATTATAAACCACATCATGGATCAAGTTTACAAAGCAATAGTCAGGTGAGGATCAAGGGTCTTAATACATAATATAATAATATTGGTCTGAGCTGTCGACACGACAGATCTCGTCACAGTTGTTGTAAATAATAGTAATCAGCTGATTGTCTCACGAACGTAACCAGCACATTCTCCCCACATAGCAAACCCATAATACAGCGAGGGAGTAGAACCACATGAAACTATGCAACTATAGATTTTTTCTAACAGGGTAGTAAAAGTTTAACTGGCTAATATGAGCTGTTACTGTGGCTGAGCTGGTTAAAGCCTTGTTTATACTCGACGCGTCCGCATGAGCCCAAAGGTGCGTGCGGCAAAAATGACGTGATTGTAACAGCACGCGCGCCTCCGCATCCCAATAGACACCACTTATTACACACAATAGCCTTTTTTCTCTGATTTTGGAAACTCGATCGACTTAAAATGCTTCCAAGATCGACGGGTTGGTGATTCCTGTAACTGTTTTCCGGTCAATGACAAGAGTACTAATCAGCTGTCTCACGAACGTAACCAGCACATTTATCCCCACATAGCAAAGCCATAACACAGCGAGGGTGAAGAATTAAGTTACATGAAACAATCCAACTACATATTTACACCACTGACAAGGGAAAACACTCACGGTGTTTATGACTAGCTTCTTCTAGCTTTCTGCGGCTTCTCTTTCAAGGTACTAGTGACGAAACGCGCTCTGTAACGCTGTTTGTTCGCTGTCGGCTACGGTAGAAATATGACGTCATAATATGGCGGCCTTCATAGAAGGGGATTCCCGCGCTTATGTAGATATAAATGCCTAATTCTAAGGTAATAAAAACATTACGGTTTATTAAGTAAGTTCTTTATACACAACTGAACACATAGTTATGGATGTCATATTGCATTTCTGTTAATAAATAGTCAAAAATGTTACACACTGCACCTTTAAAAGGACTATATGGAACTTTTTCCCCAAAATAAACGTAACAATAGCCTTTTTATTTGACCATTTATGACTCAAACATCTCCTGTTGAGCATACTGACACCTTGTCCGCTCACAGTGGGTGCACCTATAAGCCTGTATCCTATTTTTCCTATTTTCTGTTGGGTCGGATTTTTCCCGCGCTGTCTGCGGATGTGACGTCAAGCGAAGCGCATTCATGTTAAACGTTTCAGATTACTCTGCCACCACCGCTAGTCAGCAAGTAGCCTACACTCGCAAACTTATCTCAAACAATATATGTTTTTGACTGTTCTTACCTCTGTAAACATAATGTTGACCTCCTTGCAGGCAGCAGATGACTTGTGAAGTGTGCACGCACGTACGAGCGCTGCGAGCAGTGTTGCCAGGTCCGTATGCCTGCACTGTTTCCGCGGGTTGTTTGTGTAGTGCACGGGTTGACGCGATTGTTTTACTCACTGGAACATGATTGTTATCGGGGAAACACCCGGGAACGATATTTGACTATTTTTGGCCGTGATTGGGTTAGTTTTGATGAGCAATTGGGCTGGTTTTGTTGTGGAGACCTGGCAACCCTGGCTGCGAGAGCGAGCAGAAAGGAAGAGCAGTTCTGTTTTTTTGGCCACAGGTGTCAGTCGCGAGTTTAAATTTCAGAAAAACTCATATAGGCCCTTTAATGATTCAATGACAAATACATTAAACAGTCACTTGTTGCCACCTACTGGTGTAATGATGTAATTGATACCATATTTATCTGTAGCGTTAAAGGTAGTGTAAGCAATGTTTTTCATAAACACTTTTTGTTGTTTGAAACTCTTCACATTCTGATATCAATCAATAATAGAATTGGTCTAAATATTAAAACATAGGCTGCATCTTCCATGGAAGTCTCAGGACAAAAAATGTTTGTCCAATCACTGCATTCGGTCCGAATGCAATGATATGATGTCCTATCTGCCTGTTAATGTATGTATTTCCATACCTCTGCACACCCTGCTCGCACAGACATCACACGTCATCCGTGCGTTCCGTAAGGCTATGCAGAGTTGTAGACAGGCAGTCACAGAGCGGCGCAAACAGCAGCAGCCGCCTTTTACAGTTCCTCCTGAACCAAAACAACAAGCTTATGTTGCAACCGTAATTACGAGATGGCATGGCAACCTGTGACGTTCTACTTGGGAGCTGTTCACGTCCTTAGACTCGGATTTATGTGTTTCTATGTCAACACAATCAACGGCAAAATTAATTTGCAGCAGTCAGGTGTTACAAGTAAGACCTTTGCAAGTTGCTTTTGTTTATTATTGTACTGTTATGTTATTGGAGACATGAGGTAATCTAACGGCATCTATCAGAAAGTGTTTTGAAGGAGGCGTCGCTTTGGAGACGCTCTGAAGGGAGGGTGGGATCTAGCTTTGCTATTGCTAGCCTATCCGAAATTGACTACCCTACCAATTTAAGTTACTTCCAAAAGGTGACTTCCAAGGTGATTTACTCCATTTTGATTGCTACCACAGACATCTGTCTATAAAATACTATCCCAGTATTTCTGTAATTTAAATTATTGGAACACAGAATAATTATACTGTGTGGTTGAAAAGTTATTTGTGAAGCTGTTTCAAACCTATTATACATAACAACTGCTTTCTCTGAACCAGCAGCAACACAGATTTGAATGTTCGCTGTGATTGTATGCTACTTGTCAAAGGTTTAATACACATTAATCGCACAGCACTAACTTTCGCTAACTAATGCTAACATTTTGTTAGCATTAGTTTGTGAAATAGGCTAGCTAACATATAGAATAACAATAAACAATACTTTTACAGCATTTATTTTGGTTAACATGCATTTTCAACATTAATATAAGTTAATACATTATAAACAAACATTAACAATAAACAATAGTCAAACTCAAATCTATAACTTTATAAAACATCTCGTCTCCCCAAGGGGTCGCTAATAAAATTCATATCCTAAAGTCCTCTAAAAGGACAGAACTCATTGTATAGGCTAGATCATAACTGACACCAGAAAGTGTGCATCAACCCTGGTTATAAGGCTACTGGTCACTCAGTATATGTGCATGGCATTCAGATATACTGCATAACAGCACACTGCCAATACAATCAATTTACATCTTTACAACTACACTGGTTACAGTGTTGCATAATCAATCTGGGACTGACACACTTGTTATGTAACAGATGGAAGCATTAATGTATGGTTGTGCTAGATTAATGTAAAGTTGTAAACCAAGCCATTTAACAACTTTAAACTCTGTGCTAATCTAAAACAGCGGATGCCACATTTAGCATTTTGGTCCTATCTGTTTGACCTGATGTAGAGTAGTAGAACTGCATGAAGTGACCTTATTTCACATATTACATGAAAATATAATTCAATTACAATAGTAATAATATTAAATAAATGGCATTTCCCTTACAAAAATATAGGAAGTGCATATGGATGACATGTTAATACTGTATACCATGATATTATCATGGTGTAGGTAAAAAAAGAAGAGTTATTACTATAATACTGTGCCCAAAATCATTAGTACTTAAAAAAAATGTATAATCAGATTTACAAAATAATTAGTGTAAATTGAGCATTAACTCTCTACTTATGTAATGCCACTGTATTTACCATGATACAGTGATGGTATCAGATGTAATAGTATGTTGTATATATATATATATATTATATATATATATATATATATATATGGTCCCAGTTTATATTAAGTGGCTTTAAGTACTATGTATTTACATTGACAAATAAGTACAATGTACTTATTGTGTTCAGGTTGTATTGTAAAACATGTGCTGCTGTTGAGGTGTGATTCGGGTAAGGTTAGGGGCTGGTGTGGTGGTATGGGTCGGTTTAAGGGTGGGTTTAGGTGTAGGGAAGGGTCAACAGTGTAATTACAAATGTAATTACATAAACTAATTACAGCTGTAATTACATGCAGGTATTTTCAAATTATAAGTACAATGTAACAACATTATGTACACAATAAGTCCATTGTATCAAATTATTCATTTCAATGCAAGTACATATATTAATAACTATATATATATAATATATATATATATATATATATATATATATATGATATAATTTATATGACATTTCAAGGATACTGTGGTACATGTACGGAATGGTAGTAATACGTTGACAATACCATGGTAAATGTTAAAAGTTAGGAGTCTGTACATTTTTATTTTTTTAAGTAGTCTCTTATGCTCACAAAGGCTGCATTTATTTGATAAAAAATACAATATAAATAATTTTCTATTTTAATGTATTTGAAAATGTACTGTATTCCTGTGATTGCAAAGCTGAATTTTCAGCATCATCACTCCGGTCTTCAGTGTCACATGATGTTGAAGATTTTATTATTTATAAAACAAGTAATTTAGCCTTATAAGAATACACAATTATTTCTCTGTGTCTTTGGGGTGACTTTGAAAGACTGCAAGGCCTAAAATGCTGGGGTGACTTTGTAAGAGGAGAAGGCTGAAGATCATTCAGAAATCATTCTAATATGCTAATTTGGTGCTCAAGAAACACCCTATTATTATTATTATCAATGTTGAAAACGAGATAAAAAAATTTTCAGGATGCTTTGAAGAATAAAAGCTCTGAAATCTGAAATCTTTAGTAACATTATAAATGTTTACTGTGACTGTTAATAAAAATAAATAAATAAATAAAAAACTTACTGACCCCCAAATTTTGAGTTTGGTATTGAAATGGTAACCCTTTACAATAAGGTTAATTAGTTAACTACATTAGTTAGCATGAACTAATAATGAACTTCACTTATACAGCATTTACGTAAGGGATAATGTAGCGAGGCAGTTGTTATAGGGAATACAACCCGACAGGCTGATCAGGACCCCGACGCGCAGCGGTCTACTATCAAGAAATAAACAGACCGCATTCTACATTAGAATTCAACAAGCCATGTAATAATAATCTTTATTACATGGCTTGGTTGAATTCTAATGTAGAATGCGGTCTGTTATATGTTATTTCTTGATAACAGACCACTGCTAAGTATAACACACCATTACCATGAAAAACAGAGCGTTGCCATGGACACAGTTCTGTTCACTCTGGAGCAATACAATCGTTTTTAAATCAATATTTTGTCAAATTATTGATTTATTTGGTAGGTAGCCATGTAATAAGCTGGATAATGTAGAGCGAGGCGGTTGTAATAGCGAATACAAGCCCGCTTCACGTCGGGGTCCTGATCTGCCTGTCGGTGTTGTATTCGCTACATTACTTGTTAATGTTAATTTCAACATTTACTAATTAATAAAAATCTAGTTAACATTAGTTAATGCACTGTGAGCTAATAGAACAAACAATGAACAGCTTTATTTTTTATTAACTAACATTAACAAATACAGTAACAAATGTATTGCTCAAGGTTATGTAAGGGATAATGTAGAGCGAGGCGGTTGTTATAGCGAATACAATCCCGACAGGCTGATCAGGACCCTGAGGCGAAGGAACAGAACTGTGTCTATGGCAACGCTCTGTTTTTCATGGCAATGGTGTGTTATACTTAGCAGCGGTCTATTAACAAGAAATAACAGACAGCATTATACATTAGAATTCAACCAAGCCATGTAATAACATGAATAATAAGTAATACATTAACTAATGAACCGTATTGTAAAGTGCATGAATGGTACTACCATGGCACATGTCCAAAAAAACAAACATGCTTATGGTGTCTTCGCCAAAAAAACACCTTTTCCCCCCTTTTCACACTCTGTATATTTTAACAACAACACTGCAAAATGCACACTAATGCAAAGTGTGACCGGATATCACTTACATTTGTGTTGAGGTTTCTTCATAGTGCCCAAATAATGCTGTCAGCTCACCAAGCTCTGGGGCCAAACCAATGGTTGACATCATGTTGCATTGTTGACATTTAGACACGTACATACCATACACTCATGTTTAGGTCTTGACCATGTTCCTCTTCTGATAACCCAGGTGTCTCATGACCTCACTGCAGTAGGCTTCGACCTGGTTCACCTGCTCCACATTCAGCCTTTCCCTCCAGGCGTAAATTGCCTCTTTGGCATCTCTGGATGATATGAGGAAGGGTTTATCTGAAGAGTAGCCCTGTCCGTGGGTCATGTTCATCACGAACTTCTCCATGGCCGGAGAAAGGGTGAGGTTGGCGAAACGATAGAGCCTCTGGAGCTCGTCCACAGGTCTGAGCACCAGGTCTTCGTATTTCAGCTGTATGTAGTTTCTCCTCACCCACTGCGGAGCGTTCATAACGAGCAACATGTCATTGAGCCAGTTGTCGCATATTAACTCCATTGCACTGGAGACGTAGTTCTCGGCTCGGTGGACCCTGTTGCTGGGCACCAGAAGGCGCTTGTATTTGTCGCTCTGCTTCTTGCTCCTCAACACCTGTATGCTCTCCTTCACCAGAGCCAGTTTGGACTTCATCCGAGAATTGTGCACAGCCCTGGGGTCGCGAAACAACTGAATTATCTGGAGGTTGATGGCGGGATCTCGCATGAGAGGAACCAAAACCGCGAGATCTAAAACCCGCACGTCTTTGATGACCATCACGGGGTACTTTTTGCACTCTTTCTCCAGCTCTTTGAGATCTTTGGGCTGGCATTTGCTACACACGTCTCCTTGAACTAACCCAATTTCGTGTTTTTTATACGCTTTGCAGAGAGGCTCGGAGCAAATTACCTTGTTCGTTTTCCAGCCGAAAATAAACGAGGTGCTCACGTTGGACGAGCCTGCGTAGAGTTTTAACACTGAGAAATCGCATCTAAACAGAGAGTTCATCATGTCTCTCACTGCTCCTTGTAAGCTGCCCGCATCTCCTGGATAAAGCGCCTGCCACATGTTCCACATGGGCTCGTATAAATAAAACACATCAGGGTGCTGATTAAATAATTCCCCTAGAAATGAGGAACCTGTCCTCCAGGTTGCGTGGAGGTATATGTGTGTTCTGGACTGACTCCTGTTGCCATAGTCCTCCGCCTCCGTTGAGTTGCCCGTCCTGGTGCTACTCCACAGGGCGATTGTGCTCTCCAGATCGGGACACTTTTGTTGCTGATATCCATCTTTAATGTGGGACGATTTGCTCCGGTAATCTAACACGTAGGGAATTAAAATCAGTGCCACGGAGTATCCTAGAATCAAGATGATGTATTTTTTCTGAAGCCTTCTCTTCATGGCCCCAGCGGAGTGAGTGACGCGCGGATCTCGGCGGACTGCTCGTCTCCTACCTGTATGAATACTGTTGGATTACAGCAGAAACAGTAAAGTTTAGAGGGTGGGATCTTTTTTCTCACTCGTAATGTGACAAGTCCCGCCCCCCGCACCAGGATTGGCTAGTGGGAGTTGAGCATAAGAAGATTGTTATTGGATAGTTAAGAGGTCACTCATAAAGCCAAGGTGAGCGAGTGGAAAATTGACACCAGCGTCGACTACCTACCAAAATACGAGCATATTTTATTCGTATATTTAATATAAATTGACCAATACGAAAAGTAATTAAATAAAGTAACATCCCTATACTATATAAATTTGATAAATTTGCCATATTTTCACATGATTGAGAACAATCGTAGAGTATGTAAAATGTAACATACAGAACCATTGTTTTGTCCAGCTGTCGGAAAGGTAACTGTTACAGTTTAAGATGCAGTGACCTCGCTATCTGATGAAACAGTTCGAGACCTTTTTTTTGTTCAAACTATTTGGAGTAAATGCACAATCTGTGAACAATTATGAACAAACTGTCCTTTTACTTAGTCTCTTCAGAACTTTTACTAAATAATAACATACTTTATGATGGAAAGGTACATGGATTTTTTTCTGGACTTACGATGTTTTTGTCTGGCTGGTGATTTGTTGTGTCTCGTCATGTTCTGTCCTGGTCGATAGGTGGCAATAAAGCGTTATTGTTCACCCGGCACCACAGAAGAAGCGTCTGAAGTCATGGAGGCGGCAACATGGATCATGTAATATGATAACGAGATAAATAGATTCAAAGTCAGCCCTCGGCTCGACGTTTGCTATCGGATTATATGCGGGAGATAGAAGGCATATTTTGGCTTTTTCTGACACATAGGGAGCACCCTTATCATGGGTTTCTTGTTTTGCTAGCCGCAGCTGTTGATAACGGCTCGCCCCTGTCAGCATCATAACCAAAAAGTAGGTTTGTGATCTATCTATCTATCTATCTATCTATCTATCTATCTATCTATCTATCTATCTATCTATCTATCTATCTATCTATCTATCTATCTATCTATCTATCTATCTATCTATCTGTCTATCTATCTGTCTGTCTGTCTGATCTAATTATTTTTATGTATCTTGTGTTTCAGTTGATCCTTGAATCCTCATAATGGCTCACTGGAGCAGGTTCGAGAAGGAGCTGGAGTTGGAGACCCGGAGACTCATCTCACATTATACTGCCATTCAGGATGAGGAAGATCAAAACTTTCAAATGGCTCTGAAGTTTACTTGGTCCAATTTCAAGTAAGTAGCCTACTTGGTGAATTTATTCTTCCATTTTATTACTAATGTATTTGTGAAAAGTAAACACTAATAAAAAATAAATAATTGAACAAAAAAGCAAAAAAAAAATCCATTTTGCACTTATTATTTCATTTTTGCGCATAAAATCAATCGAAGCTCTCATCGTGTTTTGTCCCTTGATAGATTTCACCATTTTCTTGATGTCAATAGACATAATGTGCAGCGATCCATTAATGGGTAGGACGTCTGAAGCTTTGCACAATTCTATGTACTTTATTTTTCGTTATGCTGATATATTTTGATTATTAAAATTAATTATTGAGATTTTTTTTCTGCCAGGATTCATGAGAAACTCATGGTTCACTCTGACTTAAGCAAAGCAGAGAGCTGGATACGGCTAACTGAAGAATTTGTCAGTTCTCCTCTTCCTAATACCGAGGGAACCAAGGTGGGATAACCCTGACATCATCCAGAGAGTACTTGGAACACTACATTTGCTGAATATCTCTATTACTGTTTATTTTCAGACTGATGCCCATTACAGTATGCTGGCTTTGTTACTCCATCTGTCTGACTCTCCATCCAACACAAACTACTGTGAAAGACCCAGACTGAAAGAAACAGGTTTGATTTTTATACTCCTTTGTGTAAATACATGCATACTGTTGGACAACACTTAGCCTAAAATCGCTACAAATGAATATGTTTATATCTACAGAGAAAGAAGACACGTTTGATTGGACAAAGTACCTTATGGAAGGAGAAGAAATTGATACTGGGCCATTTCCAGACACTCCAGTGAGTGAACTCTATTAGATTAACAGATCAGTTCTTGTCTAATATCATGTATTAAAAGGCTGGGCAATATGGCTTATAAATGATCTGTCAATATTTTTCAGCTTATTGATATTTATACATTTTCTAAAAAGACAGATTTTGAAGAGATTTAGATCATCAGTTATGAACAAACTGTCCTTTTGCTTTGTCTCTTCAGAATTTTTAGAAAATAATAAAATACTTTGATAGAAAGCTTTGCAAATACAAAAGTGCTTATTAATGATTAGTCAACATTTTCAAGCTTATTAATTTTTATGTATTTGCTGTGAAAAGAAAGATTAAAAAGATTTTGAAATGGTAGATTTAAAAAAAAAGTGGTTCTGGTGCGATGTGTGGGTGAAGCGCTGGAAGCTTATTCTTTAATAGAATATGAATATTCTCATGAATATTAAAATAGTAATGAATACACTGAAAAGCCCTCGCTCTACTCGTATACATTTTGCGTCACATATCAACGCAGAGAGAGAGTATAAGCTGCACGGTTGAAATTGGTATGTGTACAGACACAATAATTCTTCAGGACAGATTCTGAAGTGCTCCCACCAAGCTTGGGAAAAGGCGACAGATGGCTTGACGCCTCAGTGCTATTGTATACTATACTGACTAATGGTATGTTAGCAGTAATCGAGCACAAAAGATAATTTGATCTTTTGGCAGGACTGGTCTGAGGAAGAGAGTGAGGAAGAAGATAGCCAGCAGCCCCTGAGTAGAGAGGATTCTGGTATACAGGTGGACAGAACACCACAGGAGGACCACGAGCAGAATGCCAAGACCGTCCAAGTCACCTGGACTGGTAAGGGACAGTATTATTAGCACGTTTTCTCACAGTAGCCATTGGTTCATGAAGGTTGTTATCAGGACTCCTAGTTCCTACTGTCTTGTTTTTGTAGTGGGGGAGCCGGACTCCAGGGCTTGGTTGGAGCAGCATATTGTCACTTCATATTGGGTTCCCAACTCTCCCCGCTTTCCACACAGCCTCCACCTGCACTCCAACCTTTACAACGTCTGGTAAGACATTTTTGTGATATCTTATTCGCTTTCAGATTCACAAGCCCATTAATTTGGACCAACATTACAGTTTTATAGAGATTTTATAAGATTTAATAAAAGTTTTGCAAATGCTGTTCAATATTTAAGTTGAATAAAGATTTCATGCTGTATTTTTGCATACATTTTTTAAATTTTGCACTCTCACTCTTTTTCTCCAGGGATCAGCACCTGTATAACACTGGGCCTCTCTACCTTCCTGAGGAAAAGTCTTTTGTTACAGAAACACAAGTGATTCGGGAAACTCTTTGGTATGACATATCTAGGATTGCAATGATTACATTGAAAAACTAGACAGACATATTCTTATCAGAGGAAAGTACATATCTTATGTGGAAATTGCATATGTGGATAGGTATAATGATGCAAGTTTAAACCTGCAGGGAATGAGCAGTTCTTTTTTTACGTTGCACTGGTTGCTGACAGATGAATGTTTACTTACCCAGATAAGAATGTATCACAAAGATGACTTGTTACGATCTTATTAAAGTCTAGGAGATGTTACGCAACACTTATTTTATTAGTACTGCTGATGGATGAGTACGGTGGAAAGGAAACCATGACAGACTCAACTTGGAGAGAAAAAACACTGGATTTTTATTATCACAAAGCCGAAGCCACTAGTTCCAGTTCTGATGATAAAGGGTGCGCTATTTACAATGTTTAAAGATATAAATAATAAAAAAATAATAGGAAAGAAAACCAAACAGTGGCGCCAAAGAAAAGAACAGAATATAACAAAAACAACCCTTACGCTAAACCTAAACCTAACCAAAGAAAAAGGTGAAAAGACAACCGAAATCTTCAGTGCATTCGGCACCTAAATAAACTACCTACCAAAACAAAACACACACAGAGTGGCGCTCACTCCTCAGAACAGATAAATACTACGGGCATTATGTACACCGCGGCATACTGACCTGTCGTTCTCTTTCCCAGAGAGTCGTATTACAGGACCCCACAGCGTTAAACTGGGATACACATTGAAACTATGATCTCTTAAGACTGAAACATAATAAATACTATGGTACATATAAACAGAGCATACAGCAGCCAACTCATTCCACTACAAAAAGCCAGTCATCACTATCTGAATCTCAATTCACAGTTTTAGTAACCTCAAAACGCTACACGAGCTCATGCTCGCTTCCGAGAGAGAGAATGAATGAAAACGCCATCCTTTTGAACCCAGCTGGACAACTCTGATTGGCTCCCAGGCGCCGCCCCAACGATGAGTGACGTCCCGCTAGGCCAGTCACAACAGCCTGCGAGCCAAGAGTGAGCTAGAAACAGAAAAAGATAATGAGCATATACTATCAACACGTGCGAAGTATACCAGCGTGCACAGACTAGTGAAAACAAAACAAACCCCACGTGGAACGTAACATGACTGATTGCTCATATCAAGTTTTTTTTTTCACAGGTAAAATCATGTTCTTTTCTGCCTCTCCTTAGGCTCTTCTCTGGTGTAAAAAAACTTTTCATTTTCCAGCACAGTGATGGTAAGGTGACTGTGAGGAATGATGTGGTGGTCACTCATCTAACTAATGTGAGTGGTAACATTTTTTCTTCATTCTCTGTCAGGCCTAAGTTTTTGGGGGTTGTTGGAAGTTTACCATGCTCGTATAGTAGGGAAAGGCGCCTGTCAGATTTTATTTAATTAAATGTATTTATTAATTGGGATAAACCTCCATCTCGTTTTTAGAGGGTGCCAACATGCATGGTAAGACTTAATTTTGCAGTGTCGTCGTCCTTGTTACATGTAGTTACTATAGTAATAACTACACATTACGTGTAATTACATGCATATATGTAATTGCACTGTAACAAATGTATAATTACACTAACACTTAAAATAAAGATTTTTTATTGTGTAAGATAAAGCCATAGGATTGATGTATTGTATTCTTATTTGTGTACAGAACTGTCTTCACTCTGTACTGGAGCACATAGCAGCCTATGGGCAGGCTGTTTCCCGTCTGCAAAAGTTTATTGATGAAGTAACCGGCCACAGCGTAGAGCCCTGTCCTCCAGGTCTTAACTCCACTTCGTCCTCTTCGTCTTCCAAGAAGAGCTCTGAGCCTCCCTTCCGGACCTACCAAGCATTCGTTTGGGCCCTGTACAAATACTTCACCAGCTTTAAAGAAGAGCTCAATAATATCGAAAAAGACATTATTGCCAAAGGTTGTTTTTTCTGTGTCTGTAAATGTATTCACAGTTATTTTTGTATAATTAGTAATAATTCTATTATGGTTCTTCATAGATGAGACGGTGACTCTATCATCTGTGCTGGAACGGTTAAGTCCTCATCTGGCTCAGATCACGATGCTGCACAGGGTTTTCTGCACAGGAGTGGCTGAAGTGCCGCCAGGAACGCCCAACGTATTACGAGCATCACACTTACTCAACACCCTCTACAAGGCCATCATAGAATATGACAGCGCGGGCGAGGCCTCTGAGCAGTCTGTAAGTGTGCCTGGTTTTTTTTGTTTGTTGTTTTTTAAACAGTAGATGGACACCTCATCTTTTTTTGCTTATTATAAAAAGTTTAGGATTACAAAATGATTTCCCCCCCTCTTCCTATCAGGTGGCACTCCTTTTCTCTCTCTGGGTAGAAACGGTCCGGCCGTACCTTGAGATTGTAGATGAATGGATCGTCCACGGTCACTTATTTGACCCCGCCAAAGAGTTTATAATTCAGAGGTACAAAAAAACAAAAACAAATGTGTATGTACACTACCGTTCAAAAGTTCGGGGTCAATTTTTTTTGAAAGAAATTAATACTTTTATTTAGCAAAGACGCATGAAATTAATCAAAAGTGACCAGGAAAGACTTATACATGGTCACAAAAGATTTCTATTTAAATAAATGCTGTTTTTTTTCTACTTTCTATTCATCAAAAAATCCTGAAAAACATATTTCACAGTTTCCAGAAAAAATATTACGCAGCACAACTGCGTGTTTTCAATTTTTCTTGAATCTTTTAATCTTTCTGAAGAATGGAGTAATGGAATAGTTTTACAGTATAGTTTCACAGGAATAGTTTTATAATATTTTATAATACAGTAAATATTTAAAATATACCAGTTGTTTTAAATTGAATTTCACAATATTCAGGGATGTGATTTTTCTGTATTTACACGGATTTCCATATTTCCTGACCTGAAAAGTATGACCCACTGAATTGCGTTATTCAAAGAAAAAAATGTTTGGAGAGGTGTGACGGTTTTCTATATTATGATTGAAATTGCATCAAAATGGCCTTAAACAATAACTATTAACTGCAAAGTGTAAAAGCTTTCTAATACATTTATTCTAGTGTTGTCAAAAGTACTGCACTAACCAGATGACTTAACAATATCCTGCTTATTTACGAAGCTGCCTGCCAAAAAAACGAATATATGGGCATGTTTACTAGGAACAAGGATGTACCAGTAAACCACAGGGACTTCTGGTATGCCACTTACACGCTGTATAGCGTCTCTGAGACGGTGGAGAACGAGGAGAGGCTCAGCGATGCTGCCAGTGGAAGCTCTGGTGGGGAACAGGCGTCCAGCAGCAGACAGCACACCATGGTGTCCTTCCTCAAGCCGGTACTCAAGCAGATCATCATGGCTGGCAAATCCATGCAGCTGCTGAAAAACCTGGACTGCAAGGAGACCGAACAGCCTGATGGCTCCTCCAGAGGTCAGTTTTGTATTTCGGATTTCCGTTTCAATTTAGTTGGTGTATTTCTGAAAGTGGCCATCCCGTATAATATAAGAAATTTGTCAAATGTAACTATACTGCAGCATTGAATGTGCCAGTGCTGTTACATTTAGCAGTATCTTATTATCTAAGAACACTTGTGATTCATAAGTGGACTGCATTTACATAGATCCAGCATCAGCCATAGGTTGCGTCTGAGAACAACTAGTCACCGGTTTGTGTTTATGGCACACACTTTTAGAAATATATTCAAGACTTTTGTTTGAGGGTGTTTGCATCAATTAAATCAGTTGTTCTTAACCAGGAGACTGGGGTCTCAGCACACTTTCAGGGAGGCTGTAAGATGGTATAAAACAATTTAAAGTACCGTAAGACAAAACAAGCTTTTTAAAATCCAGATGAAAAGTATCTGACATTTGTGGTAGATTTGTTCCCTGCGCACCTGACTTAGGTTTACCTGGGTCGTCTCCTGATCGACGTTCAATCATATTTAACCTCTAGCGCGTCTCCTAATCGACGTCGGCTGAGTCGGTCAACGTCTTGACCCCTATGAACACTATCACTTGGGAAATACGATCTCTACTGTTCCACTAACCTGCTGCGCAGCATTAACTACTAGACAGACTCCAGACAATGCCTTCGGATAGGTTTCAATCACGACCGGAGGATCTCAGACAAATTTCAGAGAGAATCCCACCAGCAAAAAGAAAAGTTTTTATAGAATACGAGCATGGCAAAGGGGACATGATTTAGTACATAATTTTTCTCCAATATGATTGGTTCTCTTATTCAGCAAACCCTTCTGTTACTAGGTAGAAGCTTTGTTACTTAGTCATGAGTTTCTAAAATTCGATATGTCTAGTTTCATTTCCCCTTTTGGTTTATTCGGAGATGATTCACTAACGCATGCACACTGACTGTTTGGGGACAATTTAGGTTTCAAAATCATATAATTGTTAATCCTGCAAGAAAAATAAATGTTAATTATTTAAGAAGGAAATTTATAATATTTTATGTAGTGGACATATCTAAAATGAATAGACATTATCATACTCTTTGAGTAAAAATTGCTGAGAAAATGACATTCATTTTTGAAAATCATTTAAAAAAAAACGTTTTTGGTGGTATTGTCATAATCACAAACAGGTGAAAGTTACATAAATTCATGATTGAATCCTGAAGAAATAGTTTCTGTAACTACTGAAATTACAAAATGTAACTTTTCATTTTAATATAGTTGTTTTATATTATACGTTTAATTTCTGTAATTTCTGCTATGTTGCTGCATGCTAGTTTATTACTGTTTGTTGTTGTTATACCCATGACATGAATACGTCATTTTAAATTACATTTACTGAGTAATTTTCTCTGTAGTTCTGTATAGTTATCAATATTGTTTTATAGTTTCAGTATACCGGTAGTTTTCATTTTGTTGCACGTTCACATTTTTATTTATTTTTTATTTTTATATAAGCAGTATTGGCCGATAGTAGATCACCGATACGATCATAAAAAAAACAACAGTTTTTATCAACAGAAAGTAATCGAATGTAAAACAACACTGCATAGTCTTCACTTCACTGTATAAATTAAGGAGCATGTCCTGCAGTTTAGCAACAGTAGACTATATTTTACTACAATCACTGATCTTGCTGATTTGGATGGAAGCTTGTTTCCGCCACAGAATGAAAAATAAAAAAGGTAATTGCGACTTTTTATCTCACAATTCTGACTTTTTTTCTCACAATTGCGAGTTTACATCTCGTAATTCTGACTTTATTTCTCAGCATTGTGAGATATAAAGTCAGAATTGCGTGAAATAAAGTCGAAATTGCGTGTTATAACATCAGAATTGCGAGATATAAAGTCAGAAATGCGAGATATAAAGTCGCAATTGCGTGTTGTAAAGTCAGAATTGTGAGATATAGCCTAAACTATTCTGAGAGGAAAAAAGTCCGTCTTTTCCCCCCATAGAACTTTATAACTCGCAATTGCGAGTTTATATCTCACAATTCTGACTTTATAACACGCAATTGCGACTTTATATCACGCAATTCTGACTTTATATCTCACAATTCTGACTTTATAACACGCAATTGGGACTTTATTTCACGCAATTCTGACTTTGTATCTCGCAATTTTGAGAAATAAAGTGAGAATTGCGAGATGTAAACTCGCAATTGTGAGAGAAAGTCAGAATTGTGAGATAAAAAGTCGCTATTATTTATTTATTTATTTAGTGGCAGAAACAAGCTTCCATAGATTTGGACGTTAGGTTTGCACTTTTAGGGAGGATAAGTGTGCCGCTGTGAAGGAAAGAAATGCACTGAAATATCACAGCCTGAGTTTCTTGCTGTCATTACAATATCTCTGCAAAGATGTTGCAAATGTATTAGAATAATGCTTTATCACTGCCAGATTGGTGAATGTAGTGAAGCAATTTTAGCTGCACATAAAAGAATTGTCTCCCTAGTTTTGCGTCATCTGATCAGCCTTCATAGAGACCACCGATCAAACTATATAAAGCTATTATCGGCCGATAACGCACCCTTAATGTTTCTTATGTCATATAGAAGGTTTGATGATAAACAAGATTGTCTTAATATTTCTGACACTTGTGTCTCTGCAGATGCCGAAAGAAAGAGTCTGTACACGCTTTTCTTGGAGTCGGTGCAGACACGTCTTCGGTATGGAGAAGAATCACCTACGAGCATGGTTACCGAGCAACAGGCCACTAAAAAGAGCCTTATCAAGATGCAGTCCATCGTAGCACGTCATCTGGAGCTGGATGACATCCATGACCCCCTGCTGGCCATTAATTTTGCAAGGTAACCGCAGAATACAGAATAAATGATTTGACGTCACTGAAGAGCACACAAAAGTGCAAAGGTAATGTGTGGTATCTCTTGCAGGCTTTATTTAGAGCAGAATGACTTCCTTGAGAAATTCTCTGGCGGCAGTGTGATTTTGGACCGCTCCTCCGAGTCTGTGACATGTCAGACGTTTGAGCTTACGCTCCGTTCCTGTCTGTATCCACATATTGAGAGGAGATACATCGAATGCTGTGGGAACCTCATGAGAACCCTGAAGAAAGACTACAGGTAAGATCCTGCAGGAGAATCCTTAGTGCACAAACCTCACAATATAGTTTTTTAGAGCATTTGCCTCTTTTTTTTAATCTTAGGCTTCTAGGGTACTTGCAGGCCATGAGAAACTACTTCCTGTTGGAGGCTGGGGATACTATGTATGATTTCTACACAGCCATCTTTGACAAAGTTCTGGAGAAGGAGAGCTGGCAGCAGCTGGCATTCCTCAATGTGCAACTGCAAGAGGCTGTTGGACAGCGCCACCCAGAGGACAGCAGCCGGTACTGCACATTGACCTCTCTAGAGATCCTGTGGTTTACCATTCAACCCTACCTGTCACCACTCAGTATCCTGTGGTTCACTTATGTTTCTCACATCTTTCTCATGATTCTAGGTTGTCCATATTTCTTGAAACTATCGATCCTGCAAGAAAAAAACAGCCAGTGAATAACCTTGATGGTCTTACTCTGAGTTATAAGGTTACAATGAATTTAATTTCAACTTTAAAAATTATTTGCTTTTTTTGCGTTGATGATTGATGTCTATTTTTATAAACTGTGCATTTTTGTGTATAATTTCTCTCACCAGGTTCCATGGCCAGTAGATATTGTTATTAGTTCAGAGTGTCAGAAAATCTACAATCAGGTCTTCCTACTGCTGCTTCAGATCAAATGGGCCAAGTATAGTCTGGACACATTACGATTCAGTGGTGAGTTATGATTGCATTTCTGATTTTTTTTTCTTTTTCTTTTTTTTTCTGTTTGTAATCAAATGAGAGGGAAGTAAAGCTAGTGGATATTATTACAAAAATAATACGCTATGAAATGCGCAAGCCAATAAAATCTGTATAAAAAATGTCATTGACTTCCTATTTAAATCATTAACCTGATTGTTCATTTGTAATGGTAATCTTATTTTTGGTCTGCGATCGCAGGTCTTTTTTTTCCCTGTGACATAAGAACTATCTTTGTCTTCCTACAGATTTGACAGTAGCTGCTAAGAGGCAAGAAGGAGGCCAATCTGAGGAAAGCACAGCCAAAGAGCCCATAGACCAGCAGATTCACAGGATGTTTCTCCTGAGGGTCAAACTCATGCACTTTGTCAACAGCCTGCACAACTACATTATGACTAGGGTAAGTTTGACATATGGAAAATAGACTTAATTTATTTGCAGTAGAGTTCAGACTATTATTTTTTTTAAATGTAGAGACATTTTAACCATTTTTTTAATCACCATGTGGACATTTACCATGCATTCATTCACAGATCCTACATAGTACAGGTCTAGAATTTCAACACCAAGTGCAGGAGGCAAAGGACCTGGACCAGCTCATTAAAATCCACTACAGATACTTGTCCACCATTCATGACCGATGTCTGCTCAGAGAGAAAGTAAGCTGAAATGAACCGTGTCTGTCAGGAAACAAATAGTACATGTTTTAGATTTTGCCTCATTCTTACATGACACATTTGCAGTTTTTCTTATTAATTCAGTAAGCTGTCTTCCTCACGGTGGTTGGCCTAGTTTTTATTTTTAAACTGTTATAGATATTTGTGTTGTTTCTGATCCATCAGTTGGGGTTACTGTGTCTTTGCAGGTCAGTTTTGTGAAGGAGGCCATCATGAAAGTGCTGAATTTGGTTCTCATCTTCTCAGACAGATGGCAGGCTGGTTTTGGGGCTTGGAAGTAAGTTCAAAACTTTTACATCATGAATGGGATCTTTTCAGATTTTTCCATCTTGCCTCATATCCTCATCGCAGCTTTCAAATCAGCTTGATGAGGTTTTACTTCTCTTTAGCTATTTCTATTCTTTAAATATGTTTTTTTTTTCTTTCTCAGAATCGAGTCGATCGACAAAATGGAGTCAGATTTTAAAAACTGTCACATGTTTCTTGTGACCATTTTAAACAAGGCTGTGTGCAGAGGCTCATTTCCTCATTGTAAGTCCTCCACTGCTTATAATTATGACCCGGAAATATTTAGTTTTACTCACCATATATGTTTTGTTTTCTTTTACAGTGGAGTCCTTGGCGCTGTCACTAATGGCTGGATTTGAACAGTGTTAACAGATTGAACATGGCTTCAATCCAGAGCATTGAACACAAGACAGATTATTTATTGTACTGCTGCATGACGGCTGCTGTACTGTTCTTGTTTGTCTGTACCAGGATTTCTTACATCATAGCACATGAGACAGACAAAATCACAATAGCACTTCATTGGTACTGAAGTAGCACTTTGTTTCTGTCACCAGAGAAACTTGTGTTAAAGTGTCTACTCTGTCTACAGCACATTTGCTGCATTAAGATACGTAATGTAATGTTTTGTGGAAAGTCTGACTTTGTTTTTTTCAGCGTTGTTGGCCAGTGTTAAGGCTCAATGTAAAAGTTGTTTTCAGATGTAAAACATGTTTTCAGATGTAAAACGTAATTGTCCTGTACATACAATGGCTGTACATACAATGGATATGTGAAGTGCACATGCCAAAAGCAATTTAATTTACAGGTGATCTAATTATGTATATTACATGCAACAGTGAATAGAAAAAAATTAAGTACTGTACATAATGAGCTAACAATGAAAATTGTAGATTACATTTGTAAGTTCAAGCCTATATTTGTATGTTTTGTGGTTGCTTAAAGCTGTTTTTCATTGTGCTGAATGGATTTCATATATTAAAATAATTGCCCTAATTTTGAGATTGAGTATATACTTTTTTCATATGCACTGCCATTCAAAAGTTTGTTTTTGAAGAAAATGTTTGTTCAGCAAGGACTATTTAAAAGACTTTGTAACATTTTAAATGTTATTTTCATCAAACAATCCTGATAAAAATTGTAGCAATAAATATTAAGTAGCACAACTGTTTTCAACATTGATCAAATTAAATGTTTCTTGAGCAACATCAGCATATTGAAATGTTTTCCAAAAGATCATGTGACACTTAGGACTGGATTAATGGCTGCAAAAAATAGCTTTGGCATAATACATTATAAAATATATTAGAATAGAAAACAGAGTCATTTTGAATTGTAATAATATTTCACAATATTAGTATGTCACTATGTTTGATAAAAATGAATGCAGCCTTGAGACTTTTTTTCAGTAAAATTAAAAACGTGTGATCCCAAACTTTTGAAATGTAGTGACACTCTAACAACACAATACAGGAAAATAAATATGATGTGGTAAAGAAATAAATGAAAAGGAGGAATATAAGAAAATAAAATCAAAGTATTTTTTTTTTAAATAAAACCCAATCGAATAGCTTGGGGATGCATATACGATTTTGTGCATCTTAACTTTTAATAGGTAAATATTTATTTTAAATATTTACATATTTATTTTAAATATTTACATTTCACATTTGGGTTCACATGATAAACCAACATTTCACATTTTCTAACGCCTATCTCTGCGCTCACGGAGAGTTATATTCCTGAACGCCCCCTGCCGGAAAGTGTGCAGAACTGCGGCGCTGGAGTTTCCTGTTGAATCTCCCTGTAGAGCGCAACAGGAACTTCAGCCTGAGCTGCGCCTGCGACAACACTCACCGCGAGCAGGATTCCTCCGCAAACTCCCTCAACCACTCCAAAACACCGCAGATTAACCGCCGAAAACACTTCATCCTCTCAGCCACATCAGAACTGGAAATCACGACGGAAAATGCATGAATGAATAATCGAAGCGGATAGTTTGTCCTGGAAATCTCACGTAAGGGTGGGTAGAGCAGAGCTTTGCCTTACTTTCATTCTGGGTGTTGTCTTTTTTTCAAACGCTTTCTCTGTAGTTAATTAGTTCGTCAAAGAGTCAGCGTTCGCGTACTTTTGTTCTGATATATGTTTATGTTTCATTATGGGCCAGGAAGAATGAAAAGGTATTGTCGGGTTGAATTCCTTTGAGTTGTTTGAAGTTTCACGTCGTGGATGAAGTGGGCCTGTTTGTTCACGCGACTGCGCGTATGGAAACGCGGACTGCTACAGTCGACGCGTCTAACTAGAACGATTCAAATAAATGAAGTTGTCTGTACTGAAAACTCAAGAGAACGCTTCGTTGTTTATAATGAGTGCATTATAGTTTATCTCTTAGTTTGGGTGTACAGCTTTCTGTACAACTTTACTGAAACTGAGTAACGTTTGCCTACTAGTGTTTCTGTTTGTTAAGCTATGGAACAGCAAGTAATGTAATTATTTTGAGTATGTTTTTGTTTGCTTGATATTTTTCCATGCTTGCCTGTCAGATACACCCACTGATAAGACCACATCTATCAAAAGTTAGGAAAAATGCCTCTGATAATAAATTCAAGGGGACAAAATTGTCTGTTCTACATGTTGTATAACATATTCATATTATGTTTATTGTCGTTGTTCTTTACATTCTAAGATTAAGGTTTACAGAAACAGAAAATCAATGAGAGATTTGTATTGGTTTTGACGCTGGTTAAGCAAAATCCAATCAGAGCAGTCAACTTAAATTGAATCACAGCACTGAACATTTTTAGTTTGTCTCCTAAACCCTGTCAGTTTGTTTCCTGGATGTAGATTAAGACTAGACATGGATTAAACCGCTCTGTCATGGGTGGTTCTCTTAGAAAATCCCTTAAGTCTAGAACTAGGCTTAGTCTGTGTCTGTAAACCAATTATGTGGTGTCAGTCCCCCTCTCTTTATCTTTAATCCAGTTCTTTTCTGGATTGAAAATGACTTAAAGACAGAAAAGGAAGGGTAAAATGTCTTTGTTGGCTGGAGGTCAGCAGGACTGTTGAAAGTTCAGACATGCCGTTCTTTCAACCCTTTCCAGCTAATGATGCTTTAGGAAGTTATTTGTTCCAGTTGGTTTTATGATTCAGCAGATTGTTTAGAACAGATTAAGCCACATTTTTACCATCTCTGATAAACAACAGATCGGATGTCATTAATTTCCAAAGGAGAGATCTGTGCTGAGTATTGTGTATGTGAGAATCTTGATCCGTTTTGAGCTTTGAGTGAAATATTCAAATTTTTGCGGCTGTGCAACCACTCGACCGAATGTGATGCGTTCTAATCAAAACTATGAGTGTGAGGTAAGAATTACCAATATTTTTGCACTAAAATGTTAATCTTTAAACACTGTTTCTGTAAAATGGGTGGTTATAAGTTATTGTGTCCGAATTTTTAAAAAATAATTATTTACTTTGATTAGACCTAGAAAACCTATGATTTACTTTCAGAAAATTTGTGTGAATGTATATTCATTATTCATTTATTTTAGCATGGTGATTAAGTGAAGGGCTGCATCACGATCAGTTTGAACGTTCTGAAGGACAATCATACGTCAGAATGTCGGAGATAGTGGAAAAGACATCTTTAGGTTTAAAGATCCAGCCAAACTCAATTGGCAGGTAATCACAAGTTTACTTTGATGTATGCAAATGCTTTTTGTGTAATAAAGCAAGATGTGATGTTTATCATCATATGCCATTCAAAGTTAGTGTGTGCATTTGTCTAGTGTGCAAACTAAGTGTGATATAAACGTGTCAAAGTTGTGTATTTTTAGTGAGATCACACAAGTGTGTGCTGCATGTTGTGAAGTTTTAGTTCATGTGCCATTGCCACAACCTCCGCTGCCACGGAAGGAAAATGTGTGTGTGAAGATGTGAAAATTTCAGAGAGGATAACACTGTGTGCAGCAGGTGTTAAATCTGCACAGCATGTGTTGCAAAAAAAAGCCTTTTTTTCATATTATGCTGGAGCTTTTTTTCTTCAGCTGCTGCTGGAGTTATATTTTGGCATGCATGGTCAGATATCCATCAACACAGATGGAAATCTTCTCAGGCTCATTGTGCTAGAGAGCCGCTGTACTTTGTTTAATACTGACTTGGTGGATGTCCAGGAGTACAAGCTCATGGCAAACGGCCAGACTTGGGGTATATCGGGATGTCACACTGATGATGGCAGTGTCAGTCTCTAGGAATGTTTGGTTTGGACGGTTTATTGTGTTTTTTTTTTAATATATTTTTAGATATTCTGACTAGAGTTTTCATGTGTGTGACTTTAGAGAGCAGTTTAAATGTTTTTTCTTTTGCATTTCAGATTGTGATTCATGTATACTTAGAATCGGTGTCTTATCTCCACCCTGGCTGTAGGACTGGAGACAGTCCAACGTCAAGTGACGTTCAAGTTCAACGTCCAATGTAGTTATTCTTGAAGGGGCTTAGCAGTCTCCAGTCTTTTTTATTGACAATCAGCACGAAGTCTGGTTTACTTTACAGCTTATTCTGACCAAGAAGCTCCCTCCTGTCTGACCGATATCAAAGTAATAAACCACAGCACTTCAGCAGAGAAATAAGAAAAGGGGCTCTGGTGTTCCCTTCTGTCAGAAACTTCAACAACCATAATGCACTTTTGATTTTGGCGCCACCCCTCTGTTGAGCTTGTGGGCAAGAATAAAAAAATGTGGAAGGTCGTTCTGTCCCCACATTAGGGGTGGGCTGGCGATATAGCAAAAATATCATATATATTTTTTTCCAGATCATTCATGATATTATCAAGATTCTTATTAAAGCTACTGAAGTTATTCAGTGAAGAGCAGTAAGCGATTGTTTAGGCAGGCATTAAGGACAGGCTTTTATTATCCATATAAAGATCATTATACAGTGTTTTCCATACATTAATTGTGCTGTCGCTTCTAGTTTGATGACTTGTTCGTAATTTCCTTATTTATAGCCTATTTGACAGTAGTCTTTTTTCCCCCTGAACATAGCACATGCCGAACCGTACCGAAACCGTGTCCCTTAAACTGTGATAAAAGCCGAACCGTGAGTAATTATTGAACCGTTACACCCCTAACACTAACAATACAAAGCTGATCCTTTAAGCAGACACAACTTAATTTTAAGAAGGACATCACTGAAAGTAGGCAGTTTTTGTTGGACTACACTGGTTGTGCATGTTTTCGATTTAAAGAACCAGCTCCTAAAGACCTTAAATTACTGATTTTGCACCGCCTTTTCTCAATATTTGCGGCATTTGTTGTGCAGTTTTCCAGTGAAAATGCACCACAGTCAACATTTTTCTAAAATTTTATTTATTTTCTGACCTCAAGAACCATTGGGTTTATTTGTTCATCTCTGTCATCATTGTAAGCCCATTGCAATGTGTTTTGCCCATCATAAAACTAAGCTTTTAAATATCATCTTACTAAGACATATTACTGGCAGAATTAGTGGCAAATGACATTTATATGCATTGTATGTAAGTAGTCTGCTATAGCTACTGTTATAAAGATCTCATTGTTCGTGATGTGTTTGTGCGATGACTTTAAAGTTCGTGATACTTGCATCAGTATTATTACTGACTGATTATAATTTGTAGCCTAATCTAAAATCTGGCCATTCAAAAGACTAAATAGAGAATTATAGACCAAATATTTTACCATGTTTTCTAATTTTCTCTACTGCCATCCCCATTTATATGACTTTGCTTGATCATAACCTGGCCCGTAGAGGAATATGCAGACGTGTAGAACTTCAGGGACATGACAAGGCTTGTAAAGCCTGTGGAATGATTGTGGTCTCTCTAAACAACATTGCACTGCTTTTAACTGCAGCGGTCTGATGGACCACTGCACATCATTCTCTGTGACTGGCCCCTTTGGCTTAATGATTTGGTTTAACTGCCAGTGAGTAAAAAGAAAAGACAAGATTTCTGATTGCATGTCAGCATTTTTTTCTAAGATGTCATCTGAAAAAGAAGTTCAGGGAACTACTGCAGCATTAAAGAGGAACGATGTTCAGCTCACTCAAGACCACTTCCCTTTTTACCTCACAGCGAATAAGAAAATGGTTAATGATTAATATTGCATTTAGGAATTCAATTGTGACCATTCAGGTCGGCATTATATTTGAAGCAAGTGAACCTACTGTGAAAAGTGCTAGTCTTCATCAGCAACTGTGTTTGATAGATATAACCCACAAAAGTGAGCTGTCATGTCTTGTTGTCCACAGTCTCTTACCCACTTCCTTTTTGACAAAAGATACTGACCTGCATACTTAGCTATGCTAAGCTTAAAAAAAAAGAATACATGAACAAATAGACATTTTTGGAATATTTACAGGACAGTAGTTTGGTCCGGTCCTGCCTGGATTAGCTGTTCGTTTATAAATATTCATCATGTAGTGTTTAAATAATGGAGCTCACAGAAGTGGGTGTAACATGCTGTAATGCCTCAGGAAATAATTCCAGCTGCACATTCCTAAACACAAACTCGACTCATGAAAAGGGCGCAGTAATTGTGTGATGTCAGTTCTGAGTTACGTCACCTTTTTTGTGCTGATCTCAGTTCATTGTTAAAGATCAGATTGTTGAGATTTATATGTGTGTGAACCATGAGTGCATGATTACGACAATTTTATATATATTTACACTTTTTATATGTAAGGCACTTCTGCATGCCATCTTGTTTATGTAGACTTTACATCCAAAATAAGCTAAGAACTGTTTCTTATTGACTATATATTTATTTCTCAAGTCAATTATCAGGTCAGTAAATCATGAAAGTTCTTAAATGGTTAACTTCATATTAGATGCATCGGGAGTATGTGTAAGGCTGTGTGTCTATGCCTAGTTGCGGACGCTTCAGAGCCAAAGCTTTGGTGGTGCAGCTTCTTTTTTTTTTTTTTTGAGACGCTTTGATACGAAATATCCACGAATTTATAATATATTTGCATATATTATATTTGACACAATGTGAAGTATTTGCATTGGCCTTGTTCATAAAGTAACAATAATGATCGGGGTGATGAAGGGGTATATTAGAACATCAAAAATTTTCGAATTAAAAAAAATATATAATACGAATTTGAAAGTCAATGTCTCATTCATAAAGACTTTTTTTGTTAATTGGTTGAATCAGTGTTTGTAAGTAAATCTTAAAAATGAATGATTCAATAACTCGACCTCTTGGCATAATAAGCATTGAAGTGTCAAAATACTTTCAAAAAATGAGTTTCTCTTATTTTGATCTCTACCGTAGACATCTGTGTTTATACCCAAACTATATAAACTTTTTATCCCCTGTTATTTAAATGTTTGTAACGCATAAATAAGAATAATGTGTGGTTGAAAAGACTGTTTGTGAAGCTGCTTCATACTGTACATTTACATGGCAGGGGCTCTCTCTAGATCAGCGGCAGCGAAAACGCAGATTTGAATGTTGCAGTGTGATGATCGTACTTTCAAAGGTTGACCACAGTCCCTAAAGTCTTTTGTTTGAATAGTTTCAAATCGCAAGCATCAGTGGAGAGTGAGCAGCACGTGTTTCAGAATGGGAAGCGACAAAAATCACGCTCCGCTGACACTTGCGATGTGAAACAGGCGTAATAGATATTGTGGAATCGTTGTCGTTTAAGCTGCGCCTAAGTGCACCTCTGGATCTGAATTTTACTTTGAATCATTAGATTTCATAGTTGATATTTAGTCTAACATCTGTGTTCAATCTCAGCTCCCGTTTATTTTCCAAACTTTTCAAATTTCACCCCTAGTGACTTAGACTTAAAAGAATAATATACAAACAGATTTCCAAAATGCCAGCCCTTCTGTCCAAAGAAGTAGTCCTGTCCTGTTCTTCAGGACATTCTTCAGGAAGTCAGTCTACGAGTGCTTATTATTGTTGTCTATGCGCACACCACACAGTGCTAGAAGACTGTACAGCATTTTAACACCAAAAAATGACACTATTCTGCTTTAATGCAGTGTGATTAACATTTTAGAGTGCACTTGTTCAGTCAAAAGCACTCGGCACAGTTTGCAGATGCAGCTGTCAAGTGTCAACCACAGCAGTGTGTGCCTGATAACATCACTGTTCTTCATGACAGACTGCAGGGTCCCACTCGCTTCTACTCTCTTCCTCATCACATATTATCTCCTTCTGCTTTTTTTCTCGAAGTTCCTCTCTCTTAACTCTCTGGAAGTGCTTCATGATCAGATACACAAGTGCCTTCCTAAATAAGTCTAGATGTGTGCTTGATAGTGATGTGCAGTATTTAGGTTTATAGTTGTTTATCTCTACGAGACCACAGTAGCCCTTCTTTATTTCCTCAGGCCTGCTGTGTGTTTCCTCTTTTGATGTCCTTTAGACTAATTGTCTTGTCAGCAACTGTTGTGCACTTTTGGCCATCATCACCGGTTGAAGCAACAAGCAATTTGTCTGTCCATGTTAAATGTGCTGTAAAACATGACATGCAATGATTGCAATCACAGCCAATCAGATGTTTTGTTTAGTGTGCAGGTTCTGGACCAGCTTTTTCAGTGAGAGTTGGACGTTTCTAGCAATTAAATCAATGTCAGCAGCATGAACTTCCCTTTACAGGAGAGATTTATTGCATTGTGCCGGATTAGGACACGAACATGAGGTTTTGCCCCGTTAGGGAAAGAGAGGAAGTAGGAGGGCACTTTCATTCTGACACCCAGCGCTGTGAGGTGTGAAACGATTTTTTTATTTTTATGTTTTGTGGTTTTATATTTTCCTGTCAACTTTCATAATTCTTGCTTCACCTGTTGCTATGGTTTATAAACATTTCCATTATTTATGTAATGCGTATTATCTGTGATATCAAAACCATACAGAGTGACAGGAGTGTTTTGTGCAGCCTTCTGGAGCAGATTTTGTTTTTGTTATTTTATAGTCCTTAAGAATTCACTAATCTTACTTATTAATGTGAATATTATTATTATTAGTTGCAAATATGTACACTACTGTTAAAATGTTTTTGAAAAGTATTTGAAATACTCACTAAGATTTATTTTTTATATATTTATAACATTTATTTGATCACAAATACAGTAAAAACGGTAATATGTGAAATATTATTACAATTTAAAATAACTTTCCTATTTTAATATATTTTAAGCAAGATTTTTTCATTCTTGTCATGGCAGAGCTGAATTTTTAGCATTATTACTCCAGTCTTCTGTGTCACATGATCCTTCAGGAATCATTCTAATATGCTCAGCTGTTGCACAATAAACAATTCTTATTAATGTTCAAAGCAGTTGTTCTGCTATACATTTTATTAATTTATTACATGCATACGTTTGAACGAATAGAAAGTTGAAATGAATAGCATTTATTTGAAATCGAAATCTTTTTTGTAAAAATATAGCCTACAATATCAGTTTTGATCAATGTAATGCAGCCTTGCTGAATAAAATACATTTCTGACTCACTGACTCATCTTTTTAATAATAATGTATTTAGTCTAATCGTATTCTTACAGTATGTAACAATAAGTGCTTCCAAGTTCCAACCGAGTGTTGTCCAGTTGTCATCTCAGCTTTAGAATGTCTTGAGTTATTCATTTGATATTGTTCTGATTCATCGCTTTTGAAGTGGAAGGTCATGTCAAGCGTGTTACATTCTGAGATAGGCATTCAGTATTCCTGTCAAATGATCTGTTGTATACTGCACATTTTGACAAATATTGTCTTCTACGTGCATAAAATAATTATCGTTTTTTTATAGCACTAGTAGTATGCTACTGAATGTAGCCAGTGTTCTCGTCTCATATGTGTTTCATGTTTCGTTTTAGAGTGATGGCGTCCACAGTGACTCTGGAAGATGCTCTGTCCAATGTGGACCTGCTGGAGGAGCTGCCGCTGCCAGATCAGCAGCCCTGCATCGAGCCTCTGCCCTCGTCCCTCGTTTACCAGGTAACAACTGACCCCAGAGCAGCCCTTCATCTAAACTGCAAAAAAGATGGATGACGCGTCTCCACTTCCTTCTACTGTAGAAAAATTACGCCAAAATATACCAGAAACGATTGTTGATTTGTTAGAAATGCTTTGGCTACACTTTTCAGGAATCTGCGGCACACTTGATCTAGATCTTCAGTATATTTTAGAATATATAAACCCAAATGACCTACATGTGTACTAAACGGTGCTTGCATAACCACACATCTGCTTTTTGCCACCCTCAGCCCAACTTCAACACCAACTTTGAGGACCGCAATGCCTTCGTGACAGGCATCGCCCGTTACATCGAGCAGGCCACCGTCCACTCCAACATGGTAAGATCCTCTAAGCATTTTCACACAAACATCTTGGCTTGTTCGATTCCACCTAAATGAGCTGCTCTTCTTTAATTTATTAAACCTCGACTCAAATGACAGTCTATCAAGCCAGCTCTCTGGAAGCCCTGCTAAAGGAGTCTGTCAGGGGCTTGAAATGATTCAAATGGGCCCATTTGAGAATCTCATTGTCTGCGCTCACCGTGCTCATTTGAGGAGCCTGGCCAAGCGAAGTAGGCTGCTCTGAATGCTTTTTGTATTGAATGTGAACTGCTGTGTGCTCCATTAGTGAGAGGTAATAGCTGTCGGGGGCTGTTTGGCATCAGTGACGAATTGAGGAGTGTGTGTGGAAGTAGACACACACACACACACACACACACACACACACACACAGAGTGAATGGTTGTTTTGTTACTAAGTTGTTAAGATCTTAAGATTAAGTGGGTTAATCTGTTCTTTGGGAATATATTCAACATGAGATAAAGGTTTATTGTAGAATCTGTATTTGAAGCATGTACACATTGGTTTTCAAAATTCTGAGGTCACTAGTCCAGAAATTCTTTTTATTTTGCGTTATTAATATTTGTTGTAGTATTTAATAGTAAATCTTATTTTTTATTATAAATTCAATTATTTTCATCACTATTTCAGTTTAATTGAAAATTGACAAAAACGTTTATTATTAATTTTATTGGTGTAAAACTTTTTAGGATTCTAGATTATTTCTAGATTAGACATTGATTCCCCCCCCCCCCCCCCCTTCATTTACTTCATAACTTGTTTCAGTATCCTAAAAGTTTATTTTTTGAGGGGAGGGAGGAAGGAAAGATGTATCTAACTGCATTCAGTTACTCGAGTGTATTTTAATTTCGTAATGAGATTTTGCTGTGTTGCAGAATGAGATGTTGGAGGAAGGACAGGAGTATGCTGTGATGTTGTATACATGGAGAAGCTGTTCAAGAGCTATCCCTCAGGTAATTAGAAATGCCTAAAGCCTCTCAAAAAACCATCAACACAGACTGGTAGTCTGTTTGATTTGACCCTCTTCATCTGTCCCTCTCTCAGGTGAAGTGTAATGAACAGCCTAACAGAGTGGAGATCTATGAGAAGACAGTGGAGGTACTCGAGCCTGAAGTCACCAAACTAATGAACTTCATGTACTTTCAGGTAATGCTTAATGCAGTTTTCTGAATTTGAGTACAGGATGTTGTAAGATACACTAATGCTTCGCTCTCATTTTACTTCACTCTCAGAGGACAGCGATAGATCGCTTCTGTGGGGAAGTGCGACGTCTTTGTCACGCTGAGCGGAGGAAGGACTTTGTGTCTGAGGCCTATCTGCTCACTCTGGGGAAGTTCATCAACATGTTTGCGGTGCTGGATGAGCTTAAGAACATGAAGTGCAGTGTCAAAAACGATCACTCCGCCTACAAGAGGTAACTTTCTGTGAGCCTCAGTTCTTAGTCTGGCCTCGTCACTAATACATGTGGCCTCTAGATGGCAGTCATGCTACGTCTTCTATCCAGTTGTCATCACTGATCCATATATGCTTTTTTGGTACTTCATTTGCATTAAACAGACATTTCAAACTAAGAAGTTGTATTACACATACACACTACTGATCAAGAGTTTAGGGTCGGTAAGATTGTTGTAATGTCTTCTATGTTCAACAAGGCTGCATTAATGTGATCCAAAATATACAATAAAACAGTAATATTGTGAACTATTATTACAATTTAAAATTAATTATTTTCTGTTTTTATATTGTTTACAATGTAATTTATTCCTGGTTGAATTTTCAGCATCATTACTCAGGTCTTCAGTGTCACATGATCATTCAGAAATCATTGTAATATGCTATTAAATTATGATAAAAAGAACAGAGATGCTGCACAAAAAACTGCGTACCATCATATCCCTAAAGAGACTAGAGCTGTCTAGTTTTATTCTCCCTGCTCTTTCAAAGTGTTTGTGTGGATTTGAGTTTATTTTCAGCATGCCCACCCACTGAACACATTTTTATGAAATGTCAGATTTGTCAACCACCCATCCAGTTTTCCACCTCATGTCATCTAACTTATCTCGTCACTCTCTTGCTGTCTTTTTCTATGCCTCTATCGCAGTTTTTTTTTTAAAATTCATTTTGTTTGTCTTTCCAGGACTCTGTAGATATGACTTTTCCTGCATTTTCACTGTCCCCACAACAAAAAACAACAGACACATATTTTTACAAGTGTCAGATTCTTTTAATAAAAATCATGAATTATATATAATTGCTTGTTGTAGTGACAACGCTTGAACTGGCCTCATTGTGATTTATGCACTATCAGTCTTTCTCTTCATTACTTATATTGTCCTCTTTGTCCATCAGAGCTGCCCAGTTCCTGAGGAAAATGTCAGAGCCATCCTCCATTCAGGAATCTCAGAACTTATCCATGTTTCTGGCCAACCACAACAAGATCACACAGGTACCACACCATCTTCTGTAAACTAAGGCCCCATTTACACTGCATTGTTCAAGTTACCCAAATCCGATTTTTTCCTCTCATGTGGCACAGATCGGATATGACCCATGAACGTGTAAGCAGGAAAAAAACGCATGGATTCCGATTTTCTCAGATCGGATTCAGGCCTCACTCATATGTGGTAATAAATCGATATGAATCGGATACGTGCATTTGCGTGTGCCATGTAAGCAGACAAATCGGATATTCCCCAGTAAATGCGAGTCATACGTCGTTAAAAAAAGTGACGTCAACTCAGGCGGACACCACCAACTGAACGATCACATTATTATTATAGGCGCGAGGGAGAAGGATACACACACATAGTGGAGCAATGCGGAGGTTTCATGTCTTTTGAGTGTTTCGGGCAAAGAGACAGTGCACGCAAAAATGCAGGGTTGTTACAGAAATAAATCCGTGTTTGAAGACATTTCACGAGATATGGGGAGGCACGGTTTTAAGCGCTCGTGGCTACAGTGCCACCATAAGATAAAAAGCTTAAAAAACAAATCTACAAAACGAAAGCAAAACACTGAATAATTTTATTCGCATCTGCATCCATTGTATTTCGTGCTGTTTTACTTCCTTTTCCGGGTCAGAACGTCTACATTTGATAGTTTCAGCAGTGTGTAGTGTAAATGCAAAAATCGGATACGGGTCACTTTTAAAAGATGATGTAAGCGGGTCGTCAAAAAAATCGGATATAGTCAGAAAATCGGATTTGGGCATCAAGACCTGCAGTGTAAATGCAGCCTAACACTTAATACAGAGAAAATCCATCTAAATAAACAAACATTTTTGTGTATGTTATGTAGCATTTCTTGAACTCTGAAATACACAAAATTTTCTCCATGTCTCTATATACAGCAGCATAATAAATGTGGCAGTGCTTCAGACATGTTCTGAGTCGATGATATTGACAGGCCTCTCTGTTTCAGTCCTTACAGCAGCAGCTTGAGGTGATTAATGGATTTGATGAGC